>NIPM01000029.1:239416-275829 GCA_002738285.1 Holacanthella duospinosa
CCCTCACATTTTCTAATTTATAACAACACCCAAAATACTAGCTAAAAAATCAAATATTGCCCAATATTTAATCTACTCAGCTAAATTTACAGGTATCTGCCCCTCACATTTTCTAATTTATAACAACACCCAAAATACTAGCTAAAAATCAAATATTGCCCAATATTTATTTTATCTGTGAGATCCGTAAATCATCCCGTATCTGTGTGATCCGCAGATCACTCCAGATCTGTGAGATCCGCAGATCATCCCGGATTTGTGTGATTTGCAGATCATCTCAGATCTGTGAGATCCGCTACACCGACAGGTGGATACATCCTCCAGATCCTTGTTTTGACTGCACCGATATCAGAGTGAAAGAAATTGGTTACACTATTAAATCCTAATATGTATGACAACGTCTCAATGATTTTGATCTATGTCTTATGCTCAAATACAAGTTGAACACGAGGTTTATCTTGATCAAGTTGGAATGCAACTGCTGTATAGGCTAAAGTCAATAGCTGATGGTTGACAGCTTCTATAAGTTGGTGAATATCACCATAGTGTGACACGAGTACAAATAATTCATCATAGTTTGAATCATTTTGGTCTGTTCGTGCGTGTGACACAAATTCGGTTTTCGAAAGCTTTTTCTGTGAACGAATGTATAGAATTGACATAACCCATTTCACAAAGTGCAACGGCATATTCAGACGTATTTGTGGTGATAGCGTAGGGAGCTTTATTTTGAAATTCCCTATCCGGTTGTCGTTGTAGTAAATCTGTGACTCATTTGAGGGTAGCGTAGCGAAGAAAGACATTAGATAGTTATGGCTTTTTACCTAAAAATTTTACTTATAATTTTACGTCGACCTAAAAAATAAGGTCGACGTAAAATCATTTGACGTAAAAAACCCGCTAAATGGCAACTGTGTATGACAGTTACGTATACCTTATTTTATTAGGTGACGTAAAATTTTTACGTTACGTCCGCAGTTAAGTTATGAACTTTAAACTGAATTTTTACCAGAGTCAAAATAGCCGAACCCGAACCCAGCACCGGCCGCTAAAATAAACCCGTTCGGAAAACATACTGCACTGTTTTACTGGAGAATGTTTTCGACTGGTCCCAAAGGGTGTGCTGTTGCTATGCCGGGGCTGGGGTATGGGATCGAGTGTTTTGACTTTGGTTGAATTTTTTGTCTTTGATTAATTTTTTTTCAAATGTTTAATATTTTTACAAAAATATAAGTTAGAATGGTAGGTCGGGCAGGGTCAAGTTGTAATAAACTCAAAAGTAAGGTCGAGTACAACAATCCAGCTCCAGCTCCAGCTCGGGTCAAAAGGTAAATCCAAAGTTCATCGATTGAGTTTATTATTTTTACATTTTGAGACTAATTGGAACAGGATTGGCTCGCGTTGGCTTCACCATTAAGAGGAATATCACATTGCTCAAATTGGCAATCAACACGAGTCCTTGGGAAAATGGGAAGGATGGTTGGTGTTCAGCATTCAACGAGAAGTTTGGATGCAATTTTCAATAAGAACAGCGAAGTCTCGCATAGATCTACTTGTTTCCAAGTACGAAAAGAAACTGCTTACTTCGGAGTAAGTTAGTTTTTTAACCTACCTTATGCAAATAGTTAGTTTTGTCTCTTTTGCGATTAATTTATCTGGTTTGGATTTGCACTAATTACTTTTAAGTATCGGTATGTTCAAATATTGGCACTAGGCGTATTGTTTATTGCATAACGTGAGAATTCTGCCGTAATTATAATCGAAATCTGTCTGCTAAACACAATTTATTTTTTTATAGAACTGGGACAAAGGAGGGAGTTTCACAACGAGAAAAATTACTTGAAGGGATCAAAGTAATAATGAAATCGGCGAACCAGCCCATCAACATACATTTGAAGATTCACAGAATGTTTCGCTTTGTTGGCTCAAAACGCAAAAACGAAATAAATCAAAATTTTTTTTGTTTATTTTGTAATAAGTTTTTCATATTATTACTTGTTTATGTGAAAGCGGAAGATTCAGATTCATTTAAAAAAATTTCCAAATTCAAGTAAATAATCATATTTGAAAAGTTCACGCACTTATATAAGGTTAATTTTTAAATGTGCTTGCCATAACTATGCACACTTTAAATTTGAACGTAAAAATTTCAACTACGTAAAAATTTTACGTCGATTTTTGAAATAAGGGAATGATCAGCCATAACTACCTATTGATAAGTTTGCTTCCAGATATTCACTGAATATAGTTTGACTATTCGACCAGAACTAACTCTTTCTCGTAGAATATACCTGACAATTCCTCGCCGTGTAAGTCTTTTAACTTATATGTTATAGGCATTGAGCTAACAACTTCTCTACTCACAAATACCTTTCCTCTCGACAACCCTTGTCAAATATTCCTTTGACTTTCCGTGGCCTCACTCTATCGTACAAACTGAATTTTTCTTTATTATTATTATTATTATTATTCTTGCTGTACAAATCTCGGTTCATGTACATCCAAATGTCTATTTCATTGTATTCGTCAACATCTATTGGCCTTTGTCCAGTTGAAATGTGAATAGATTCATTATATGCTTTTAGCATATTTGGTAGTTGGCTAATATATTTCTTCTTTCCAGTTAGTGTGAAGTATTTTGAAATTTTTGTTAGAAGAGTTTGATTGAACCTTTCCACCACACAAGCTTTTACTTCGGAAAAATTGTGGTATAAAGTTATATCGTATGCCGCCAGGTATGCTTTGAAAGCCTTATTGAAAAATTCCGTACCTGATGAGATTAGTACAATTAAAATAAAATAAACTTTTATTGAAGTCGTAAAATACCTTCATCACATTGCAAATATTTGCAGCGTGTGCTCATATTTTGAAAAATAATCCCAAAAGCTTCAATGATATCTGCCGCTTTTTTCTGTTTTATTGGTATGCAGTAAGCTAATTTGCTGAAGACTGTGACTGTCAGGAGGTATTGATAATTCTTGTTTGCGTTTTTATACTTTTGCATGAATATTAAATCAGCCTGCCACAAATAATTTTTACCTGGTGATGTTACTTTTCGTCTTTTGAAGCGGAGCCTTTTTTGTTTGTATCTTGTATATGTATCTTGTTTGTTAAAAAATGTTTGGATATTTTTTTTGGGAATTCCCTTGTATTTATGTGTTCTTTTAGACTGCTCAATCCAATTGAGTGAGATAAATCAAAGTAGTACTTCGCGATTTTAGATTCAACCATTTTATTTCAATCATAAGCTCCCAAGTAGCATCCAAATTTAATAATTAACTATTATATATGTTTTTGTTTTACATAACTGAACTATCTGTAGCCTATCATCGAACTCATCAACGTTTTAAAGACAGCGTATTGATGGTGGAGGTGGAGTGGAAATTGTCACGGGCAAATTGTAAAACGATGTCATCATTTTTGAATCCATTACCAACCTTGAAATCATTCCCGATATCATGAAATGTGCGCCCCAAGTAGCGGTTGATCAGAAAATACACAGAATAATTACTACAACAAGTGCTATTAGTAGATTGATATTGTGTATTGCTACAGAGAACAATGCAAGATTTAGACCTTAAGAAGATAGCGAAACAATCTGGGTAAAATTAATAGGCATACCGAAACTATCAAAAAATTTTACATATTTTGAAGTTTTGTCTTTATACATTGCACACCATTACATTCCAGGATGAAATTGGTCATCTGTGTTAACCACGATAGCAAACATATCAGATTTAACATAACTGAGTTGATCGCTTGCGAATACTCCCGTCTCGAAGTCCTTTGTTATTGTAGAGTGTAGTACCTTCCTCAGGTCCGTGCTATTCATTGTGTAATTATCACTTGCCTGTATTTGTCAATTTCTAGCACAACCTGGTGCTCGGAAAATACAACGCACTGTTTGGCACCAACAAGAGGATTAGAAAATTGAATATCCAACTTTATGTTCCCAGTTTTTTCCAGAGTAAGTAAAGACGCTGCTGATGGTGATTGTACAATGTCAAAAACGAACAAGCAGTTAGAGTTTTGTACATTTACCGATCAAATGATAACCCTTCGTCTTGTCCTGCAATACCAGTGCTTGGAAAAAGTGTATAGTATGCCAGTAAAAACTCACCTTTTGAGAAATTTAATGACAGAGATTGTATTGGGAGCGATATATTATTTAGTCACTCCAATTGATGAAATGTCGAAGTGTTCAAATTTAAACGGATTTCCGCCGAATTGTCCAACAAACGATGAGCTTGCAACGAGACATATAATGATTCTACTGGAGATACTCCCACCAAATAAGTTTTCCTCGACCGCGCTTGAGCTTCCATTTGCAATGGTAAAGTACTTAACATCAACTTTTTTATGAGGATATCTGGCTACCTCACCTTTCTCCAGGAGTCTTTGATGTGAAAGAACTATACTTTGATATAGCACCTGTTTACGAACAAACAGTGAGGCACTGAGAATTCTTACTTGACCTTCTTCACCTTCAGAAAGTAATAAAAAGGCATCAGGAGACCGTGTTAAAGCAATTTGGACCGATACATCATTCAGAATATATCTGTGTTGTGTTGCTAGGTCAAACCTTAGCTTGTCAATAAGTTCCAGTGTTTTCGACTTTTTAATGAAACCTTTACGTTTAGGAAATCCAGTGTTTGTTGCCCCTGCTTCTGCATCATGTGTATCTGCGTAGAAAAGAGCACAAGTCCTCTGTGAAGTCTTATATTCATTCCCATAGGTAAGATGGGTCTCGATATATGCTCAATATGCATATGCATTGTTGCTTGTAGATATAAGATGGGAGTTGAAGTATATATCCAGTTGAGAAAACAATGCATGCATAAATAGATTGCAAACTCCAATTTTTGATGATTCGACAAGATTAGTACCGTCTAGGTTGAGCACCTACAGTTCAAAACATTAAAAAATTTGTTAGCTTAAATGTGTAAACAAAAAAATCCATTTTCCAGCGTTATTAAAAGATTTACCTGAACTTTCAAGAAAAGAAAATTGTCATAAAGGTCAAGATAGTGACTAACATTCCCAAGAATCTTAAATTCAATTTTTGAAGTCGAATCCCCTACACTTGCAGTTGGTCTACACTCACAATACATGCTATAGTCCACAGTGGTATCCGTGGGTGGGATAAAAAAAATTTCAACCTCCCCACAAAGTGCTGGTTTAGAAAGTGAGTGAAGCAAAGACATTATGAACATATATCTTTCACCACTTTTGGTGGTTTAGAATTTTTTGTGTTATTCCTCTTGTTATTTAATTTCTGATTACTTTTCTCCTTATCGTTGTCCTCTTGTGCTTGAACTTAGTTGTCACTCTTCCTCCCGACTGAATGTTGTTGATATCATTCCCGACCCCGTCTTTAACATTTATCAAAAAACCTGCTGAATTTTTTTTAAGAACTTGTTTTATTGGTTCTCTCTGAGTTGCTAAATCAGAAAATGTACTGATAGCAGCTGCTTTAGCGTGAGGAAATATATACTTCACGACTAGTGGAATTGCATATTTTGCAAAACTACCTAATATGAAACCTATTCCACCACCCTTTTGCCTTGCTTCATGGAATACAGGTAAGCCTTCCCCAATTTGGTGTTTGACGGTGTGATAATAATGGACATGATGAAATATGTACTTCTGTTTCATTTTGGCTAAGGAAAGCTTAAAACAGACTAAAGTAGTTTTAACAAATTGATTCCCAATTTATATGAAATGTGTAACTAACTTTGAGCATTACAAAACTTATTAAAATTATTAACTGAAGTTATCAGTGAACATATAGTATACTTAAATAATAAATAACGTATTTAAAAATAGTTTTTAATATAACTTAGTATTATAGCTTGTTACTACAGCCCTTCATGATAATTTAAAAGTACATTCCCCCAGGACAAAGTATCTACTCCGTTCTTTAAGATACATCTTTTGAAATCGAACCCATGTAGCATCGATTTCTATTGTTCCACAGTATATAGCACATGTTTTTTTTTAATAGAATTCACAGTTTTGTAAACACGATTTTGTTTTTCCAAGCATTCACGGTACGTATTGTATCGAAAGTTGCTTTCTTGAACAAATTTGGGCACACTCTTAGCAGCCTTCTTTTTATTTTGTTGCTGCTCTATGCTCATGAAATAAATTTTTGGTGACAGTCCAACAAGCTTATAAATTGGTTCACTTCTTGTTTCATCTTTCAGTTTACCAATAACCTTCTTCTTGTCAATACTCCTGAGGAAATGGTGGTCTGGATAATCACTGCAATCAAAAAAATGTGCATATTCTTGCATATCTTTATAGACATCCTTAGTAATTTTTTTTTTTTTAATCACTTTGAAGTTCATAACTGTGCGGAGAAGGGTTTCGTCCCATTGTTAAAAGGAAGGGTCAATTCTTGGAAGAAATGGTATTTTGACTTTAAAGCCTTTCTCTTTTGCATCGGTTCTTTAGTAAGTGCATTGGTCTATGTAAGACAAGTTCAAACTCGTTATACATGTGGCTATATGATGAAAATTCTTAGCTGCTGTTGTCAATGTTGGTGTGGGGTTCTTAGGTGCTTATGTCAGTGTTGGTGTTGGGTTCTTAGCTGCTGTTGTCGGTGATGGTGTTGGGTTATTAGCTGCATATGTCAGAGATGATGCTGGAATTTTTGCTATAGGGGTCGGTGTTGGGCACATTGTTTGTTCATGCGTATTGTTGTATCATCAATTTTGCAAAAAGAGCTAGGTTGCTAGGTTGTTAGGTTCCCGGGGTTGCGGGATACGGCATAAGTTTGGGCTGGAATAAGACAAATTTTGGTTATGGCCGCAATCCTGAGGAATAACCTTGTGTTGATAGTGAAATGTGGCAACATTACTTACCTGGGTCGATAGTTGGAGAGGTATCTAGGTCTTTAGGTACATGGACTGTGGACAATTAAAATACTTGCGTTCATAGGTTATGATAGGTTTAAACGTGTTTGGAAAAGTTTGCGACGTGGTGGTGGTGATGATGATGATGATGATGGTGGTGGTGGTGTTGACAATATTGTTTGTGTTGGTGTTGGTGTTGATGGTGTTGGTGTTGGTGGTGGTGGTGAATGAGATGTGTTCATAGGTTATGACAGGTTTAAACATGTTTGGATAAGTCTGAGATGTTGCAACATCGCAGACTTAGGTCGGTCGTTGGTGAGTTACTTAGGTTCTTAGGTCCGTGGTGGAGAATGTGAATTGTTAGGTTCATAGGTTACGACAGGTTTAAACATGTTTGGATAAGTCTGCTGGATGTGGCAACATCGCACACTTAGGTCACTCGTTGGTGAGTTACTTAGGTTCTTAGGTCCGTGGTGTGTTGGTGTTGATGGTGTTGGTGTTAATGGTGGTGAATGAGATGAGTTCATAGGTTATGACAGGTTTAAACATGTTCGGACAAGTTTGTGGGATGTGGCAACATCGCAGACTTAGGTCAATGGTTGGTCAGTTACTTAGGTTCTTAGGTCCGTGGTGGAAAATGTGACTTCTTAGGTTCATAGGTTACGAGAGGTTTAAACATGTCTGGATAATTCTGCTGAATTTAGCAACATCGCAGACTTAGGCCAGACGTTGGTGAGTTACTTAGGTTTTTAGTTCCGTGGTGTGTTGGTGTTGGTGTTGGTGGTGGTGGATGAGATGTGTTCATAGGTTATGACAGGTTTAAACATGTTTGGATAAGTCTGCTCGATGTGGCAACATCGCAGACTTAGGTCAATTGTTGGTGAGTTACTTAGATTCTTAGGTCCGTGGTGTGTTGGTGTTGGTGTTGGTGGTGGTGAATGAGATGTGTTCATAGGTTATGACAGGTTTAAACATGCTTGTTTGTGAAATGTGGCAACATCACAGACTTAGGTCAATGGTTGGTCAGTTACTTAGGTTCTTAGGTCCGTGGTGAAGAATGTGACTTTTTAGGTTCATAGGTTACAACAGGTTTAAACATGTTTGGATAAGTCTGCTGCATGTGGCAACATCGCACACTTAGGTCACTCGTTGGTGAGTTACTTAGGTTCTTAGGTCCGTGGTGGAGAATGTAAATTCTTGTGTTTATAGGTTATGACAGGTTTAAACAGGTTTGAACATGTTTGAACTTGAAAGGGTGTGAGACATGACAACATCGCTAACTTAGGTCGGTGGCTAGTGAATACTTAGGTTCAATGTTGACTTAGGGCCGTGGTCGGTGGAATTACTTAGGTTCGTACCCCCGGGTAAGGGCTCTTTTTGTTTATATTTAGATTTGGCGGCCATCTTGGAGTATTTACCTTGTCGTGCTATCTACTGCAGCTTATCGTTTTTTTTGGTTAAACAAAATATAAGGTGCGAGCCATTCTTCTTATTTAAACGTAAAAATTCGATAAATTTTTGTTAATTTCATCCCATTGGAAATGCAATATTTTAAGTTCCTGCGGTGTAATGTATACATAGAACAATTGCAATACATTAATAGTTTAGTGTACAATTACTTTACCTGCAATGTACAATATACTTCTTCAATGAATCAAGCAAATCCTGCTGGTATTCACTCAGCTGCTGCTTGTTTATGCTAAGCTTGGTTAGAGCCAATTGATAGTCATCATGATCTTCGTGTAATGTGACGTCATTTTCTAGATCACATTCAATTATAAACCCGTCTGAGCTGTCATCACTTACTTCTTCGATATTGAAATTATCAATTTCTTTCCGTTTCATAAATCTGAATCTTGATACTGGTAACTTCATTGTCATCGCCTACATATGAAATATTAAATATTAAATAATAATCATAGACTCAAATAAGCTCAATTGTTCAAACCTGCCCATACAGATTATTTACATCCCAACTGATTATATATGTTTGGAGATCGCTTTCAGGGTCCTGGATGTATTCTTGCATATACTTGTTTGAAGCTTCAGCTAATCGCTTCACAATCATGGTTACTCCACCTCTCATTCCTGAAAGCACCCTTTGTGTTATTGGTTTTTTCCATTATATAGTATACACATAAAATGACTAACCAAGTTGCAAAAATTTATGCTGGTCAATTTCTGTAAGCTGTTCAAGAATTGCCTTTTTCATTTTAAGAGCGGCATTCTATGCTAACCCTGAGACTGAAATATAATGCGCAGGATCCAGCTTGTATGCGTTTAGTGACATCGTTCGGAAGTTCTCGAACACACTTGCTACAGTATAGTAACGGATAACAGATACAGATCGTGGTAGTCACCCAAGTTCTTACAGTCACACATTTAAAAAACAGTTTTTTCATGCCTATATGCCGATTCTGTAAGCACTTCATTCTCAGTGTATTGAAAAAGCAAGTAATTTCGAGTAATGTTTTTTCATTAAACTTCTCCCAGCTTGACATGTACTCATATGGATAGACACCTTTTTGCTTTAACAATTCTACAAGCTCAGAACGATTGAAGTGGTCATGTAGTAGCTTAAACGCATGTTGGTCGTCATTTTGTCGTGATAGGTGGTTAACTAATGATTCTAGACTTCGTTTCATAAACTGGAAACTGTTAAACTCTATAAACACAAAACCATCAACTTCAATTGACATAAATCGTTCCGATGTGGAAGGAGTAACACGAATTGATTCGCCAAATTTTCTAAACCCATGAAAAATCAGGTGAGAGTCATACACCTGGAAATTGTGTATAATAACAGGTAAGTGTTTGCTTTGTTGAAAATCTAAATTGCATCCCATGTGGGCAGATCCTCTGTAATTACCTGAGATCCTACAATGGTCTCGAACTTTGTCATCTAACTGTCCGCAACAAATGTGACACTCAGTAGCTAACTCATATGTTTTCTGGTCTTCGCTCGAAATAGTCATATGTTTGGGAGTATCCTAAATCTCAAATACTTCGTCTTTTATCACTTCCAATTCGCTCAGGAGCACATCCACAGAGTCAGAACCTTTGTAAACTCTCTTTTTGTAAATGTTCCCACTCATATCTACAACTACGTACGCAACCCCAGACGGTTGGTGGATAGTTTTCTTCAACATGTAAGAGGCAAATTGTGGGANCAAATCCGGCTTTCAATTGCTTTGCGGTATTTGTGAACCGTATTGTAGGTTTATCTCCATTGGTTAACTCTAGAGGCATTGTAACATTTTGAAACTTAAAATTATTACAGTTGACGATATGCTTTCTCAATATATCCCTCCTGTCTCTGTTGTGATCAGGCTTGCTCAATGGAAAAGTTTGTAAACAGTTGTAGCAAAGAGGACGTCTGTGGTTTTTGTTATTTCCTAACAATCTATGAGTATCAGAGACGGGAACAAAATGTGAACTCCCCCCATAACACACAATAAGCAGGTTTACAGGTCTGCATGCAGTATAGTTATGCTGTGATATGTACACTAAAAGAACTCCATCGTCGTCATCAAAATTAAAAACGCTAATTGCCAACGAGTTTGCAACCTCAAAAACGGGGATATCACTTATTTCAACTGGATAAGAAATACAAGAAAAGTCGTAGAAACTTTCAAATTGTCTGTAGTACACTTTTCGGTTTATGTTTTTGACGCCTCGTTTTTTCAAATCCTCGTGATGAAGGCTCGCTAGACAAGCCCATTTGAAACACATTTGATCTCCACTAATTACATTGCCCAATGCTTTTTTGGTTTTCAGTCTTAAGGGGAGTAGACTCTGACAACCACCGCGCTGTGGACAAAACAACCCAATGCAAATGTCAGCTCCAGTGACAGTAAGAAATTCCCAACCTGATCCATATTTTTCAAAAATTTGAACAGTGTGAATCATCTTTTCAATCCATTTATGACATAAGCTGTCAAATGATTGAGCATTGAGGCACATCAGCATATGAGAATTGATGGGTTTAGTTTGGTGCTCATACACTTTGTTATCTTTGTCGCGAAAGGGGAACCTTTGGAAAGTCACGAACACACTAAATTGAGATTTTATAGCCAAGAGTACTCTTTTAAAGAAATTTTTGTAACGTTTTGTACACTTGGTTTCAAATTATCCAAAAACTTTTTTAATGGTTCTTCATTTGACACCAATTATAGCGATATGTCCTGACCGAGCCTTTGAACGCTTTAATTTGTTTAAATGGGTTGTCAGAAGCTAAGTGAATCGTACTGTGCGATAGGAAGTTTTGTTGCAAAACTCTTCCTCAAAATTGTGTAGGATGTATTAGGCGGTGATGTCTCAATTGAACACCTTCGAATGAGCATTGACCACATTTGTGAAACGTAGCCAAGTGATATTTACGTTGAATGCTCGTACCAGCTACATGGCCACAATAACCACATTTGAAAGAAGTTTTCTTTACTATTCTTCGTACCTTTCTATACTTAAGTCTTTGACAATCGCTCATGTGAACTTTGAATACATCCAATTGGGAACACTTTAGTGAACAATTTTTGCACATGTACCACTAAAAAATGAAATAATAAACTTTCTGATATACAGAGTGAGTGAATAAGGGCTAACTAGAGATCCTCACTCAACCGGACCTTTATGTGTCACCCACCATAAATCGGCATCAGAAATTTATTTATTTCTTAACTAAATCTAGCAGCAACTACTTAATAAATCATTTGTTCAAAGTGACCACCGTCCATGTCTAGACAATGATTAATTCTTTCATAAAAACCACGTCGGACATTTTGTAGCATTTGTGGGTTTTCATTTATGGTGGCAACAAAGGTTTCAATCCTATTCTTGAGCTGCTCTATGTTTACTGGGCGAGGTGAGTTGAAAACGATGCTTTACAAATAACCCCAAAAAATCTGGGTACCGATAGCGATATTTGATCAAAATCAGTCGAAGGATAGGCGGTACTCCCATTTAGTTAAAACAAAGACAACAAAATAAGAACAATAATTCTTTGATATTTTGTGTTTTTTAAAACTTTCGACTAAATGATTCTTTGGTTTAAATGTAACAACATGTGATGTTATAAAATAAACAAAATTCTGACGCCGATTTATGGTGGGTGACACAGAGAAAGGTTCGGTGGAGTGAGGATCTCTAGGTAGCCCTTATTCACTCACTCTGTATATCGTTTCACTGGAACTTAATTAAATACTCACTTGAACAATTAGTTTCCTCATAATCGGAGCTTTGTATTCCAGAAAAAGCGGATTCTCACATAAATGTTTATAGTCCACTTCCATGGGTGTTTCAATAAACTCATTTTCGGTAAGGAATACTTCAAAATTGGAAACAATTGGTTGTGGATCTATTATCTAAATAGGAAGCGATCTTTTTTTTGTGTGTGTATTGCGAAACATAAATTTCTATTGTTAGTTCAGTTTTTGCAAATAACTTATGTATATTGAGGTGCTTGTAGTCAACTGCACCGGGTATCTCAGAAAATTCATTGCTATGTAGAAATGCTTCGAAATCCGAACAATCATAAGATGAAGCCTATGCATAAAAATTCAAATACAAATTTAACGTACAATGTCAGAAACAATAATTAACCTATCATGCCTCCCTCTTGTGTTGCAGTAGAAAATTTACAGAATAGAAACTCTTCTGGCACCACCAAGTGACTAAATTGTGAACTATTTGGAGAGCTGAATTTAGAGCTTAGAACCATCGGTTAGTGTAGATTCAATCCAATTAGTGATTCCAAACTTTCAAAATGTTTTTCGAAAGTGTAACTAGACAAAACAAGAATAAGATAACACAAATTAAACGTCAAGTAAGAAATTAAAATTGTAATTATAATTATAAAAACTGAACTCATGAATAGAATTTTTTGATGTGGTTGTCATTTATTAATGCACAGTTGTAATTTGGAAAGTTTTCAATTTACTAACTTACAGTCGCAATTAATAAATTAATAAATAAGCAATAATTCTAATAGCCCATGTAGTCAGCAGCAGATTTCAGTGCTGTGGTTAGCTTTGGGATGAATGACACTTTTAATGTGGACCCATTCTTCCACTCGGAAGTTCCATCCGTCCAATTCCGAATCGATACTAGATTTGCATTCCATTCAGAATCGATCCTGACCTCCCACTTTTCTCCTAAAATGCAGCGAAAAAACTTTCGTTGTTTTCCAGTCAGATCAGGCATGTCGGACAAATTCAAGTCAATACCATCGGCTCCTTCAAAAGCTTGTTTCAAATTGCGCACAGCGGAAGACTTCTTAATCCCTCCCTTGACTTTTTTCTCCTTTAATGGAGGAACTGGAATCTCTTCCACATCATCGTCAATGTTCTCTGCATCTTTGATGTCATCATCATGATCTTCATCATCCACATATGTTTGTTCGTAAGAGTCACTATTTGAGGATTCTGCAACAAAAATAGAAAGATTATTTTCCCTAATAAATATTTACTTAAAATGCTGACTAAGCAGAAATGTCATTATTTTAAAATTACAAATATGGAAGCAAAATATTGTGGCGTGGTGACAATTTAGAGACTTCGGTTTTGTTGTTAGGATTTATGAGTATTATTCCCTGATTGTTACTTGTCTAATTTTTGGGTTTATTTTATATTCGAAAGGGATTATTTCACTTTTGTCTTTGGGACTCCAGGCTAATCATGGTTAGCCTAGTCCGGTTTCTTTATAGGGTGCTAATCTATCCGTACTGCAGGGTGAACTGGAGTCTTGCAGTTTCTCCCGAGGGGTGAACTGGTACTCTCGCAGTTTCTCTCGCAGGGTGATCTGGTAATTCCCTCAGTTTCTCCCGCAAAGTGAACTGGACTACTTCCGCAGTTTCTCCCGCAAGGTGAACTGGGCTACTTCTGCACTTTCTTTCGCAGGCTGAAATGGTAACTCCCGCAGTTTCTCCCGCATGGTGAGCTGGACTACTCCCGCAGTTCCTCCCGCAGGGTGAACTGGACTACTCCTGCAGTTTCTCCCGCAGGGTGGACAGGAAACTCCCGCAGTTTCTCGTGCAGAGTGAACTGGTAACTCCCGCAGTCTCTCCTGCAGGGTGAACGGGTAACTTCCGCAGTCTCTCCGGGAACAATCTAATGGGCCTAATGTGTATTCAATTCCTCTCTCTTGTCCGGGAAAACTCCTTTACTATTTTGCGAATAGCTAATCACTAAGGACCGGATTATATGCACTAAAAAAATGACGTTTTAAGCGCTTATATATGCACTTAGAAACGCGAAAATAAGCACGAAAAAATGCTAAACATGCATTTATCCAATTTAATACTGAAAAACTCATTTTACTTATTTTATTCAAAGAGAAAACGTCGCACTTACATCCCATTCTAATAATACAATAATTAGTTCGATTTGGTGTAAAAGGCTTGAACCACCACCATCCATTCCATATGCTCTGGTGTCAAATTGTGTTGTTGGTCACTCAAACTCCGTTTATATACACTGGATGACCTCTCAACGTCGCAAGATGTTATCGGAGCGTAGAGAAGTGCTGCAGCTAGATTTGTATTTAAATGTAAATTATCAGAAAAATTTTTAGACTCACCTCTCAAACAGCAGCTTATTTTTTTCAAAATATGAAAACCAGTGTTCTTCTCCAACGTCTTGACAAACTTCTCAGAAATACGTGATCCAATTTCACTGTTTACATTTTTCAACCGAGCCTCTGTTGAGTCAATAACTTCAATGGCATTTTTTAGACTAAGATGAGGATCTTCTAGCTTCCTAATTGAATAAGCAATGGAGACATAATTTGACAAAATACAAGCCAATTGTCCTTGAACATCTGGATCGGAGATGCATTCATTAGCCGTTTTGATCGACTGAGCTTCGCTCTCGTTAAGAGTACTTAATACTTTTTTCACTTCGTCGAGATGGTTACAATAAAACTCTGCGGCTTCAAGCCATGTCCCCCGTCTTGCCAAAACAGGTTTTGGTGGAAGATTCAAGTCTGGGAACATTTACTTGTACTTATTAACTCGATTAGGTGACTTTAGAAACACCTTCTTAATATTTGAAATTAGAAGGTCTATTTTTGGAAACGTATTTCTGACTTCTTCTGCAACTAAGCTTAAAGCATGTGCGAGACATGTGACGTGAATGAGCTTTGGGTTGAGTATTTTGAGACCTTTAGCTGCTTTCTTCATATAAGATGCACCGTCAGTGAGCAACAGTAGAAATCGATTATTTAGTTCTTCAGTACTTTCATTGGGCCAAAGCAGTCCTAAAATGTAAATATTTAAAAAAATTTTGTGAAGAGATAAATACTGTTGACTGGAATTCTTACTCAAAGTATCACAAACGAGTCCAATAATTGTTGAATGATTTGCGGCTTTCAAATTTTTGCAGGCAACCAAGTAGCCTTTTTCTCCAGAGTTCGTTCCCAACGATCCCACGATTACATTTCCAATGTAGCGCCCACGAGCGTCCGTGGTCTCATCTACCGATATCCAAATTGGGTTAGGTCCAATAGCGCTTACGATTTTTTTGATAACCTTAAGAAAAATATAAACAAAAAATGCAACAAAATCTTTTTGTAATGCTCTCACTTACTTGTTCATATGACGGTTTGCAATAATTTTTCCGCAAAGTGGACTTGTCTGGTATGTTACGATTCATGTATTTTGATAAAAATGATTTGAAGTTTGGATTGGATAGTTTGTTGACAGGAATGTTAGCAGATAGCAACGCATTGGCTAAGTCTTGAGAAAACTCATCTCGTTTTGGCAGAACGCTTTCGGCAGTTAATAGTGGTTGGGTTGAGCGCCCTGGTTGTGAGGTGTACGCCCTCACATTTGACTTATGGACTGCTTTATCAATGTGCTGGATGAGTTGGAAACGCTTGGATTGCGCCGCGGGTTTGCTACATGGCTGTGACAATAAGCAGAAATAAATTAGTATATATAATTGATGCTGCGGCTAAGTATGACTTTGTACTCACTTGACAATACACAACTTTCCCATCAGTTGTAAATAAGTCACTGTTGGTTTAAGAGATTGTATCCAACGATTCAGGAGAAGTAGCGTACTTTGGCATTTCAGGTTTTTTTACTACCAAACACAGCAATTTAGAAATTTTTCAATTCAAAACACCACATTGGAGAGTCAAACTTTGTTATTCTGAATTTGAGCGGTTTCAGTAAAAGTTACAAGAAAGAAATGGGTGACTGCAGATAATAGATGGGAGCCGATGATTTTGAAACAAAAAAATTCAGGAAATTTATTTATGATTTGTGGATTTGTTTATGACGAAAGTGTGAAATAAGCTCTAGAAACAATAATATGTTGTAATATGCTAATATGCACCAAAAGCTTAAAATATGCAAAACTATTCGCTATAGGATTTATTTTATGAGATCACAAAGGTCAAATTCGTGAAGATCCAAGACCTCAGAACCATACCACTCAGCAAAAAAAACATGCATTTTGCACATAATCCGGTCCTTACTAATCAGCTAATACTATCTGAGAAGCTCTCGACGTTCCGCTCTGCTGGGAGAACGGGGGACACTCTCTGGGCTCTCCGGTCTACTGGTCCTGCAGGAGAATTAAGATTCGCCCTGTACTACTCTAGCCCCTGGTTCTCCGGAAAGCTCTATAGTCTAATATTAGGCTAATCCCAGACTAGGAAAACTTACCAGTGGGCCGAAATCCAATTCTTCTCGATATCCCGTAGTCGGGAGTTTTCTCCCGTCCCGGGAAGATTCCGAGTGACAATTGTCGAACTGGGTCACTAGATCCCGGGTATTATTGGGGAGACCGAGGTATTCACTCTCAATCACTGAACTCCCCGTCTAATTCCGGTCACACCGGAGGATATCGGAAACCGATAGGGTGAGAAAAATGCTGGGCTGGAGGAAACCTCGAACTAGGTTGCTCGCCGAATTGATAGAGAGGCCACACGGGACTTTTACGACCCAAAGCAAGGATGGAGCCCTGCTAAGTATATGGTCTACTGTGGGATGGGGAAGGACCTCCAACTCGAAGAATTATGTCGAATGGATGATTTGAAGGAATGGCCTCTCTCAGTTCCAAATCCAGTCTCACTCCACTTAATATAGATATAGATTTATTAATTGCTTAATGGAAAAATACTTACTACAGAGAGTTGATAAACAAAAGTCAATAGCACAAAAAAGGACTAACTCGACCAATCGCTACAGACGTACTGAACCCTTCCTTTCTCGGGATGCCGGAAAAATATAGTTTTCTAGATTAGCCCCATTGCGTCAGAGGAAAACCGCGTATCCTCTATCACGACTTACTTGCCTCTATTTTCCTTATAATTGATTTGGTCCCTGGAAACCCATATGCCGTAGAGGCTAGTCAATCCGGTTAATTGTATGGCAAAATATCCATACGAAAAACCCGACTTCGTGACAATATTTACCTTGAGACTCTTAAACTCGTCTTCGAGAGCGAGTTTTTGCTTCTTGGCGATAACTTTTCTCACAGGGAGTTTCTTCACAGAAAGTTTTTTCACCTTGGATGTGCCTAGAATGAAAAAAATACCAATTAAAATAAGATTAGAAAAATAAATTCAGAAATAAAATTTTTTACTCCACCTGTGTTGCTTAATTAAATTTGCCTTCGCGTGTCCGAAGTTTGACTCCTTGGGATCCACCCGCAGTCCCTTCAATGACCTCTGCCATATTTTTCTTGCTTAGGTCAATTAACGCTTCCTTATACTGTAGGCTGCTATCCACAGCGTTCACACCCAGTATGATATCACGCTCGTCTGCATCCTTCTGACTGCCTATGAATCAAAATTAATTAATAAATTATAGTAATATAACATATTGATACTTAAAAGTTTCAGAGTTTTCAATTTCAATTTCAAATAAAAACAGAAAAATAGTAAATAATAAAAATGGACTCATTTTTGTAAGTTTGAGACATTTTACACTAACTTATTTTCTAAAACTGATTTGAAGATAAGAACATATTTTTGTCAATGCTAGATTAGATGTGATTAATATTTTCATTCTTAAATTAAATCTTGAGTTTCAAATCCCACGGTAGATTTATTATTTTATGCTGAATTTGCTGTTGTTTTCATATTTTAGAAATATTGCTGACATTTACATTCATGAAATTCATCACATTCATCAAAAAAGAATTTGAAATTTAGTTATAAATTAAAATCATAGTACCCAACCTACTGGATTCTATAAGAGTTATGTTTAAGTTTTATAAATATAAAACTAGATGGGGTAATGTCTTCGGAAAGTACTTTCATTGCATGTTTATTGTTGAATTATTGGTGTAGATTTCACTTAGCAATAAAAATAAATTTTCTGAATAATTTTCAAGTAAAAGAACTGTGGGTTGTAGCATTCGATCTCGTATGCAAGTCATTACAAACGAGACCGACTGCTACTAACCACAGCGCTCTTAAGAATTTTCTATTAGAAATTGAATATTTAATTCAATTTGACAAATTCTATAGAGTATTTAGGCTCAATATACATTCTATTCATGTTTTTGTCACTTATACTCTCCGTGCTTTTGCATCGGAGTGTATAAAGAGTTTTTATAGTTGTGATCTGTCGATCGAACAACTAGTAGTAATAAAATAATTGTATATATTTAATAAAATACCCAAGGTTCCTTGACAACAGAAACAACTGCTGTTGAAAAGTCTGTCATAACTCTATAAATCAAAAAGAAAATATTTTGTAATCAAGGATTATCGAATCAACAAACTGTAGAATAAACAAACAGATTGATGTTTCCTTCGATCATAAGTTAGTTAAAAATAATTTTTTTAATCAATAACTTTTTTATTATTTTAATTTTATGAATCAAAATTTTCAATTCATATAAATATTCTATTTCTTTTATCATTATACATCGTTGCTAAACAACGCATTCTTCAGCTGGGTGCCGACGGCACCCAGTTGAATTTTTTTTTAATTTAATTTCTTAGGAGTTATGAAGTAACCTTATGAAGTAACCTTATCAACAGCAGATTGTTTTTTAGAATCGAGAAACCTTGAAAATACCATTATTATTTGCTAAATTATACTCTTTTACATGTATTTGAGGATGGTGGTGAAAATGTAGAAACAGCTGAGTTTTAAATGTTGATCGGTTAATAAGCACTAAATAATAACTGTATATTTAATAAATAGTATTATTATTTACTAAATAATAGTCTATTACGATATTTGAGGTTGGTTAAAAATTATGGAAAAAAGTTAACTGTTTTGACTAAGAAGCAGTTCAATGTAGAAAACTAGAATATAATTAATATCTCACTGCTATAGTTGAAGAAAAAATAACACTACTAACCTTTAGATTTTATCTTATTTGAGATTGGTTAAAAATTATAAGAAAAACTGTTGCTCTTTTGACTGAGTAATAGTTCAATGTAGAACATCGCACTATAATTTACATCTCTTTGTTATAGTGAAATAACACTACTAAGCTCTAGTTTCTGTGCTTGAATATTGTGCAATACAGATGTAGTAGTTCTTGAGTACTAACTTAGAGAAGAATAAAAAAATATGAGGTAAGAATGGCTCAACCCACTCATCATATTGGATCCCAAATGATGAGCGGACGGTCTGTCATCGACGATTACCCCCGGAAACCACCGTCCATGTTCCCTTTTTGAATCCACAGTCCCGAAGAACTTTAATTTGACCTAACCTACCTACTCCCACTGACCTATGACCCTACTAACCACAAAATAACCTAATAAAACTCCGAATATAAGTTTTTCTGGGCAATTATCGTTCCAATAATTTATTATAACAAATAAATTCAAATCTAAACTAATAATTCTCCAACATTTGGAGACTTCAAAACAAAAAGACTTGACGAACCGGACGTCAAGTCGATACTAAATCCAATATCCCTTCACAATGTAGTTTTTTTATTTGTACACAACAAAAACAAAAACTACATTGTGAAGGAGAACCAATCGGACAAGAGTCCGTTGGCTTTTTCTCCGAGAACAAAAAACAAAGAAATCAAAAATAGGTTAATTATGCAAGCCTATCGTTGCATAAATTCCTAAACATTACACTGCTTCTGGGCTCCCTTTTTTTCTGATGGATTGTCCTCAATCGAATTCTGACGCATGAGGCCTCTAAATAAGGCAATTCCAGGCCTCGTGGCCTCTCTGCCGACAGACAAAACACTTCCTAGAGTTGAGGTACTTCCTTCCCCGCCTCTTCCCCTGGTTCCTGACCGGAACCGGAATTCAAAATCTCACACGCGGCAGATTGATTTGCCCTATAGAGTTATGGTTTAGTATTACCTGGAAAACTGGTGTGGCTAAGCATGAAGGAAGTTTTTGCAAAAATAAATTTTTCATACCAATTGTTTGTTTGATTAGTATGTAGTCAGGGATTGTTTTTGAAACTAAAGCTGAATGTAGGTCAGAATCACTGAGGTGTTTTTTGAATCTGTTTAGTAGTGTTTTTTTGTTTTCGAGAATCTGTCTCAATGTACCGGATCTGTATAGGTCTTCGTTTCTAATTGTCTTGAGTTTATTTTT
Source organism: Holacanthella duospinosa (assembly GCA_002738285.1). Taxonomy (NCBI): domain Eukaryota; kingdom Metazoa; phylum Arthropoda; class Collembola; order Poduromorpha; family Neanuridae; genus Holacanthella; species Holacanthella duospinosa. The sequence goes on from NIPM01000029.1 coordinate 259,807, forward strand.
TAGCTGGAGGCACCAACTATATTTTCTAATGGGGTGCTTCATTGATATTTTCTTCAGTTCTATGTATGTATTTTTTATAAGATCTGATTCGTTCGCTGAGAGTATTCGTATCCATTGTGAAATAGCGGCTTTGATGATATCAAATTTGATAGGGAAGCAGCCTGTTTCTAAACGAATGAAATACTTCGGTGTTGAAAAGGGTAAATGTAAAAATCTTTTAAAGTATCTCTGCTGTACACGTTCCAGCTGATGTTCGTGCTGAAGTCCCCATATTCCTGCGCAGCAGAGCGTTGTAGATTTGATTATTGAATGCAGTAGATGTTTAGCGACACTGATGTTCATTTTATTTGATTTTTTGAGTAAGCTAAACACAGATTCTTGTGCTGCTATTCCTTTTGTGATTGTATTTGCTGCTTCCATTTGAAAAGTTCCATTCGACTGAAAAATAACTCCGAGGTAAGTATAAGCTTGTTGTTTCTACTGGCTCATTTTTCCATAAACAGGTATCTTTTTTACTTTTTGGGAATTTTGTGATATAAAGTATATTGGTTTTGTTAGGTTTACCTTTAGTCCTCGAGCGTGAAAGAAATTAGCCGCCAGGTTTATTTTCTGTTGCAAGAGTTCTTTGGATTGAGCGACTATGACAAGGTCGTCTGCGTATAAAAGAAAATGAACTTTGCGCGTGTGCAGTCGAAATCCTGCTAGATTTGATGTTTGAAAATTAGCTGTCAATAGTTCTATAAAAAGATTAAAGAGAGTAGGGCTTGCAGACTCTCCTTGGAGGACTCCTTGCATGATTCTTATTCGATCTGATGGTCTAAATATAGTTGAAACTGTCACAAATACATTGTTGTATATAAACTGAAAGACTTTCATAAACTTTGTTGAAACTCCCATATTATGAAGAACTTCCCAAAGCAAGAGGTGGTTTGGTGAATCAAACGCTTGTGCTAGATCCACAAAGCAAAGATAAAGTTGTTCGTTTTAAGTAGTTGAATTTGCGCCATGATGGCTGCGAGCAAGGTTGCTATGAGGAATAGTCCAAAAGTCCTCTAAGAGGTTAGCCCATAACTATTATTTTTAGGAAAATTATCAATTCTAAAAAAATAACAAACCTTCGCTTTTGTAAACAAATTTAATTTTTTTTTACTTTCGAATTGTTAATTATTAACAGTTTCAAAAATATAATTAATTGAAAAATGTTGACCTGCAATTTTAAATCTTTTCGAAATTATTTTTAGTGTTAATAAAAATACACTAATAAAATTTTAATCAGTAAAATTAATATTGGAATTTAAAAATTATGTCATAGTAACATAGTTTGAAATTATACTGGCTGACGAAGCGTCAGCCAAGAAAAAAAATAAAAATAAAAAAAATAATAGTTATTGGCTAACCTCTTAGAGGACTTTTGGATTTTATTCCTCATAACAACCTTGGCTGCGAGAGTGGACACATGATCGGCACACGAGTGGTTTTTACGGAAACCAGCCTGGTAGTCTGATATTTTATCATAATAGTTACACCATTCTACTAACCTATCGTTTGGAATTTAAGTCCCGTTCACTTTTTTATTCAATAATTTTGAAGAGTTAAAGTTGCTGTAACCCCCACCTGACACTTCCACTCACACTCCCGCCAAACATCTACTTTACCATAGTTGGTCTCCCGCCCAATTTTTGTTCCCTCTTAACCAACTGCCAAAATCTTGTCATTCACTTTCTGGCAAGCAATCAGGTTGGTCGGATTTTTTCTTTCAATTATTAAATTAATTTATTTTTGAAAAAAAAATTACTAAGTAAACGTGAATACATTTCAAAAATAGTTATACAAGCTCATCATTGGGATATTGTTCTGGATTGGTTGTTTCTGACCGTAGTACTTTACAGCACTCCAGAAACTTGTAGGGTTTCTTGTGTTAAGCGGTCTATCTGAGATGACTTCATCGAAATCTGTTTTTTTAGTAAAATAAGTTCATTGTAAACTTTTTTTTGGTTTAGATATTCATCTGTAAGTAGTTTTGTTTTATGTGTGTCCATATTTCTGCGCATTCTTCTCAAGGCGTTATTCTTGATCCATTTTTGGGCTCTACATTCTAAATCAAACCAAATTGGTTGATTTGTAATTGGACGAGGTTCCTTCCAGAAATTGAGTTTTATACATGTAATGTATATAGAATTTTGAAGAGCTTCACCAGCAAGTTCCACAACCTTGTGTTCATATGACAGAAGACAAGTTTCCAGACATTTCTTGAAGATGTACATACTTGGTTCTTTAACAGGGATAACTAGTTTAGTTTGCTCATTTTCTGCGCAGGTTCGGTTGACTTTTCCCATTGTTCAAAGTAATAAGAACAGGAAAGTGATCTGAAGTAGACCATTCTAAAATTTTGAAATCTGTTATTTGTGGCATGAGCGATGTTGAAGCTAACGCAAGGTCCACAACACTGAGTCCACCGTTGGCTCTATTCACACATGTCACGTGCCCTGTTTTGTTTCCGAGTGAAGTACCATTGCAAATGCATAACTCCAGTTCGGACGCTAGTCTGAGTAGTAACGTTATTTACTTGTTAATTGTTGTTATGCTTTTTTCCTGACTCATTCTATGTGTCAGGGGGTTAGAGTTATTTACACCAATTCTTGCATTGAAATCACGGACAAGAATAATATTCCGGTAATTGCCACTTGCGCTTAAATGTTCGAATATTTCGGTGATTTTGGCTTGTATGACTTTGTTCGGTGGGGTATAAACGAAAATAATGGTAATGGGCACTGTTGTGTTCACCTTAAGCCATACACTACACTCAGTCGTTTGTATTACTTTTGTCGCATGTGGAATTTTTTTGTTCCAAACGTAAACGAAGCCTCGAAGGCCTCCCTCTTGTTCCCTTTATAGCTGGAACTGAGTAGTAATGGTGAGTGGCATCAAACTTCCTGCTATGCCAGTCCTCCAGCAACGTCGTATCCGAGAAACAAAAAAAAAGTAGGGTTTATAGAGTAGAAATTGGACCAGAAATCTATATTTAATTTTAATTTGCGAATGCTATGGACGTTATTGTAAAATATTGTAAAATTACGCGCGATTAAATTAGTGCTTATTGAAGATATTATGTTATTGATAGGTTGTTTTTGATGAGAGCGGCCGCTTTGTCATTGGTGTTTAGGTAACTGTGGTGGTTGCAGAGGACCTGGTATTCCTGCAGTATTAGTTTTCTTCACCTTCTTCTCCCAGTAAGATTTTTGTTTTTCCCTGGTAGCCTGACAAAGGTCTTCGGTAATGGACACAGTTGCCATCGTGGAGCGGAGTTTTATTCGCCTCTTCCTCTGGTTCCTGCCCGGAACCGGATTTGGTGGTGGCGCCAGGGCACGAACTGGTGGCATTGCCGCGGATCTCATAGTGTCGGCGATGGCCAACAAATCTTCCGGCGTCTGGACGATAATGTAGAGGGTGTGGACCACCTTTCATGCCGTTGGAGCCGGTATCGCAAGCAAGGGAATCCGAAAATTTCCTCATCCATGAGTCGATGTTTGATGCTGTGGCGGCATGGCCCTGGTGGTAGACACTCATGCCCTAGGCGGAGCTTTTGCTGCCGCAGCCTTTCCCGCGTCTGTCTCAGCCTTCTTGACATCAGCTGCAGCCTTTTTCGCGGGAGCCTCGCCGTGAGCCCTTGCAGCAGACTCCACACGAGCTCTGATGCCCGGGGCTAGTGGAGCCGTTGGTGTTAAAGGAGTTGGTGTTGCTGGTGACGCCACTGGTCTCTCTCGAGGGAGCGGAACCGGACCGCTTTGCGTCCTCCTCTTCGGTGTGTCTACCCCCTCAGGAAATGGCAAGGGTACCAACCTGACCCTTGCCCCAATTCCTGGGGATCGAGTTGGCGGAACCACAACAACCTCCTCCGTCCATTGGTGTACCTGAAATTGCAGGTAACAATTAAAACCAAATTTTTAATTTTTCCAAGTTTTGCTTACCGTCGAACAGTAAGCAAGAAACTTTTAAAATAAGACATATTTATGTATTTCACTTACTGACACACAGTAAGCGAATTTTACTTACTTTCCATAATGATTTTGAAAAGATTCACGAAGAATCACTCCAACCCAAGCGTTTTGAAGGCTTCCTGGACCGATTGGAGCGTCTACTTTTTTGAGCATGGTCTTCAATGGCGACTAGATTTAGTTTGCCAACCGCTACCTTTCCTCTCGCAGTATTTATAAGATATGTGTTATCGCTTGAACTTACAGGAAAAGTTACCCGACGCGCCATAGATGAGTTTACAAACGACTGACTCTGTATTTGAATAATTGATGAGTTCGGTTTTGACTTTCCTGAGGAAGTCTTTGAACTCATTTGACTACTGGACATACCAAAAGACTTTTGACTAACTACTTTAGGTAAATTTTCTTCATCACTTGAAGATAAAAAAATTTGCCTAGCGTTACTATTTCTACTATGGGACGAACTCCATGAAGGGAAAATAGTGTCAAACTTGCTATGCAAAGGAACTAACTCGTTTGCATGGATAACTGTCTCTTTCTTTTTCTATGTAGCGGTTTGATTTCGAAGTCTACTGTGCCTATCTGCCCAGTTTTCTCAAAAAGATCAACCTTTTGAGCTAAAAAAGCCTGTGAAAGACCTTTCTTTCTTACTGGCACTATACGGAGAACTTTTTCTCCTATGTAAAATTTTGTTGGAACATGTGTTTTATCAAATCGACTTTTCGATTTTTCATGTCCCCTACGTGAGTTCCTATGAGATGTGCACCTAGCTACATCCAGATCTCTAGGAAATTGTCTCGTAATTTTTCGATCTGACTTCAAAGGTAGATCTAAGTCTATTGGGAGTCTAGGCTCACGTTCGTGCACTAAGTAAAATGACGTAAACTCAGTAGACTCATTTCTTGTGGCATTATACGCGAATGTGGCCGCTGCCAAACATTTGTCCCAATTGTTTTGGTCAGCTCTCGTAAATTTAGCGACCATCTTTTTCAGAGTTTGGTTACACCTCTCAGTAATACCATTACTCTGAGCGTGATAAGGTGCTGTGAAGCGTAACGTATATCGCGATCTCTCGCTCGCAGCTTTTACAAGTTTCGAGGTAAACTGGATACCTTCGTCTATCACAAACTTTTTAGCCACTGAGTGTCGTAGCAGGATCTTATCCTGTATGGCATCTACGACACTCAGCCGTCGCTGAGGGAACTGCCAATGACTCGACATAACTACTAAAGTGATCTACAAAGATCAAGGCATATATTGTCTCCTTTCTCAGACGTAACAAATGGCCCTATAATATCTAGTTCAACTCCTTGGTAAAGAGAACATACCTTCTCAAAATCTTGCTTAAGTCTTTGGCCAGGACTTCTGCAAACTCTATGGATCTGACATACCGAGCATTCAAAAGCAAACCTGCGAGTATCTCTGTACACTCCCTTCCAGTAAAAATGAGATTTCACAGTAGTCCATGTTCGAGTCATTCCTAAATGACCGCCAAACTCATTGGCATGTATGCACGAGAGAACCTCTTTTCTTAGTCCCTTTGTTAGAACCAATCTCCAGTACCTACTTTCTAGCTCATAACCAGCAAAATACAAAATTCCGTCTTGGACACTATAGTCTTCTATGTGTGGTGCTGGAGCCGGTGGCGCAGCCTCTTCCACCGAGGAGCAACCTTCGGCTTCCTGAATGAACGTAAGAATTTTTCCAACTATAGGATCCTTTAACTGCTTTGCTCTTAGGTCTATACCTTCGAGCACCAGGGCATCCGACGAGTCCATGGACTCAGGAGGGCCTACCGGGAACCGCGACAATGGGTCCACGTCATTCACGACTTTTGCAAAATGATACTGTATCGTCATACTCTGTGTTTGTAGTGCAAAGGATCATCTGGCAAGTCGGCCATGTGGATCATTTGCTGAGAACAACGATTTCAGACCACTGTGCTTCGTGAGAATAGTGAAATGAATCCCGTACACATAAGACGTAAATTTTTGTACCGCATACACTACGGCAAGGCACTCTTGCTCATTCGCAGCGTAGAGTTTCTTTATTTTTGTCATTGATCTACTTGCGTAGGCAATGACACGTCGCTTACCTTCCTGTACTTCTACAAGAGTGACTCCTACGCCATAACCACTGCTGTCGCAGTAAATTTCAGTCTCGGCGTTTTCCATTGGATAAGCTAACACCGGGCTCGTAACTAATTGCTTAAGCCTATCAAATGCCATGTTGGGACTCACCCCACACGAAGGGCTGATCTTTCCTCAACACCAAATTAAGAGGCATGGCTATTTTGCCAAAATCTTTTACGAATCGGCTGTAGTAAGCACACATGTTAACAAACGACCGCATGCGAGTTAGGATAGTCGGAACAGGGAAATTGGTAACTGCTGAGACCTTTCCCTCGTCAATTTCAACTCCCTCACTCGATATCACATGGCCAAGATACTCAATCTTGTCAGCCCCAAAACGACACTTACTCGTTTTCAGGGTTAGTGAGGCATTTTTAAGGCATTGCAATACAGCTCTGAGCCTTTGCTGGTGCTCTTCAAACGTTTTGGCAAATACTATGAGGTCGTCTAGGTACACTAATACCATGGTCCACTTAAGACCTGACTTACTATATGTAAATACTAATTCCAAATACGCTGTTCTCACACAGTGGGAGTACTGTGTACTCCTTATGTACACAAACTATTACTGTCTGCAAGAACTCGGGACTAATAACCGATATATTTGACCATTCATCTACACGGACTGTATGGGAGAGCTTGTCAAATACAAGGTTAGTTAAAACATTGGGTCCTATACGGCATTTAACTGAGTCTGCATCAATATACAGTGCGCGCTCTACCCCGCCAAAGGAAGCAAAAAGTTAGTAGCAATAATGCCAAAGAGTATTAGCAATAGTGGCAAAAAGTAGTAGCAATAGTGAAGAAGCATCTTTTTTGGCGTGGTATATGTTGAGTGCTCTGTAGATTAAAAAAAAGAAAATTTTAAATTTTCAAATTTTTTACCCAAATATAAAACCTGAAATAACGTTTGATAATAACATTTGGCAAATACTTTCCAACAAAGTTAAAGAAAACATCTCCACTAATTATCGAAAAAAAAATTTGCAAATCACATACTTTGAATCTACGTCGATATGGCGATATCACTTTTCAAAAAGAAGCAAAAAACAACATTCATCGGGTTTCCAAATCCAATCCATATTTGAAGATAAATTCGAAATGCTTTTAGCTCGATTTCATATAATTGGATTGAAATTAATGCTTCCCAAATGTTAGTCAAAGAAGTATTATTATTCAAGTATTGTACCGACACAAACTGGATATCTTATAACCAGGTTGAACTGATTTTCCATGGAAACTAGGAATTCTGAAAACTCAAAATCAACAAGTGCATTTCTTGCACTGAGCTCTTCAATTACTAATCACTATGACGATAAATTTTAACAAACTGGTAAGTTAACTACTAAATCAGAACTTAACTATGTAAATACATCTTTATTCGTGTCGTAAGTGTATTAATTGGTTAAATATTTAACCAGAATCAGTGGAGGGAAAGCACTCCGAATTCCAAAAGAATCAAATAAGTAATATAGCCCAGAATCAAACTTCAAATGTCAAAATCCGATAAATTATTGTTAAATCTGAGCAAAGTGCAGAAAATTACCTTAAACATATGCTAAATACCGTGAAGAAGAGAAAGTGCGAACCAAATCAGGAAGCTCACAAATTAAGCGAAACGTCGAATTCTGAGAGAAGCTATTATAGACCCAACTAAACTTTACGGTACGTGTGCATAATTTTTTTCGGGGCGACTAAAAAACTTTCCAGAGTGAAGGCAGGTTCGCTTGGCGGGTAGTATTAGAACTCAAACTTCATATTTTGATTTAAAAACTTTTCGTTCATTTTAAAAATTGAAATTTATTTGTTTTAAATAATAGATAACCAAACAACAAAAGGCAAGGACCAAATAAAATTAAGAACATTGATTTGATAATTCGTAATGTGAGTGTTTTTAACCGAACTAGAAACATCGCGTGAGCGCTTTTGTAATCAATTGTGCATCAATCACAGTGACTTTTCAGTGAAAATAAAAATTAATAAATTGGTGGCTGAACTTTGTGTAAGCGTGTCAAGTGGGAAAAGCAACGAATCTGGTTACCGAAGAAAATCAAAAACGAAAAAAGGTTGTGATGAGAAGGAAGGGACACGAATGGGATAGTTTTCTGACTGCTCATGTACGATTTTTCAATGATTACTGGTTCTATCAAGTATTATATATTTTGTTTTATCTACTTTGAATTAAAGTACGAAGAGTCTGCCATCGTTTCTACGCTCGGAAAGAATATCCTACAATGTCTTAATTATTAGAAACTTTTGAAATATTTAGGAAATCTCTGATACAAAAATGCGGGTTCAAGTATAAAAAATTATTCAAAAAGTCTGTATATTTGGAAAGGACGGATATTGTCGCTCAGCGCGATTTTTACCTGAGAGATATATGACATTGCCGCAAACTTGTGTAATGTGTTTTTTTATTTCAATATGATAAAGTATTTCTACATTTCAAACACGTAGCGACTAAAGCATTCTCTTTGTTTGCGATTTGCCGCGCGTTGCTAGCGTCCTAATTAGTATTACTGTACATAGGTATGACATTCTTTATTCTGACAAGACATGGCCCTCCCCCGATCAAGACCCGGGAGGGTCATAATTTGACATACAGGTAATGAAATGTATTCAAATAACAATTTAGGCCATCCGATTTGAGAATAGATTCTGGAAGCGGAACAGATTGATCGAAAATTTGATGGATGAAGTTGTATCGGATCCCAGATCAGTTATCAATCTCGGCAGTGAAAGTGAAATAGAAACAAATAATATTTACCCGTCTGAAGAAGTTTAATGTTTTAGTAATGATAAGTTAGTTGGGCCAGCAATAGCGGTAAGCTTTTTAGTCGCCCCGAAAAAAATTACGCACACGCACCGTAAAGTTTAGTTACCGATCCCTTCAGAAGTAGTTAGAGCTTTTTGATTTTTTTTTGCAGTCACGCCTTCAGTTGCCTCGCATATTTTATTTAGTGATTTTGGATTGTCATTGTTATTGAGTGAGACTCATTTCTCCCCAACCGCTTCCCAACCCAGATGCACATATGGTCTCCCACCTTTTCCCTCTCTAACGGTAAGCTACGGAAGCCTCAGTTTAACTTCAATTTCTGAAGAGGTGAGGTGTATAATTTTGGTTTGTTTTGATTTTGATGATTTTAAAAGTTTTTTGAATTTATTTTAAATAGAATTAACCTCTCGAAGTTTAATCCAAAGAAAGTGAAGTTAAAAATATGGTTTGGGTATACACTTGGGGAGTATCGGTCTAATTGTTTTTTTTTTTTTTTTTTTGTTTTTTTTTTCAGAAAAAATTTTCTCTTCTGGATTTTTGCGTTCTCCACGAATCATAACAATTGAAGATTTTTGGAGAATTGTTAAAACAAAAAAGTTATATTTCTCGAAATAATTTTTGCAAAATGCCCAAAAGTATCATTATTTATGCTATTTTGTTAGTTTGAACACAACTTAACAACCTAACAAACATCCTCAAATGTCAAGATTCTTGTATAGAAATGCAAACATCCGAAAAAAGAATTTTCAAATAAAACTTGATTTTTTTTTCAAATACTGTCTCTTTAAATTGAAAGGTAACACCCCCTAAAATCTATACCCCAACCAAAAATATTGATATTGAATTCTTATTTATTAATATTGAAGAATTGCTGAATTTTCTATCTGAAAATTATTCTAAAAGTATTTTTCCATAAGGCTATGTAAAACAATAAAATTATTACGGCCGATTCCAACTGCATCCCTAACCAGAATTTTATTCCCAATTTTCAATTCTTTTGTATTGGTCTGCTTCTCAGAATAAAATAACTTTTCGCATACCATGGGAATCTTGAGCAATTTTTACAGTGCCCGACTCTGCATAGTGGTAGGCTTACACTATGAGAAAGTTTTAGTATTTAGGTTGATTATATTTATATGTGAGGTTTGCGAACCAGGGATTGGGAAGAAATTCAAAAAGCTCTAACTACTTCTGAAGGGATCGGTAGGTCTATAATAGCTACCGATGACTGCATAAGTAGTTCCCGTTTTTTGAATATTTTTTTTTCACTCCCGCCTTCCTTGCCTCGAATATTTTATTTGCTGGTACCGTAAAAACGCAACTAGTTGCACCACGCTACTGTTCAAATTCAATGTTTGTATAATTATAAGCAAATGTATTCCTGGAGGTTTCGGGTGAGTGATACGTCAATCGATCCGAAACCTTGCTTCCATTAAGAATATGGTTTCTGTTGTTGACACTAAAATCAGAATTTTCGAAAATTCTACAAATCACACTGAAATGTTTTCACTATCGTAAAAAATCCCGAATGCAATGGAATTTGGTTAGGCGGTATTTCAATCGGTAACAAATCCCACGTAGAATACGAGTCTGAAATCCATTGGTGGCAGTGAAGCAAAATTTTCCAAAAACATTTCAAATGCCTAAAACATTTTTTAATTCACTATCAAAGGCTACCAGGCTAAAAAATATTTGATTTCATATGTTAATTCTCTGCTTCCTGTATTGATCCCCTAATTCCGTTCCAATTAAATTATCACCTAAATTTTCCATAACAAGACTGATGTATAAAGACGCCGGTAGGACTACGGAAACCAACGGGAGGGCTGCGGGAGCTCACGGAGGGGCTCCAATAACACACGGCAGGCTGCGAAAACCTACGGAAAAACCTCAGCAACCACCTGGAAAGCCGCGGCAACCAACTGGAGGGCTCCGGCAACCAGGTGGACGGCTGCGTAAAGACACGGAAGGGCTACGGGAAGACATAGGAGCGCTTTGCAAGCCACGCCATAGTGCAAATGAGGCAACAGAGCTCTTTCGTGTCTTCCAGCCATCCCGTGTGTTCCCGTAATCCAACCGTGCGTTCCCGCAGCCCTTATATGGGTTCCCGCAGGCCTCCAGTAGTTTCCCGCAACCCTCCCGTGGATTCTCGCACCCCTTCCATGGATTCCCGCAGCCCTTTCGTAAGTTCCCTCAGCCATTCCGTGAGTTCCCGCATCCCTCCCGTGGTATATCACAAGTTGCGAAAGTATGGAGGGCTGCGAACAGTATGGAGGGATGCGGGCAGTAGAAAGGACTGCGGGCAGTATAAAGGTCAGTGCGTCGTGAAGGAAGCTACGGCAAAACGCAATTTGTCAATCATGTTTTTAGAGGTTGGAAGAATTTTCAAGCTCCTGGGTATAAAAGTTTTGTAAAAAGGGGGTTGGATAAATATCCCAGCTGTTGGGAGGGTATTGGACGAAATTCGAGTGGTGTGTGTGGAGGTAAACAAAATTTAAAAATGAACAGATTTGACAACAGTTACTGACGATGAAATTAATGAAGTGCAATAATTGTTTGTAAGACTGAGCCAAAAATGGCTTGATCTGTAATATACATTCGAGCCAAACTAACAAAAATCAATGAGTTGACAAATTGTCTGTGAAACAATTAACTAAATGACAAAACTAATCCCGTTATCCTTTCGAAGAAGTTCAAATGTTATTTTTTATATCATATAATAGTAAATTTTAGCAATTTACTTAAAAATTTTAACCCGAAAACTTGGCGAGCTAGCTCACGAGTTATTTCTGTTACCCGAGAGAGCCAATGCTCCAGCTCAGCTCGCCTCGTGGGTCGTTCATTTATATCCGAGTTGAATTATCTCAGCTCGCGCTGGCTCGGCTCGTTTGCAAGCCTAGATTGATGTATCATTTACCCAAATCCGCGAGGGCATCTAAGATACTCTAGTGTTCGGTACAACAGTCACCCGTCCCAGCCCCGACCCATTATTGCTTAAAAATTATTTTCCGTCTTTTCATAATAAAAGGCTTCCACGTCTTTGTTCTCTCCCCGTCTTCAAAAAAAATGCTTCCTCGTCCCGTCCCCGTCTTTTCAGAAAAATAGATTTCCCCGTCCCGTACCCCTCTTTTCAGGAAAAACGGCTTCCCCGTCCCCGTATAGATCTCGTCTTACTTTAGTTAACAAAATGACTCGCGCGTCCCCGTCCTTGCTCAAAGGAATTAATACCGTCCCGTCCAAATTTTGGATATAACTTTTGTGCTAATTTTTATTTCTTCATTTTTTATTGTAATAATACTTGCCAATTTAGTATGATTACAAAAAAAAATTAGATTTCATTACGCTTCTGTATGTATTTTGAAAGTTAAAATCTATAAATTCGAGGTGTTCGACATTAAAATCCATAATCCCAAACGAATTTAAATATATTTTCCTTTCACAACCGAAATTGAATTCGTAATCCCATTATCCATGCAAATCGAAATCGAAATCGTAACCCATAACTTTCCAGGCTCTCAAAATCAAAATCATAACTCTTCGGGTTCTCAAAATCGAACTTTCAATTTCAAATTTCGATTCGAGCTAAGTTACAAGTGTGGAAATAACGTCTTTTGGTTAAAAAACTTTCCCCGTCCCGTCCCCTTTTTTAAAAAAAATGGCTTCCCCGTCCCGTCCTCGCCTTTAAAAAAAAAATTCCCCCGTCCCCGTCTTTCACAACAAATCGACTCACCCGTCCCAGCCTTTCCCAGCAAATCGACTCACTCGTCCCCGTCTTTTGAGAAAAAAAAAGGGTCCTCGTCCAAACCCGTACGGACGGGGACAGGAAAGACGGGATGCCGAAAACTGGGTATCTTAGCTTTAATTGCACCTTAAGCCGCCACCTGTTCGCAAGGTTTTAGGGTACTCGAAAGACGGTACGGGTGACTTTTGTAAAATAAAAAGACGGATAATGTAACGGGTCGAATTCTAAAAACTCAAAACACCGTTTAGAATTTTATGAAAATTCATAATTTTTTTGTCATTGTACAAAATTACAAAATAAAATTGTACAAACTAAAGAACTTGCCAGATTTTTCACTTCACTAAAAGCCTATATTCAGATAATTTAAACTCGGATAAGTTAACTAATTTGGTAGGATTGACTAGGAAAAGATTAAAAAATCAATGAAAATAGTTAATACTTTCTTTCAAATTATAGTTAATACTCTACTTGCTTTCGAATTACATTTTAGTTTGTTAACATTTTTCACTAAGGTTCATTTCTTCGAAAACATTTACCGCTTTTAATTTAAAAGCGTTATCACACCCTTAGTTGGGCTTGATAAATTCAATTTTGAATTAATCAATTGAATCCGTAAACTCGGTTGGTTAATATCACATTTAAAATTTTTGACTCTGAAATTATTACCGAAAATGGAAAGCTGAGCTTTGGTGTTTCAAATTTGTGAATTTCTTTCGCAAATCCTTGCTGGGGAAAGTGAGATTTAGCTTATTCTATTTTGTATTTTTTTGGCAAATGATACATTTTATAATTCGTAATCATTTTGTAATCAATTTTGTACGTTGCTAGTTTTGTACTTTGTACCCGTCCCGTGCCGTCCCCGTCTTCCCTTAAAAAATTTTTTTCCCCGTCCCTTCCCCGTCTTCTCATAATAAAATGCTTAAGCTTCCCCGTCCCCGTCCCGTCCCGTTTCCGTCCTATGAAAAAAATTTTTATACCCGACCCCGTCCCGTCACTGTCCCGTCCCCGCCTTTTCATAATGAAAAGCTTTCTCGTCCCCGTCCCGTTCCTGTCCTATGAAAAGAAAGTTTCTACCCATCCCGTAATTATGGACTTTAGTGTACTAAATTGAAATTGTGTATTTTGCCTATTTTCGAAATCAAAATTTCGATTTCGAGCTCCTTGCAACTATAAATTTCTATTTGGATCAGCTTGGGGTACTAAATTTCGATTTTAATTTCAAGTCAAAAACTGTATGGAGTTTGAATTTGATTTCGTATTGGCTAGATTTGAATTTCGATTTTGAATTGTACAAAAAAATGAATTTGAATTTCGATTCGGTAGACAAAGTTGATTTCGGTTTCGATTTAGATTTCTATTTCGAATAGCAAGATGATTTCGAAAATCGAAATTCAATTTCCATACAAATCGAAATCCAAAACTAGACAATAGAACTAGAAATTCATACCTTTTCAGTCGAACGAAACCGAACCCTATGACTTTTCAGACTCTTGAAATCGAAACCGATAAAGTTTCAGCCTCGAAATCTAAACCAATAACATTGTAACCTCTCCAAATCAAAATCGAAACGTTTATATTACTTAGTGTGGGAGTTGCACTCGAATCTTCCCGGCCTGGAAGATTCGAGAGAGTTGTTGTTGTTGGTGCGTGGTGTGTGGAGAGGAAGAGTCTGGCCTTGAGCCAGACCATTCATCCTCAAGACTCTGGACTGGTTGGTGCTCCTCTCCTCTCATCAAATTTTATATTATATTTTATAATAATATTTCTTTTATTATTATTTCTATTTTTTCTTAAATTTAAATTAAATATTAAATTAAACTCTTTTGTGGTTCCTGGTTTCCGGATTCATCCTCATCATTCTTCAAGCAACTTTATTTCAACCCCGACAGAAGCTGACGAGCAGAAGTCTCGAAGAGGACATCAGTCATCCAGGATTTTGTTTTGTTTTTATTTATAATTATTTGGTGGAGCAAGCGGCAGACTTGCCCTTTCATCAATTTTTTTTGTTTTTTTTTTGCGCAATTTTTTTTTTGAGAATTTTCACTTCCGGTGAAAGTTTTTCAAGTTGATTTTTCTATTTTCTTGTGCCTAATTGATCGTTCTTGATCATTAGTGACGCGATAGCGTGCGCGTAGTGGTTTTTTTGTCGTTTTTCATCGATTTTTTACGATTTTTCTAACAAATCGTTAGGGTCATATCGCGGCATTTTTTTTTCGCTCAGCTCAAAATTTTTTTTTATTTCCAGTATATCCCTCGTTAATTCCCTGCATCTATTGACAATTTTTGCGCTTTCTCGTTTGTTTATCACACACAAACTATTCTACAAATAAATAAAAATTATTTTTGTGTGTGAATTTATTTATTTCTTCGATATTTGGTGCGCGATTCATCGCAGTATTGTCAATTTTTGTCCCACTTTTTACAAAAAACAAATTATTTTTCCCTTGAGCTGATTTTTACGAATTTTTTTTTTCGCTTCTGCCGTTGATTTTTTTTTTATTTTTATTTTTTTTTCTTCCTGTTAATTTTTTTGATCGATTTTCCCCGTTAATTATTTTTTTTTCTCACCGAATTCTACGTTTATTTTTTTTATTGTTTTCCCCGTTCATTTTTTTGGATCGATTTATTCGTTCCGAATTTTTTTTTTTTCTTTTATCGAATATCTCCGTCAATTTGTTTTTTCTCTCATCGATTTCTACGTTAATTTTTTCTCCATCGATTTTTACGTTAATTCTTTTTTTTCTTTATTCATTCTAAATTTATTTTCTACATAATTTAAATTTCTAAATTCATAATGTTTAATTTGTGGTCAAGTTCCAACCAGCAATCCAAAGCCCCCTCTGGTAATTCTAACCAGGCAGGTGGGGAGGAGGTTTTCTTTCCACAAACGGCAAGTTCGGCTACACAGACGCGGTTTTCAACAAGAGATCGTGCTTCACGACGTTCAAATAAAGAAGATTTGGAGTCACCAGTGGTTCCGAATTGGGAAATTTTCGAAACGCGCGATGGGAACACTCAAACCGATCTTCACGAGAACCCATCCGCTCATTCCGATCCAATTTTCAAACCCCTGGTTCCCCCCAGGTCTTCTTTAAAATCCAAAAATGCGTCAATTTCACAGACGGTTCCATCCCGTCATAACGACTTACCGATTTCTCACGACAATATACCGTTAAATGAAGCTTCGTCTTCAAATTGTCAACCTTCCGCTCCTCCTATGGTTTATTCTGGTTTTGGTTATGCGGTTCCACCCGTCAAAATTCATGAGGCTGTTCAATTTGCTCGGCGATTTGATGGATCTTCCGATCCAAAGGATTTTATTGAGCGTTTAGAAAATGATTTCTCAACTTTTAACATTTCAATTGATCAGGCACTAAA
>NIPM01000029.1:277856-291860 GCA_002738285.1 Holacanthella duospinosa
ATTTCCTAAATCACCCTGGTTCCACTGTTCCAAAACTCAAGAAACCATGGAATGTTGCAGATTTCACTCTACAAAATGGTATTCTCTATCGCAGTAATCCAGAAGAACAAGGAAGATTGTGGCGTTTGGTTATTCCGCCTACGATTAGGAAAGATTTAATTACCGAAATTCACGTAACGTCGTGTGGCCACTTAGGGTTTTTTAAGACGTGGCATGCGATTAAATCTCGATATTTCTGGCCAAAAATGTACAGGCATGTACTAAATTTTGTTCGCAGTTGTACTACGTGTCAAATTCACAACCTCGCTCCAATCAAAGGGCAGAGTAGCCCAATGGAACCTCCATCAGCTCCATTCGAGGTTGTTGGTATTGATTATATTGGTCCACTTCCAATGACTCCAAGGCGTAGCCAGTATGCACTTACCGTTACTTGCTTGTTGACACGTTATATCGAAGTATCCCCCGTTCATTCCGCTGATTCCGAAAGTGCAATTCGAATTTTACAACGCGATTTGATTTCTCGCCATGGTTGTCCAGTAAAAATTCTCACCGATCAAGGTACTCATTTCTCTTCCATGGAATTTCGTCATTTCGCACAGACGAATGGTATCAAATTACTCCGCACTTCAGCTTATCATCCACAGGCTAATGGGGTTGACGAAAGGGCAAATGGCACGATTAAACGTATTCTCGCGAAGTTTGTTCAAGCAAATCAGAAAGATTGGGATTTACATCCTCCTAGAGCAGCTTTCGCTATGAATTCTACCGTTCACAAAATCACAGCGCATTCGCCTTATTTTCTGGTTTATGGTAGATTACCGAACTTACCGTGTGATAATTTATTACCGACTTTACGGGAATGGATAGAAGCCGAGGAACAGAGTGTTTCCACACCTCGTGTTCAGGATGCTTTAGTCGAAGCTAGACACAATACGATTTCCAATCAACAGAGCTCACAGAATTTGTTTAATTCCAAGCATCAGCCAATTACTTACGAAAAGGGTCAACTGGTGTTAGTTCGAAAATTTACGAGTTTACCGGGTCATTCTAGAAAGTTAACACCTAATTGGAAAGGTCCTTTCGAAGTAGTTTGTCATACATCTCCTACCAACATTTGTATTCAGACGATGCCTGATGCTGTGAAGGCAAAATCAAAAATTGTTTCGATTCAAAACGTAAAATTATACAATATTCCGAATGATACCGATGGTAATCCTGTACCAGAAATTGATAAGTTTTCGAATTTAGAACTAGATTCCGATTTACCGAAACTTTCTAGTCCTCCGCCTATTCAATCTTCCACGGACAATATGCCAATTTTATCCGACAATAATTTTTCCGCACACCCCGTTTCACATTCTGTCGCAAATCGTAATCAGAACTTAGATTCGGTTAGTACAGCTCCCCTGCAAACTGCACCTACCCGAGTTCGAGTTGCCAGCAATAATTTCAATTCTGTTTTGAATGTATGGAAAAATCGATTACGAAAACGACAAGAACCAAAAAATATTACCTACAGCTCCTCAGATTCGGACGATTACTAATTTTTCTCCAAATTTCCCCGTTAAATTTCCACTAATTTTTAAATTTTCAGCAATATGGAATCTGATCTGGAGATCGATATGGATTTGATTGACTTTGGCTCGGTTAAGGAGGAAAATTTGTTGTCGGACGAGGTCGTCCTTTCTCCGGAGGGACCGGATGAGGTCGAAGTGTTGGGAGAGTTCTTGGGTCCAGCGGGTGAACTGGAAGAACTGCTCAGGGAGCCGACTCCACCTCCGGCTCCATTCATCAGCACTTTGGCTTCGGAAGTATTCGTTCCTACACCTCGTCGATCGCGTTCTCCTTATCGCAGGGGTCCCCGTCGTGTGTCCCCGTGCCGGATTGCGCCGCCTAAAAGATTCCGCAGAGTTACACCGGTAGCGGAAAGAATCGGGAAGGTCGAGGAGCCGCTTCCTAGGCGACGCCGTCGACATACCCCGATGGCGCAGAGAGTCGGTTCTGTCCCGACAGTTTCGGTATGGGATGTTCCTCCAGTGGGATTGGCAACAAATTCGGCTAAATATTCGGTTCCGCCAGCTGCGACTTCAACATCGGCAGCTGCAATTCCCAGTCACTTGGTTCTCCGTAACCCGGGTGAACTTTCAGACCCTCAGCGCGTAATTCGGGCTTTTCGAAATTATCCGAAATATGAACCAGGAAGACCGGCAAATCCACCGCCGGCCAGACGCGCTGAGCGGCGAGAACCAGTATGGGAATTGAGACCGAGGACACCATCACCGGTCAAGCGAACCGAAATTGCTCCACCGCCTCCGCAGCCAATTCCAGCACCGGCGATTCCACCGCTGTTTCCACGTCAGCCGCCGGGGAGGATTCCAAAATCCCACATCTACACATTTGAAGGAAGGCCTATTTGCTTCCGTTGTCAGCAGGTCGGACATACGCACGGCGATTTAAATTTCCATCCAGATCACATTCCACACATTCGATATCCCCGTTAAAAAACCCTGATATCCCCGTTAAAACCCTGATATCCCCGTTAAAACCCTTGAATTCCCCGTTAAATTCCTTGATTTTTTTCATAATTTAAAGTAAATTGGTTTATTTTTCTCCTTTTTCTAATATAACCCATTGTATATTTTTCCCATTATTTTTTATTAACATTGTGAGGTCACAATGTTCCCGAGAGAGGAGGTAATGTGGGAGTTGCACTCGAATCTTCCCGGTCTGGAAGATTCGAGAGAGTTGTTGTTGTTGGTGCGTGGTGTGTGCAGAGGAAGAGTCTGGCCTTGAGCCAGACCATTCATCCTCAAGACTCTGGACTGGTCGGTGCTCCTCTCCTCTCATCAAATTTTATATTATATTTTATAATAATATTTCTTTTATTATTATTTCTATTTTTTCTTAAATTTAAATTAAATATTAAATTAAACTCTTTTGTGGTTCCTGGTTTCCGGATTCATCCTCATCATTCTTCAAGCAACTTTATTTCAACCCCGACATNAAACTCTTTTGTGGTTCCTGGTTTCCGGATTCATCCTCATCATTCTTCAAGCAACTTTATTTCAACCCCGACATTAGCTCTAATGAAATTTCGATTTCCAATGAAGCTAAGTTGGAAGTCTGTGCCTGAATAACACCCGTTTTTTTTTAAAGAAATGTCTTCACCCGTCCCCGTTTTTCGTAAAAAACAGACTTCTCCGTCACCGTCCTGTCTTCGTCTTTCGTAAAAAACCGTCTTACCCTTGTTTCATACTAAACATCCTCACCCGTCCTCGTCTTTCCCAAATAATCGACTCACCCGTCCCCGTCCCGTCCCCGTCTTTCTCAAAAATTCAACTCACCCGTCTCCGTCCCGTCCCCGTCTTTCTCAAAAATTCGACTCACCCGTCCCCGTCCCGTCCCCGTCTTTTCAAAATAATCAACTCACCCAGGCATTCAAAATTTGTAAGTATTTAAAAAATGAATTCCCTGTCTTCAAAATTTTCCAAGTTTTTTTAGGTTTTATATTTTCTCATAAGCCACAAATTGACCTCCATATAAGTTGTTGGAGTTGATGAGGGGGGTAATGTTTCCGTCAAACATTTTTCTCTATCCGTTTAGGTCATAGGGCATAGGTGAAGGTGAACACCCAGTTGCAGCATGACCGATAAATTATGTGATCCTAACTGGATGACCACAGAGAAAAATGCAAGAGGGAAACTTTATTCCAGTCACCATTTGCAACAACGTTTGTAGAGGTCATTTTGTGGTTTATGAGGGAACAAAACCTATAAAAACTTAGAAAATTTTGAAGACAGGGAATTCATTTTTAAAACACTTAGAAATTTTGACTGCTTCCCGCTTGGTCATATCCAGCCTTTGCTACGACCCACCCCCTCTATGGACGATTTCAACCGGTCCTTCGATACTAACTATAATTCCTTGCGGTAATGTCAATGTACGGTACAATGTAAGCAAAGCAGGTGAAAAATTAGACACGGCAAATAAGAGAAAGACTGGATTTTAAGAATTGAAAATTCATGACAACATCATGCCATGAAAACTACTGTATTGTCGTTAAGTAAAATGACTACTAAAAGTCTAAACTTGTCACAAAAGTAGTTTCCTTTGTAAATTTAGTTTTACAGGATGCAGGTGTTCCCCCATCTATTTCGGTGACAATGATGTAATGAGAAGTGCGCATATCTTGGTGATTGAGAGAAAAAAAAACTATGTCGAATCTGATCATACGGTAAATACTTTGACTCATGGCCACTGATTAATTATTATTAAATTATTAACGTCTTTATTAATAACTTGTCATGAAACAAGATCAGTGCTGTAATTTTTAAGTGCTACGTACATTTTGTAACCAACTTATGAAATACTCAAACCATTTTCCCATGTGCCTCTCTCCAACAAAAATTCAATGTCGAAATCTAACTTCGCAACAGAAATCAAAATTTAACATATTTTGATTAAATTTGCTTAAATTAAAAAAACATTCTGACTTTTCCGCCTTGGAAATCGAAATCTTCATTATGAGTTTTCAAATGTTTATCTCGAGTTACAATTAAGTTACTGTTAGAAAGGTAAGTGGACTCTCCCACTTCCTTTAAAACTTTTACCCTTCCTCCCCTTCTTCTAATATACACAAAAATTAGACTCGTCGTCCCAAGCGTCCTTTTTTCTCCTGAGACGACGAGTCTCATTAGGAGCAGAAAAGAAGAGTCAGTCTAATATCGGCTCTCTCAGACTCAACTCCTCTACCCCAGCCACCTTGGATTTTCGGTTTATTCTTTGGTTTTGGAATTGGTTTTCACCAATTCCTGGATTTTAGGTGAAGGGTATTTCGACCCTTCACCCTTAGTAAGTTATCCCTTGACCTCTGACCTCCCTTTCCTTATCGATTCCCCGTTATTTAATTGGTTTTTTCCATTTATCCGCAAACCCATCCAATTCCCAACCCAAACCCCGTCACTTCCCCGACCCTATCCCAATATCCCCAAAATACCAATCTCATTCCCAAATCAATCATAACCTCCCAAAATATCCCCAATTCCCCCGTAAGGCACCCTATTGTCTTACATTACAAATGTGGTCTGGTGAGTATCCCAGAATTCTCGAATAGTACAGTAGGGGTCTACCAATAGCGTGCGTGGATTTGCGTGAGATTGTGTAAAGTCCCTCTTTTACGTGAAATTGTATGTTTGTGTAAAGACCGAGAGAGATTTTACGAAATTGTATCCTCTCTCATTGGTTAGAGTCACTAAACCCATCCTACTTGAGTGAGATTGTGTAAAAGAGGAACCTTTTACACAATCTCACGGAAATCCACGCACGCTATTGGTAGACCCCTTATGTTAGGTAACGAAGAAGATTTTTTTTTTAACTTTATTTTTTTTTTGGAGGGAAACCTATTGGTAAGGAAAGGGTTGTGTATAATGATGCATCCCATGAACCATGCAACATATCTGGGCACATTCAAAGCGTAATCTAATTCATAATTTGAGATTGGACATTTATCATAATTGGAAATTTAATAAAACATTTCCAATTATGTTAAATGTCTAATCTCTAATTGTCTAATTCTGTCACTCGAGTTATCCAAATTTTTGGGTCAAATTTTTTTGCCAGCGTACAATACAAGTATTAAAAAATTCTTTTTCCTCACAAATGTTTTAATATATTTTCGAAGATTTGGTTTCCTTCTAGATAATATTTAACCTGGGTAGGATTTTATTCCCGCGGAACTAATTTTTATTCACGCAATACTAATGTTTTTAGCCGCGCATTTAATTTGTTTTTTAATTAAGTGAGATAAATCCATCCATGTTCTAAACGAACAGACTCTAGTGTGAAAAAGACCCTCTGCACCCAATTCAAAAGCAAAATTTTCCGACTTGAAGAAAGTTTCCAATAGTGTCAACTTCGAAAGCTTCAACTAGTCTTCACCATGACTCACACTTTAGCTGAGTCAGAGTCACCGAATCTCTAAACATTTGGAGTCCGACTTTAGGATCCATGAGTATGACTCCTTGATTTTGGGAGGTGACTTTGAATTAAAAAAATGTGCATAATGAAATAAAAATAAATAAATATGCGTCATGTAAAACAAACTATGTAAATGGTGTGACGATTCGAAATTAGAAAAAAAGAATTTAATTGTAAAAGTAGATGGGAAAAATATGGAAAATTAGTCCGTTATGCTCATTTTCGCATGTCGGTAAATAATCATGACTCTGAGTTCTACCACAAAGGAGTCAGTAACCAAATGACTCCCGACTCCTAACTCTGACTGAGTCATGATACTCAGAGTCACTGTAAGAGTCATGCCTCAGGTGTTCGGATCTTTGAAAACAGTAGTTTCAAATTCGAAAGTTGAAAATTAAATGTACATAAAAAACGTAACCTCTTGGGAGACCAACTCTGAATTACATCTGAGTATGGTCACGCTGAGGAATTTTTGATCACCACAACTCGCTGAGGAAAAGGTTAGGACATTAGCAGAGGGAGAAAAAAAAATCTTCTTCGCTACCTAACATACTGTAGATAAGGAGGTACCAGAGTTGTAATTTAGACAAGTCAAAATGGAAATTTATATCTACAACGAAATCGAAATTCAACGCTCCGGCAAAATTAAACTCGCAATCGGAATCAAAATTGAACACCGTCCATTCGAGATCGAAACCGAGAAACATAACTTATCCGGCTATCAAAATTGAAATTGAATCCCATAACTTTTCCTGCTCTCGAAATGGAAATTTAGATTTAGATTCCGAATGATCGAAAATTTGGAATTAGATTTCAAGTTAATTTCAAGGAGTGTTACATATATAATCCACTTTTCATAATTTTGGTGGCAATTTTGAAATCAGAATCCATAATTTGAATCGAAATCCAATACAACTCATTCCAAATCGAAATCGAAGTCGAAATCAAAAGCCCCATCTCCGGACGTTACGGGTTGAATTTTTAAAAGTAAAAAGACGGGGTGCATAAAGTTAGCAGATTATCATCATAAAGTTGTCAGAACATCAGATCAGACCGTAAACTTAGCACCCCAGCACCATAAAATTAACAGAACATCAGTTCAAAATCATTCAGTTAGGCGACTACAGAAATAGCACATGAAGTTAGCACATCCACAATACAGTAAAGTAGGCTGATTAGCAGATAAGACACTAAAGTTAGCAGATCAGTGTTAGCCGACCAGAAAATAAGACCGTAAAGTTAGTAGATCAGTAATATTTTTAACAGCTGATCATATCAAATAAATGTATCAGACCAATTAACATGCGCAGTAGTCATCAATTTATCATTAACATGCGCAGATGCCATTTTATGTTTTCAGACATGTGCAGTAGCAAATATGCTTTCATAGACATGCGCACATATCAGCTGATCATATCAACCAAATCTATCTGACCATTCAGCATGCGCAGTAGGCATTAATTGATCTTCAACATGCGCATCAGCCATTTTTTGTTAGACAAGCACCAGTAGCAAATACACTGCCCTTGACATGCTCACCTATCAGCTGATCATATCAAACAAATGTATCTGTGCAATCCCATGCGCAGTAGCAATGTTGTTGTTATACATGTGTTAGGTACATATAAATAGTATAATTACTACTTATTATTATTATTCATTACTTATCATTTATTACTAAATTGTTACAACATCGATGTGAATGAAAGGAATTTCCTCATACCTATCGTAAAATAGTCATGCGAAAATACACTACTCACTCAATCGAGGCCTTGTAAGCAGAGGTATAAGAAAGAATTAACGATAGATTAAATGGCTCTCTTTCTGATAGAAGAATGGCTCTAAGCTCTGCTCCTATGTAAGCAGTTAGAAAAGCTTTGTTCTCTTTAACAATAAAGTATTACAATAATAAACAAACCAAGGAAAGTGAACTGAGATGGACCGGATTAATTACATTAGGTCATACAGCATCTACCTCTGAGTTACCACATAGGAACCTTGGAACAGGAACCTAACACATGCGCAGTAGTGAATAATGCGCATCATTTTGCCATGCAGCGTTAAATAAATTTTCTAAGCTATCTACTGGTTGGACAGATTCAACATACTTCTTTTTCAGAACTAGTTATTTTTTACCCACCAAATGCGTACCTCTTACGTCATATAAATACCCAGTGATGGGCAAAATTCCCAAAGTGAATTTCGATATCATTATTAGTGTTCCGCATGGCTCTGGCTCATGAGCTGGCTCAATGGCTCTGGCTCTGGCTCTGGCTCGAGTTGGCTCACAAAATTTTCTGAGCCAGAGCCAGTGCATGGCTCTGGCTCATATAGTAATTTTGAGCCAGAGCCATGGCTCATGAGCCAGCTCAACGAAACTTGTGAGCCATGGCTCAATGGCTCAACTTTTCCCCTAAATTCTTCCACTTTTCCCCTAAATTCTTCCACTTTTTCCCTAAATCTTCATTTTTTTTTCTTCCAAATCATTACTTTTTTTTTAATTTTCGGAATTTTTAGTCAATGGAAGTCAATTTGCCTTTAGCCATTGCATAATTATGATTTGTATTGGCTTATTCTCACTAGGGCATTTTCACTTTTAGCAAAATGTGCATATTAATGTGAAAAAAACATTTTTTATGTTGAGCCATAAGCCATGGCTCTGGCTGATGAGCCAGCTCAACAAAAGTGCGGAGCCAGAGCCATGGCTCATGAGCTGGCTCACCGCTCGGGTGAGCCATGAGCCATGGCTCATTGAGCCAGTGGCTCTGGCTCACGCCAAAAGCTGAGCCATGCGTAACACTAATCATTATACGCATTCTTTATTACATTTCTCCATGCGTCCCAGTTTCGCCTGAGTCAGTCACTACCTCTGGGAGTCATGACAGATTTTTATAAACTTTGGAGTTGACTTTGTGTAAGAGTTATGACTCAGACTCTGGAGTTGCACAAAACAAAATAGTAGTGTTCCACATGGCTCTGGCTCATGAGCTGGCTCAATGGCTCTGGCTCTGGCTCGAGCTGGCTCACAAAATTTTCTGAGCCAGAGCCAGTGCATGGCTCTGGCTCATATAGTAATTTTGAGCCAGATCCATGGCTCATGAGCCAGCTTTTCCCCTAAATTCTTCCACTTTTTCCCTAAATTTTCATTTTTTTTCTTCCAAATCATTACTTTTTTTTTTTAATTTTCGGAATTTTTAGTCAATGAAAGTCAATTTGCCTTTAGCCAGCGCATAATTATGATTTGTATTGGCTTATTCTCACTAGGTCATTCTCACTTTTTGCATATTAATGGGAAAAAAACATTTTTTATGTTGAGCCATGAGCCATGGCTCTGGCTCATGAGCCAGCTCAACAAAAGTGCGGAGCCAGAGCCATGGCTCATGAGCTGGCTCACCGACAGGTGTGCCATGAGCCATGGCTCATTGAGCCAGTGGCTCTGGCTCACGCCAAAAGCTGAGCCATGCGGAACACTACAAAATAGGCAAAATAAGTGCTATATTGTTGCATGTTGGAAAAGAGTCATCATTTCTATGTGTGAGTCGACTCCCAGAGTCAGTGACTCCGGAGTCACATATCACTACCTCTGGGAGTAATGACAGATATTCTAAACTTTGGACTTGACTTTGAGTAAGAGGCTGGAGTCATGCAAAACAAAATAGGTAAAACAAGTGCTATATTGGCACATGATGGAAAAGTGTCATCATTTCTAAGTAAGAGTCGACTCGTAGAGTCATGACTGACTCCTAACCGGAAAAGAGTCAGGGTCATCAAATGACTCCCGACACCGAAAAACCCTCTGCCAGAGTCATGTCAGTATCAGAGTAAGAGTCATGCTTTGTTACAATTTACTCTCAGTTTTGCGTGTGGAGTCACTGACTGGGAGTTATGATTGACTATGAGTCAGAGTCATTACGCCCAGAGTCAGTGACTCACCCTCAGGTCAGACTGGGAGTTTTGAAGAGCACTAGCTCCAGACGTCCTTTTTTGTATATTCATTGCAGTTTTGTAGTGTTCTCTATGACTTAGTCTGGAGTCATCACTCTGACACCCAGGGTTTTTGGGAGCAGGAGTCATTTGCTGACTCTAACTTCCTTGCAGTATGAGCGATGACACTAAGATTCGACTCATGGACTTGGAAGTCATGACTCTTTTCTGACATGTGCAAGTAAGTATATCGGACATATTTTCAGTAGTTTCTTTAATCTACTTTTACTATTAAATAAATAAATAAATTTTAATTTCAGATTGTCCTACCTGGGGCTTGTTTCACAAAAGGATTACAATTTTACAATTACAATCAACTACAATTCACATTTACAATTCTACAAGTCACTTTTGTGTTTTATAATGGTTTCACAAATTTATTTGTAATTGTAAAATTGTAACAACTTTGTAAAAAAATTGTTACAATTACAAACGCGAATTTCTAATATTAATTAATTTGAAATTTTGTTTTGTATTATTCGTCAACCTTTTGTCATAAATTGTTCGTCGATGAATTGAATCTTTGGGCATAGGAAGGAAATAAGGTTAGTATTAATAAGTTTTTCAATTTTATTAATATAGTTTTAATATTGTTATCATATTTTAATTATAATTTAATCTCATTTTCCAATGAACTGATTCTAAACATTTTACAAACAAATTTTTGACAAATTTGGTTCCTTACCAACGAATTCATTTCCCGCATGTATCCTACACACCGTTGGTTTCATCTGATACCATGAGCAAAACTCTGTGGCAGAAATTACAAAAGCCTGTTTGAACCAGAGAATACAACGATCAAATGTGATCCTCGACAAGGTCGGTCAAATAGAAAGTTAACACTATCTGATTGCTAAATTGGAGAAAATCAACTGACTTAATGTTGACATCTAGGTAAATATTTTGCCTGTTGCATGTTGTACGTGGAGATGTGGTTCTAAAGGATGTCAACAAGGCCATTAGCGAAGCAACAAAAGTCTATTCGGTTCGTTGATTGGTGTCCAACTGGATTCAAACTTGGGATTAATGCCCAACCTCCTTCAGTAATTAAAACAATTTCAACATTATTTGAATTGATTTCTAAAAGATATCACGTTGATAATTGAAAATTTGATCATGGTCAAGGTTATCCCAGGTGGTGATTTAGCACTACCTCGTCGAGGCTGTTGTATGTTATCAAACACAACAGCAATTGTAGGAGCTTGGGCAAAAATAAATCACAAGTTTGACCTAATGTATGCAAAAAGAGCTTTCGTTCATTGGTAACCACCCAAATGATTTTACCTAATGTTAATTGGAAATTAGTGTCCTAAGTATAAACTACTTGTTCTTGATTGGTTCTAACTCTCCCGCTTGTTCGAAACTACGAAGAAGCAGTCGCTTTCGATAATGAGGATGACGATGATGGATTGAATTAGTGAGACTTACATCCATCAACTTCATTAAATTAATTACAAGAAGTCGTTGCAAGTTTGGAATTTCANAATTAGTGAGACTTACATCCATCAACTTCATTAAATTAATTACAAGAAGTCGTTGCAAGTTTGGAATTTCAAAAAATAGCAACAAATTATAACTAATGATTATTATGTCTTAAGAACCAATCCGATTACTGCAACCAATTTTAAAATCAAAGGGATAGTTTTATTTTTTTAAATAAATCAAATTTATAATTATTATGAATAATTTGGAAAACACAAAATTATGAAGTGGAGGAATTCTGTTAGTTTGTCAACAATTTACGTTAGACAGGGTATAGGGACTAGAGTATCGCATGACTCTGACTCAGGAGTCGACTCTTGACTCATGAGTCAGAGTCGACTCACAATATTTTTGAGTTTGACTCTGACTCTGACTCACTAAAACCAAAGAGTACGAGAGTCGACTCGGAGAGTCGTTGACTCTTGACTCTTTAGTGTTGAAGTCTGACTCTGAGTCGACTCTTCAGGAAAAGAGTCAACTCTTTGTAACCCATGCCTAGAACATTCCATTCCATCTCATAAAATTGCATCCGACATAATACTGGTGTTTTTCAACGCCTAGAGAGAGATAACCACACTACCTTACTATCACCCAAACATCCGTTTGGTTTCAAGTGTAAGTGCCTTTGTGTAAACGCCTGGATGAAATGCAAAAACCAGGAATTATTTGGCGAACTTGTCTCCTAATTCGTGTAGAAAAAATGACTGGGAACTAAACTCTTACTTTTAATTGATGTGAATCAAAAATAAATTTTATGTGTTAGACGAGTAAGCAATTTGTTTTAATTAATTTAAAAAAAATTGACATCTGACTTTTGAGTCGACTCATGAGTCGACTCTTTGACTCATGAGTCATTGACTCTGACTCACAGGCTAAAAACCCAAAAGAGTGAGTCGACTCCCAAAAAATTTAAACTTTGACTCTGACTCTGACTCTGACTCACTAAACCCAAAGAATCAGAGAGTCGACTCGATGAGTCAATGACTCTGACTCAGGCTATAATGCGAGTCATGCGATACTCTAATAGGGACTGATTTTGGTCAGGAAATAGGACATACTTGCAGGACTCAATGAACTTATTTCTTGGGATCTTGTGATACTTGTAGGAGGATTGCTGAGTGTTTACATGATACCTAATAATCACAAATCAAAATTAATTGCCACTATTTTTAATTTACCTAAAATTTGACAAGAATTTGCTTCACAGAAACCATCGTCGTCCAATTCAGTGGAAACTTCGTCAGAACTCTCGTATTTATCATTTTCTGCCATATTTTCTGCCACAAAGTTTTTTAAATCACAATTGTAATGTAATTACAATGTGAAAATCCTCTGCAAAAATTTATTTACAATTCATTTACAATTGTTACAATTATTGTTTTGTGAAACTATATTTCCATGAGAATTTGTAAATTGTAAACAAATTGTAAATTGTAATTTGTAAAACCCTTTGTGATTGTAAATTGTAAGTGTGATTTTTATGAAACGTAAAGTTGTAAAATTGTAAAGTTTTTTTCTACAATTTTACAATTGTAAAATTGTAATCCTTTTGTGAAACATGCCCCTGATGTTCCATAGGTTGTGTTATGTGACTCCGGAGTCACTGACTCTGGGAGTCAACTCCCACACAGAAATGATGACTCTTTTCCAACATGCGCCATTATAGCACTTATTTTGCCTAGTTTGTTTTGTGCAACTCCAAAGTCTGAGTCATAACTCTTACACAAAGTCAACTCCAAAGTTTATAAAATCTGTCATGACTCCCAGAGGTAGTGACTGACTCAGGCCAAACTAGGACGCATGGAGAAATGTAATAAAGAATGCGTATAATGATATCGAAATTCACTTTGGGAATTTTGCCCATCACTGGGTATTCATATTGTTATGACTTAGAATTGTTTATTACTTTAGTAGTTTTTTTAAGTAATAGTTTTTTTTACTTACCTTATATTTTTCTTTAGAATAATAATTTTGATTATAATAATAGACTTTGTGCACTAGGCACTTTTGAATAATTATGTTATAATTCCTTTGGTATTTATTATTATTTATAATAATAGTTTTTTTTGCTGTAGGCACTACAGGGTTCCAAGGTATATAAACCCTGGGATTTTGCCCAGGAGTTCATTCTAAGCTTTAGACTTTTGTCTCTCACCTTGAGTAGGTAAAGTTAGAATCTTGCCATTGTTAAAGTCATTGTTGAAAGATTTATTTTTTTGTAAAATATAAAAATCTAGAATAAATAAAAACTTTTATTTATTTATTTGAAACATTAATTGTTATAATTGTTGAGTTTCATTGCATAGGGTTTCTTGTTGTTTCAAATTAACTTTAAACTTAAAAACTTTTCATTGTTGAGATTAGATACAGTAAAGAGTAGCAGGAGCTATGACTGGTGAAAATAAAGTTAGAGGAATTGTGGGAAAACCACAACTTCAAAATTTAAAAAGTTTATAAATTTATTTTTCTTATTTTCTTTCTTATAAAAATCAATTAGTTAATTGTTTAGTGTTATGGTTTTGGAAATTTCGTCCAACAAACTAAGGTGAGTTGGTCGATTTA
>NIPM01000029.1:292716-304383 GCA_002738285.1 Holacanthella duospinosa
AATCTAAGCAAAAATTAGGGGTTAAATTTGGAGAAAATTTGACAGTATTTGAGCAGACTCAAATATTGAAAATCGTAGAAGAATTTTCTGATGTTTTTATAACAGAGGAATCCCAAGTGGGAAAAACAAATTTGTTTAAACATAAAATTGAGACAGGAGATCAACTCCCGATTAGGTCTCATCCCTACCGCGCATCTTTTGTAGAGCGTGGGAAAATCAAGGAAAAAGTTAGTGAACTCCTTGAAGCAGGGATTGTTGAAGAATCGAGCTCGCCTTGGGCAGCTCCAGTCGTATTAGTTCCTAAGAAAGGAGGTGGATATCGTTTATGTGTTGACTATAGGAAGTTAAACACTGTGACGAAGAAAAACGCATATCCTCTCCCTAGAATGGAAGATGCGATAGACAGATTAGGATCTGCGAAATTTTTCACAATGTTAGATCTTATTTCAGGCTTCTATCAGATAGAAGTTGATGAAAAAGTTCAAGAAAAAACGGCATTTGTTACGCCTGATGGTTTATACCAGTTTAAGAGATTACCGATGGGTTTATGTAACGNAAACGGCATTTGTTACGCCTGATGGTTTATACCAGTTTAAGAGATTACCGATGGGTTTATGTAACGCACCATCAAGTTTTCAGTACCTCATGGATGTGGTATTGTCAGGTTTAAAGTGGACTATGGTCCTAGTATACCTAGACGATATCATAGTATTTGGTAGAAACTTTAAGGAGCATCAGGAAAGGTTAAGATCTGTTCTTCAATGCCTGAAAAATGCTAATTTGACCTTAAAAACCAGTAAATGTAAATTTGCTGCGTCCAAAATTGAGTATTTTGGACACATAATTTCGAGTGAGGGAGTTGAGGTTGACCCTGGGAAAGTAACATCAGTTACAAAGTTTCCAGTGCTAACGACTCTAACTCACATTCGATCATTCGTTAATATGTGTGGGTATTATAGGCGATTTGTTAAGAATTTTGGCAAAATCGCAATGCCCCTCAATTTATTGTTAAGAAAAGACCAACCCTTTTTGTGGGGAAGGGACCAACAAGAAGCTTTTGAGAAATTGAAACTAGCATTAGTTACTAGTCCAATTTTAGCCTATCCGTTAGAAAAAGCTGAAACAGAAATACACTGTGATAGTAGTGGCTATGGTTTAGGCGCCACTCTTGTACAGATACAAGATGGAATGCCGCGCGTAGTAGCCTACGCAAGCCGCTCTATGACTGACACAGAAAAGTGTTATACCGCTAGTGAGCAAGAGTGCCTAGCAGTTGTGTACGCTGTACAAAAGTTTAGACCTTATGTGTATGGGATTCACTATACTGTTTTTACTGATCACCATTCTTTAAAATGGCTGTTCTCAGTAAAAGACCCGCATGGTAGGCTTGCAAGATGGTCGTTTGCTTTCGTTTGTGTCCTATACCACTAGGTAGTGGCAGGTCCCTTTAACCGCAATGATGTTGATCCATTGAGTCAATTCCCAGTAGGACCTCCTGAATCAATGGATTCATCAGAAGTTCTAACCCTTGAGGGTATAGACTTTAGAGAAAAACAGTTGGAAGATCCCTGGGTGGGAAAAATCCTAAAATATATAGAAAATGCTGAGAATAGACACTCAAGTGACCAAAATATATTTCCTTTGCCGGTTCCCCACATGGAAGATTTTAGTGTCCAAAACGGAATTTTGTATTTCGCTTGTTATGAACCAGAAGGCAGATCATGGAGATTAGTAGTTCCAAAAGAACTTCGGCGAGAAGTTCTTGAAAATATACACACCGCTGAGTTCGGTGGTCATTTGGGTATAACTAGGACATGGGCGACAGTAAAAGCTCGATTCTACTGGAAAAATATCTATCGAGATACCCGTACATTTGTGCTAGGCTGCGCCAAATGTCAAATTCATAGAGTTGGCAGAAGTCCTGGACAAGGACT
Source organism: Holacanthella duospinosa (assembly GCA_002738285.1). Lineage (NCBI taxonomy): Eukaryota > Metazoa > Arthropoda > Collembola > Poduromorpha > Neanuridae > Holacanthella > Holacanthella duospinosa. Next base: position 294,651 of record NIPM01000029.1, read on the forward strand.
AATGCAAGACTTTGAAGAAATCAGTAATCCCTACGAAAGAGTGGGAATTGACTTCATAGGTCCGTTTACGACCTCTATGAAAAATGGCAACAAGTATGCTTTGATTTTTGTTGACCATTTCAGTCGCTATGTGGAGTCAGTAGCAGTTCCTGCGGCTACGGCTGAAAGTGTCGTAGAGGCAATAAAAGACAAAATTTTGCTTCGACATTCAATGCCTAAAGAATTTGTTACTGACAGAGGTCGCCAGTTTATATCTAGGCTTGCTAAAGAAGCGAGTGAAAAATCTAGATATAAGTTGAAATTTACGGCACCTTACCATCCACAGAGTAATGGGGTTACACTTTCTACATTGGTTTGAGAATTCTTTTATCAAGCTAAATTTATAAGTCAAGATCAAAAAGATTGGGACTTTTTTTAGCAGCAGCGACTTTTGCATATAATGCAACCAAAAATGAGTCCACAGGGTTTTCCCCATTTTATTTAGTATNCGTAGAGGCAATAAAAGACAAAATTTTGCTTCGACATTCAATGCCTAAGGAATTTGTTACTGACAGAGGTCGCGAGTTTATATCTAGGCTTGCTAAAGAAGCGAGTGAAAAATCTAGATATAAGTTGAGATTTACGGCACCTTACCATCCACAGAGTAATGGGGTTACAGAAAGATGTAACCAAACTCTTAAGAAAATAGTTGCTAAATTTATAAGTCAAGATCAAAAAGATTGGGACTTTTGTTTAGCAGCAGCGACTTTTGCATATAATGCAACCAAAAATGAGTCCACAGGGTTTTCCCCATTTTATTTAGTATATGGGCGTGAACCCAGGTTACCGATTGACTTAGATCTCCCGCTTCCTTCAGAACCGGGGATTGAAAGAAGTTTTCCAAAAGATTTGGAAATAGCTCGGTATAAAGCTAAAAGAAATTCAAAAAGGTCTCATGACAAAGCGAAAGAACGCTTTGACACAAAAAGAGTTTCTAAAAATTTTTCCGTAGGCGAAAAGGTTTTAAGAATACTTCCTGTGAGAAAAAAAGGTCTCTCTAAAGCTTTTCTAGCTCAAAAAATTGGACCCTATGAGGTAATTGGACAGGTTGGTCCTGTCGATTACAAAATTAAACTCATAGATTCAAAGAAAAATCGATACATCGTAGTTCATGTAAACGATTTAGTTCAATTTTATAGCGAATTTGAGGTAGTCTCACATTCCCCTATAAGGAAGAACTTAATTAAAAATTTTAGACTTGGAATTAGTCAGTCTTCAAGTTTGGGTGAAACCATACCCAGGGTATCAGGGTCGAACCCTGGTAGTAACATGTCACACTCCTTACTGTACGTCTATCGAAGTCACACTTCCAGCGGAAATAAAAATTCGCTGGAGGTGAAAAAAAGGATGTTGGCAGAGACGCTGCCAACGGTCAAAGGGAATATAACCAATCCTAGCAGTTCTGAGTTCGATTCAGAACCTATAAATACTGCTAGAAAGGAGGTCAAGACCGTCAGATCAATTCCAGATTTTGTCCAGAGACGATCTAAACGGACCTCAAGACCTCCTAAGCGATTCGGATTCGATTCGTAGCAGTTTTTGGATTATTCAACAAAAAAAATTTTTTTTTAATGGAAGGTAAGTCCAATATCTATATTAATTTTTTTTTCTGTGTGATTTTTTTTACTGTGTGTCAGAATTGTAACCTGTGTGTTAGGTTACATTAGCAAATGTCATTAACTTTATCTAATAATTTTTCTCATTATTTACAGGTATGGATACGACTATGGGTACGGGAATAGGAGAAGAGGGTGCGACTGTAGGGCAGACAAAAGCAGTCAAACAACCACCAGCAAAACCACGGGCGGTGGTACCAGAAATGNAGAGGGTGCGACTGTAGGGCAGACAAAAGCAGTCAAACAACCACCAGCAAAACCACGGGCGGTGGTACCAGAAATGGGGTCGCTTCAAAAACTGGGTACATTCATAGCTTCATCCAAAGGTCCAAGGATTCCCAAAAAAGTCATAAGCACTAAGGATCAAGAAATTATTGATTTGGGGTCNGCTTCATCCAAAGGTCCAAGGATTCCCAAAAAAGTCATAAGCACTAAGGATCAAGAAATTATTGATTTGGGGTCCATTAGGCAGCCAACTAATCCTGCTAGAGTCACTACTACTGTCACTCCAACCAGGCCACCGCAAAAATGTCCATGGGATTTCTCCCAAGTGAGGACATCAAAAATGGATGCCCCCTTCATCATCTGCAACTCGGCTCAAAATCTGCTTTCAGTGGTCAAGACAAGTAGAGTGATTCAGATTCCGGGTGGGCAACATGCACCTCCACTGCGGAACCTCAAATCTAAAGCACGACGGTGTTACCTTTGCAGACGACGAGGTCATGAGGCAAGGAATTGTCTAATGCAGAAGCCAAATCTTACAAATAAGTAAGTCAAACAAATTGGAAATTGTTTATAATTTAGGAGGGGGAATTGTTATGACTTAGAATTGTTTACGACTTTAGTAGTTTTTTTAAGTAATAGTTTTTTTTACTTACNGAGGGGGAATTGTTATGACTTAGAATTGTTTACGACTTTAGTAGTTTTTTTAAGTAATAGTTTTTTTTACTTATCTTATATTTTTCTTTAGTTATTATTAAAACTAAATAATAATAGACTTTGTGCACTAGGCACTTTTGAATAATTATGTTATAATTCCTTTGTTATTTATTATTATTTATAATAATAGTTTTTTTTGCTGTAGGCACTACAGGGTTCCAAGGTATATAAACCCTGGGATTTTGCCCAGGAGTTCATTCTAAGCTTTAGACTTTTGTCTCTCACCTTGAGTAGGTAAAGTTAGAATCTTGCCATTGTTAAAGTCATTGTTGAAAGATTTATTTTTTTGTAAAATATAAAAATCTAGAATAAATAAAAACTTTTATTTATTTATTTGAAACATTAATTGTTATAATTGTTGAGTTTCATTGCATAGGGTTTCTTGTTGTTTCAAATTAACTTTAAACTTAAAAACTTTTCATTGTTGAGATTAGATACAGTAAAGAGTAGCAGGAGCTATGACTGGTGAAAATAAAGTTAGAGGAATTGTGGGAAAACCACAACTTCAAAATTTAAAAAGTTTATAAATTTATTTTTCTTATTTTCTTTCTTATAAAAATCAATTAGTTAATTGTTTAGTGTTATGGTTTTGGAAATTTCGTCCAACAAACTAAGGTGAGTTGGTCGATTNTTATTTGAAACATTAATTGTTATAATTGTTGAGTTTCATTGCATAGGGTTTCTTGTTGTTTCAAATTAACTTTAAACTTAAAAACTTTTCATTGTTGAGATTAGATACAGTAAAGAGTAGCAGGAGCTATGACTGGTGAAAATAAAGTTAGAGGAATTGTGGGAAAACCACAACTTCAAAATTTAAAAAGTTTATAAATTTATTTTTCTTATTTTCTTTCTTATAAAAATCAATTAGTTAATTGTTTAGTGTTATGGTTTTGGAAATTTCGTCCAACAAACTAAGGTGAGTTGGTCGATTTAGACCTTAGGCATAACAATATGAAGAGGTATGCATTTGGTGGGTAAAAAATAACTAGTTCTCAAAAAGAAGTATATTGAATCTGTCCAACCAGTATAACTACTTATATAGATAAACTACTTTGTTTTTAAATCATTAAATGCATAAATGTAATTTATTTTAATGAGTACTGGCTGATTTTCAAATTTCAGTTACACGGTATTACTTCAACGAAACAAACTTTAGGGTTAAACTACACTTTGTTTATAAATGTTTTTGTTATAATTGTTTAGACCAAATTAGCACAGAAGATAAAATTTAAATTAAGTTCAATTACATAAAATATGTTGATTGTGTCGACAGTTAATTAAATTAGGAAACACTTGGCATAGAATTAAGACCTGTAAAGAAGAAAGTTTCTTAAAAAAATTGAAATAGCAATGTGAGATTCGAAGTAACGATGAGAAGTCTCCCAACAAATTTGTTCCCTCAATCTTACCAACTAAACCACACTAAGTTACTCTTTGGAATAAGGAGTTTTTATTGATATTGTGACGATTTGGAATCCTCCGTGATCCCAAATGAGTAGCGGACAGACAGACGACGACTATAACCTCCGGAAACCACCGTCCGTAGTTTCTCCTCACTCTCTGACTTCCAACACAAACTCCCAAAATTCACTCTCTGACCTAACCTATCTATACTAACTGATCTATGACCCTGCTAAACAACAAAATAACACAATTATTGCAGGTAAGTTTTTCTGGGCAATTATTGTCCCAATAATTTATTTAAACAAATAAAACTGAAATTTTACTTTCCTTATGAATTTCCAAACAATTGGCGATTCAACAAAATCAAACCAAAAGAACTTGACGAACCGGACGTCAAGTTCATAATGACCCCTATTTCCTTTCACATTCTATTTTTTATACTTGTACACAAAGACAAAAACTTCACTCTGAAGGAGAGCCAATCGGACACAAGTTCGTTTGCTTCTTCTGCGAAAAAACTGAAATAGATTATTATGCAAGGACAAGGCTTGCATAATAACAAAGGAATATTATAATTATAAAGATAATTATACGACGGATTGTCCTCAATTCAGGTCCGAATGATGAGGCCTTTGAATAAGGCGATTCCTTGCCTCGTGCCCTCTGTCGGCAAACGAAACACTTCCTAGAGTTGAGAGACTTCCGTTCTCTCCTCTTCCTCGGATTTGGTGGTGACGCTATGGCACGAACTGGTGCCCTCTCGTGTATAAAATTGTGGAGTAGGTTCAATCCAGAACAAGAAAAAGCTCCTTCTGACGAAGGTTGAAATTTCTAACCGGTGTAGAGCTCTCACTAACCAGGCATCGTTTGTGCATTGATTATAGAAAACCAAACGCATCGACTAAGAAAAATTCCTACCCGCTTCCGAGAATTGATGATTCTCTTGTTAAATTGGGTAATGCGATGTTCTTTACAGTATCTCAGGCGTCTATCAGATAGAAGTTGATGAGAAAGATCAAAAGAAAACGGTTTTTACTATGCCGGATGGAATTTACCAATTTAAGAGATTACCGATGCGTTTATATAACGCGCCGGTTTTCAGTATCTTATGAATGTGATACTGTCAAGTCCGAAATGGACTATGATCCTGGTATATTTCGATGACTTGATAGTATTTGCGAAATCCTTTAAAGGATACCAATTTAGGCTGAGATCTGTTCTCGAGTGCCTTAGAAATACTAATTTGACTTTGAAGACGAGTAAATGTAGATTTGCTGCGTCAAAGATTGAATATTTGGGTCATGTAATATCTAGCGAGGATGTAGATGTTGACCAGGGAAAAGTAGCTGCTGTTGCTAAGTTCCCTAGGCCAACAACTCTAACGCATATTAGGTCCTTTGTGAACATGTGCCTATATTACAGTTGATTTGTAAAAGGTTTTGGAAAAATTACTATGCCTCTCAATCAGTTATTGCAAAAAAGATTAACCCTTTTTGTGGAGTGATGAACAGCAAGAATCTTTTGATAAGTTAAAAATCGTTCTAATCACTAGTCCTGTGTTAGCGTTTTCTATGGATAATGCGGAAACAAAAATACACTGTGACAGTAGTGGTTATGGGCTAGAGCTACACTTGTACAAATACAAGATGGCAAGCCTCAACTAATAGCCTATGCTATAAGGTCTATGGCTTACGTAGAAAAAAGATATACCGCTAGTGAGCAAGAGTGCTTAGCAATTGTCTATGCAGTTCAAAAATTTAGACCTTATATTTATGATATACATTATACAGCGTATACGGACCATCGTTCGTTGAAATGGTTTTTTTCGGTTAAGGACACACGGTCGACTAGCAAGGTGGTCTTTTGCTTTGCAGATACAAGACATGACTATCTAGCATCGTCCAGCAAAATAGTAAATGACGTTGACCCATTAAGTCGATTTTCTGTGAATCCACCTGAATCAACGGATTCATCTAATGTGTTAGTTTTAGATGATATTGATTTAAGACAAAAGCAGAAGACCAATCTGTTGGGAGAATCCTGAGGTATGTAGAGGAAGCCGAAAGAAACTCCTTTGTCGAAGATTCAAATCGACAAATGCATATCCCTCATATTGAAGACTATAGTGCACAGAATGGAATTTTGAACCTGAAGGTAGGTCTTGCAGATTAGTTCTCCCGAGGGGACTTAGAAAAGAACTCTTAGACAATATCCATGCTAATGAATTTGGAGGTGATTTGGGAATGACGAGGACTTAGATAACAGTAAGAACACGATTATACTGGAAGAATATTTATAAAGATACTTGTAGATTCGTTCTTAGTTGTCCAAAATGCCAAATCCATAGAGTACGGAGAAGCCCAGGTCAAGGCCTGCTTAAAGACTTTGAAGAAGTCAGTTTACCATATGAGAGAGTAGAAATTGACTTTATAAGTTCATTTGTAACCTTTCAGAACGGTAATAAGTATGCTTTGGTTTTTGTTGACCATATTAGTCGCTATATGGAGACTGAGGCAGTTCCAGCTGCCACGGCAGAAATTGTTGTCCAAGCCATAAAAAATAAGATTCTTTTGAGACACTCAATGCCTAACGAGTTTGTGGTTGATCAATGCCGCCAGTTTATTTCTAATCTTGTGAAAGAAGCAAGTGAAAAATCTAGGTATAAGTTACGTTTTACCACACCTTATCACCCACAGACCAATGGTATTACTGAGAGATGTAATGAAACTCTCAAGAAAATCATTGCTAAATTTGTGAAAACAGATCAGACTGATTGGGACGAATGTTTAGCTTCGGAGACATTTGCATATAATGTTACCTTAAATGAGTCTACTGCGTTTAGTTCATTTTACTTAGTGTTTGGACGCGAACCAAACGTACCTGTAGACCTAGATCTGCCATTGAGAATTGATTTGGAAATTGCAAGTCAGTTTTCAAAAGATCTAGAAATAGCTAAATGCCGAGCCAAGCGTAATTCACGAAAGGCCCATTATAAATCGAAAGTTATGTTCGATAAAAAGAGAGTTCCTATAACTTTTCCGTTGGCAAATAGGTGCTACGAATTATGCCGGTAAGGAAAAAAGACCTTACGCTGGCATTCTTAGCTGAGAAAACGGGCGCTTATGAAGTTATAGGCCAGGTAGGCACTGTAGACTATAAAATAAGGCTAATAGATACAAAGAGGAAGAGACATATAGTTGTCCATGTAGAGGACTTGGTAAAGTGTCATAGTTCGTTTGAAAATAGAACAATTCAGCCAGTGTCCAGATATGCCCATACCGGCAAGTCCAAAACCTGTACTGAAACTTTTTCATCCTTCTCATTTGATGAAAAATCCAAATTTGAGAAAACAAACAGTCTCTCAGAGGAGGAAAGATTACTAAAAATTAGACATTATGTAGTCATAATTCAATTAGTCAAATTATGACAAAAGGACACAAAAATAGCCCAAAAAATTGTCCGTTGACCGAAAGCGGTCATGAACCAGACGCTTCCAGAGCGTCTCTGGAAAGTATAAAACGACTGACCGGCAAGGCCAACGTTGTCAATCTTCCGAAAGCCTCCAAAAGTCTCCGTCGCTCAACAAGAATACGGAAGCCAACCAAAAGGAATACACCTGATTCTTCGTGAATTTAAGCCAAAAATGGAGGTAAGATCTATCTTTTTTTCCTATTTGTTAGTCAAACAAACACACCTACATTTTGTTAGTAGAACGCACTGTTATACGTTTGCAGTGAATAGAAATGTGTTTTTGTTTTATTTTATTTTTTTGTCCTTTCAGCTAAAAACACGGAAATGGATATTATAGACTGGGCAGAGCGGTTTTGCAATGAAACTACTCCACAAAATGAAGAAGTCATACTAATAATGATCCACCACTGGTCATTCCTCCACGGGCTCTGGATCAACCCACTGTCATGTTTCCACGGGCAGTGGGAAAGGACAATGGAGGAACTACAGATGAAGTATTTCTAAGAAAGCCAACTCATCCTACCCGTATGGTGACCACCAAGTTACCAAAACAACGGCCAGAGGTCAACACTGCTGCAAGGAAAAAGTCATTCATAATGGTCCCGAGTCAGGATAAAAATCATCGACCAAGGGAGATGGAAATTAAAGCGCCCTAGATCATTGTGAGATCTCCTCAGGACTTGATATCAATTATAGGGACAACATGACAGCCAGCAAAGGGTCCCATTATGTTGTCAGTAGGGAAAAACGTTCCACTCTGGAGAAAATTTTTCCTGAAATAGGAAATGCTATGCCTGTAAGGAGAAAGGTCACCTTATTATAAACTGCCCTAAGATATCCCCAAAATTAAACTAAACAATAAGGATATTGTTAAATTTAGAAAAAAGGATAATGCAACAGGGTAAGGTACAAACAGTATAGGTTCTACTTTAGTTAACTTCCCTCCTTTATTTAGTTAGTAAAAATTTAATTATGATAAATTATAGTTTCAATTACTACGTGTAGTATTTAGTTTGTATGAGTAGTTTTTTTCTGAGTTTTAGTATTTTTATCTTCTCCTTCATTCGATAAGAATAATTGATGTTAATTCTAATAGGAAGAAAATATTATTTATATTTACACTACAATGTTTATGAGTATTTTTTGTAACTTTTCCGAGAATTGTTTATTTACATCATTTAAAAAGTAGATTAAAACCAGAGTTCCTAAGAAACTCTAGCTATAATTAAACCCATTCAGGGCTTCAAATAGTTCGCACTATAGCTTATAATATGACAAATATTAGGCTAAGGGTATTCAGTATTTTGGTATAGCTTGTTCGGAGCTCAGTTTGGTATAATACCAAAAAGTTATATTTTTTGACAATAAAGACTTGAAACTTAAAAGAGCATTTTCATTTTTATTGTTTGATAAAATCTGAAAGTTAAAATCAAGGGGAGACAATAGCTTATGAGAGAAAAAAATGAGATTGACTCTTTCTCTCTGACGTCACCTGCGGGACCAAAACAAAAAGGAAATTGAAATTAAGTATTACGTTAAAACAGACCAATATTTCTTGTGCTTTTAATTCGCGTAATTTAGACCAAAATGCCTTCCGTGTGCGCTGTAGCTGAATGCAGTAATGGTGGGCGAGCAAAACAGGATTCTGGAGTCACACTTCACAGATTTCCAGCTAATTCAGCCTTACGAAAAATCTGGAATTCAAGATGCAAGAGAGGAAAATTCATTGATGGTAATGCTACAATTTGCTCAGATCATTTTCTAGAAAGTGATTATCTACGGGATCTGGAACATGAATTACTTAACCTCCCTCCAAGAAGGAGGTTAAACCCCCACGCTGTTCCTTCGTTGTTTAAATGCAGACCTGGAGACAATAATAAAGGCACACTTGCGACCCAACGATCCCAGAGAATGAAATTGAAGCTACAAAAATTGGTAGTTGCTGGACTAACACGTGAGACTAATTTTGGGCAGAATGACAGGACATTCTTAAAAAAATTTGTGTGAATATTTTAGAAATTCCTGGCGATGATGAGTTTGAAAGTGANCTAACACGTGAGACTAATTTTGGGCAGAATGACAGGACATTCTTAAAAAAATTTGTGTGAATATTTTAGAAATTCCTGGCGATGATGAGTTTGAAAGTGAAGCGAGTATTCACATCCCCGACAATCTAAACACTCAAGGCACACAAACAGATGGTAACGTAAAATCTTACTTAACAACTTATTCTGTATCAATTCTCAATAATGTATAAAATATTT
>NIPM01000029.1:304949-503318 GCA_002738285.1 Holacanthella duospinosa
TCCAGAACTACCTTGGAAGATATGATCTCAAAGGATGGTCATGAACTTAAACTTTGCCCAAAGTTGACCCAGAGGCTCATCGACATTAAAGGACCAGAGAGAATGAGAGTTGCACCCGCTATACAACTTTTGTCACATCATTCTTCCATTTTGGCCTTGAAACTTTACCCCGACAAACCTGAAATCTCAAATTTTTTCAAAACATTCAATGACAGATTTGATACTTTCAATTCTAGACGAAAACAAGACAAAAATACATTTTTATCCGCCTACGGTTGTCATTTACCAATACAAGTTACAGCATTAAAAAATCTTAGAGATCTAACTGAGAATATTCGATTCCACACGAAGAAACTGAAAAATCCAAAAATAGCCCTTCTGCCTTGCCAAATTGGGATCCTGGTTTCAATCAACTCACTTTTGGAGTTGTATGATTACCTCAAGAAATGTTTTGGAATATCATACATTTTAACAAGTCGACTTAATCAGGATTCACTAGAAAGCTTCTTTTCCGTGATACGTTCATTTAATGGACTTTATACAAATCCGACACCAGCTGAATTCCGGTATCGGTTACGCCTTGTGTTGTTGGGATGCAGAGTGAGGAAACCTTCAAAAACTAATGTAGAATTTGAACACTCCGACACCGCCTACCTTAGCTCTCAATTAATGTTAAAAAACAAGATTTCCGCTATCCAAACAATCAAAAAACCACAAATTGTCAACAAATACAGAACTTCAGAATTAACTCCAACCGATGAAGACTCTCTCCGCTACTTGGCTGGATATGTGGCTTGGAAATTAAAAAAGTTAGGAAAGGCAAACTATGGACTTCCTACTGGCCAATGTACCCCAAACACTACCGCTCAAGTAGACTCAAATTGGATTGAGCTTCTTTCTCGTGGTGGTTTATTAGTTCCTACTGAACTACTTGTTCAATGCATCAAGCTGTGTGAGTTGGAGTTCAGAAGCTTTGCTGACTATTTTCAAGGTTGTCCTAGAGTTACTTCGATTTTGACTGGAAGGATCACGTCAAAGTACCCAGAATTTGACAAAAGTGTGGTCACAGAGTTCATCAAAACTCGAATTAGAATTAAAATTCGAGCTCTTAATTTTGATCGTACAATTACAAACTATGCAAGAAAAAGAAAGACAAAGGAATTTGTCAAATCAGCTAAAAAAGTTAAGATGTCAGACAAATAACTTTGAATAAATAATAAATTGTTACACAAAAAGGCAAGGCAAAATACCATGTTACATGTCTAATTGTGGAGAAGGATAGTCCCGCAGCTGACGTCACAGTGTGATGGTTCACTTTCTCTCAAACTTTTCCTCTTTACTGTCGTACCTTTTATCTTCTACATACCTTGAGTTAAAATTAGCATTTCGTTGAGAAAATTCTGCTATATAGTTAGCAGAACCGTAACAACATATTAAATTCTACATCATTGACTGGCCTCCACCCAGTCGACGGAATATGTTAATGTTAAATGTTTAATGCAAACCTCGGCGGTATTCGCTCCCACTCATTCGCTCCCGCTCTCGCTCCCGCTCCGCTCCCATAAAGAGCGAGAGCGAGAGCGGAGCGAGGCGGAACAATTTTTAGGGAGCGAGAGCAAGAGCGGAGCGAGGCAGGACAATATTTAGGGAGCGAGAGCGAGAGCGGAGCGAGTCAGTATAATTTTTAGGGAGCGAGAGCGGGAGCGGAGCGGGGGGTAAACCGCCGACCTTTGGTTTAATGTTAATTTTTTGAATTTTATGAAGATGTCACGTTTTAGTTTATAGCAATAAAGCTCTAAAAACGTTGAAATTAAATTTGAAAACAAATTCTAATGTATAAAATAAAATAAAAATTTTTATTCGAATCTGAGTCACTGAGAGATGATTCAAAATCACAGAATCATGACTCTGAGCCACCTGACTATGATTCCAGCTTATGGAGTAAGATAGGAGTCACTGAACATTTAAAATTCATCTCTGACTCAAATTGCAAGAATTGTCACCGGGTTCAAATGTTTCTTATGTACTTCTGTTGGAGAATTCTGTAGTGCACTGCGTTTCTGCTAACGGGTATTCCTACCCAGTAAATACTAATTCCATAGTTTGAATACTGAATTACAAACTTTAGTAATATTGTTATGGCTAAGGTATAAATCGACCAACTCACCTTAGTTTGTTGGACGAAATTTCCAGGTCCATAACTCTAANTTGTTATGGCTAAGGTATAAATCGACCAACTCACCTTAGTTTGTTGGACGAAATTTCCAGGTCCATAACTCTAAACAATTAACTAATTGATTTTTAATAATAATGAAACAAAATAAATAAATTTGAAACTTTTTAACTTTTGAATTTGTGGTTTTTCCCACCATTTCTCTAATTTTTTGTTTCAACAGTTAGAGCTCATGTTACTCATTACTGTATTAAATCTCAACAATGAAAAGTTTTTAAGTTTAAAGTTAATGTGAAACAACAAGAAACCCTATGCAATGAAACTCAACAATTGTAACAATTAATGTTTCAAATAAATAAATAAAAGTTTTTATTTATTCTAGATTTTATATTTTACAAAAAAATAAATCTTTCAACAATGATTCTAACAATTGCAGGATCTAACTTTACCTACTCAAGGTGAGAGACCGTGGTCTAAAGCTAGAATGACTCTCCTGGGCAAAATCCCAGGGTTTATATACCTTGGAACCCTGTAGTGCCTACAGCAAAACAAACTATTATTATAAATAATAATAAATAACAAAAGAATTATAACATAATTATTCAAAAGTGCCTAGTGCACAATTTCTATTATTATAATAATAATAACTTAAGAAAGAAAACAAAGGAAAAAAACCACAAGGTAAGAAAAAAATCTATTACTAGAAAAAAAACTATTTCTAACTTTCTCAGTCATAACAATATCAATAAAAACTCTTTATTCCAAAGAGTACCCTAGTATGGTTTAGTTGGTGACAGAGTTCGAAAATATCATGATACTTTCAAAAATATCAACAATATCGGATATTTTGATATGTATCAGATATTTTTGATATTTTTGATATTTTTGATATTTTTGTTATTTTCACGCATTTGATATTTTTAACAGTTCACACGTTAGGGTCAATTCGAACCCAAATCAAAGCATTTATAATCACTTCATTAGGAACTAACTACCAACCAAATTAATGCTGTTTGGGAATAAAATATATAACAAGATATCACCGGTTGAGTTTCTTTCATTTATTCGCTAGAATAGTAAGCAGTTTTACGTCGTGCATGCTTTACACTTACGCCTAGGCATGCAATCGAGCCGAGTTTTTTGTTGGCTCGGCTCATCTCACTAAAATTTTAACTCAGCTCGGCTCACGGCTCGCATGAGTTTGGAAATATCAGCTCAGCTCGGTTCATTTCTTAACGCGCACGAGCAGCTCGCGAGCCGACTCGTGAGTCATAGTTTAGTTATTTTCAAAAATTATTTTCTACTTCAACATTGTGGTTACAAAAGTAGATTATGGGGAATATACAAAGATATTCGAGATTGCCACATGTCCTACGTAGACGTTCTATTCATCATTTGGTGAATAGAATTTTTTCAAAAGAACAATTGATTGAAACAAAGTACGTTGTACATCTAGCTTTGCTCTTGTAAACAAAATTAAAAAATGATGAACAGATTAGGCAACAGTTACTGACATTATTTAAATTAATGAAATTCAATAATTTTTTGTACAGACTGAGCCAAAAATGCCTTGATCTGTAACATAGATTCAAGCCAAAGTAACAAAAGTCAATGAGTTGACATATTGTTTATGAAACAATTAACTAAATGGCAAAACTAATGACGTTATCCTTTCGACGAAGTTAAAAGGTTATTCTTCATACCATATAATAGTAAATTTTAGTAATTTACTTAAAAAATTTACCCCGAAAATTTGGCGAGCTAGCGCACGAGTCATTTCCGTTACTCGAGTGAGCCAATGCTCCAGCTCAGCTCGTCTCGTGGCTCGTCCATTTACAAATGAGTTGAATTATCTCAGCTCAACTCGGGACAAACTCGACTCGCTCGTTTAGCTCGCGTGCTGGCTCGCATCGTTTGCAATCCTACACGTCTATGGCTTCATTGCTGATCTCTAATTCAAAAACTGTTGTTTAATGAAACTATCAAAAATTTCATGATATTTCCCTAAATAAATATCATGATATATATCTTGATATATATCGTGATACATATCGATTTGATATTTTCTTCGAACTCTGGTTGGTAAGTATGAAGGGGAAAATTTGTTGGAAAACTTTCCATCTTTAGTTCGAATCCGACATTGCTATTTCAATTTTTTTATAAAATTTTCTTCTTTAAACGTTTTAGTTTTATGCCAAGTGTTTCCTAATTTAATTAAATGTCAACACAATAATCAACATTTTATTTAATTGAACTTAATTTAATTTATATCTTCGTTGCTATATTTCTACTAAACAATTATAACAAAAACATTTATGGACAAAGTAGTTTAACTACTTTACGATTTCTGATCAGCTAACTTTACGGTCTATTTTCTGGTCGGCTAACACTGATCTGCTAACTTACCGTCTTATTTTCTGGTCGGCTAACACTGATCTGCTAACTTTACGGTCTTATCTGCTGATCAGACTACTTTACGGTCAATTTTTTTGTCGTACATTGCGGATTTGCTAACTTTAGGGTACGGATCTGCTAACTTTATGGTGCTATTTCTGTAGTCGGGTAACTTTATGATTTTGAACTAATATTCTGCTAACTATATGGTGTTGGGGTGCTAACTTTACAGTCCGATCTGCTGTTCTGCTAACTTTGTGGTGATGATGTGCTAACTTTATGCCTCTAAAGAAAGTACGGGTGTCAAACCTGCCCATCACTGGTATTGGTTGTTAAGTTTGAATTCATTCACAATTCCAATTTTGACTTTGACATCTTCGGTAGGAGTGACTCAACAGTCACCAGGTACCAAATTATCACTGGCAATTGCTACCACCCACCAAAAGTTCCCATTTACAACGTAATAAGTGTGACTTGCTATTACGTAATTTTAATGTTAATTTCTGTCGAGATTGAAATTGGCAGACTACCATTGCTTCATTACTCTTAAACCCTACTCCAAACAAGTATAATTCTCTGCTCGACAAGCACTAACTTTGAATATTGTTATTGTTATGTATTAATCTAGGTTATTTATTGGTGTTCAAACTTATTTAAGCATAGCATAGAGAAGCCGTCGACGTGATTGTTTCGATAGCTGGGGACTTCATTTACCTATCGACTCACCCGATAACGTTGCTATGTCTTCGCCTTTGTTAAACGACGGTACTGACTCATTTGTTGGAGAGAGTTCGAGTTCAACGAATTTTGGGGAAAATGAAATTACTGTCGAAGGTAGCAAAGGGTGTGGGTATCTATTCTGTGATCCCAGAAGTACACTACATCGTTTTATCGCACTCATTTTTATGTGTCTTCTAGGATTTGGTGAGTCCATTTTAAGTAAAATAAATGCTTCCATTTCTCAAATTGCAAAACTCCCCGTTTTGCAATCAGTGATTATCTAATGTCTCTATGCACCACATGGATTGTTTCTTGATCGAGAGGTCAAGTTGAAACCTTAATGTATTTGGGAATCTGTATAGAATTCAATCAGTGGTGGAGGAAGAATCATCATATTCCTATCGGTCACTTACTCCTCTCATTCTCTCCTATCCATGCATTCTCCAAGGCAATGGAAAGCGAAGAGTATTGGGTGACGTCACAGCACACTTCTCTGAATCTTAGATACACTGTTCATTCCAAAACTATAAGCGCAACAATATTTTTTTCTGAATTCAAAGAATTATTTGATAATTCATATCTAAGTCATCAAATAATTGTTCACTTTGAAGATAATCAATAGAATTTTAAGTCTCAAAAATAAATTCTGGTTAAAACCAAAGTTAGAAATGAGATTCTAATTTTACGAAGGAGAAAGCGAGGGAAAGTCGTTCCAAAACTATAAGCGCACTCACTAGTTTTCCAGTTTCCTCAACTGTTTCGTTGGAATTTGATATCGTAAGTTAATTATATCAAACTAACGACTTTAGATTATGGTTTCCGCATCAAAATTTTAATGATTTAAATAATTTAGACGATCATACCAAGGGGTAAGCTTTTAACTTCATTTTAAAAAGTTCAGGTCGAAGCACATGCGATAAATATGCTGTAAAATCTTAATATTGGAGCGCGAATTCGACAAACAGGGTTCTGCATCAGAAATAACTTAAAAAAGCAAAAAAATTCTACGCAGAAATCCAAACCCCGTTGGAAACGGTTACTTTCTCCGAGGGAAAAGGACAAATTCTCATAGAAGGAAGCAAGAAACCAATCTCTTTAGCAACAATTAAGTATAATTTGACCCTCAATGTATCAAAACAGACCGTTCGTAGCTTGATGGCATCATGTAAGAATATTATGTTTACGAAAAGGGACAAGAAATATGCCAATACTCGAGCGCACAGACTCAAGCGTTTGATCTTAGGTTCAAGACTGTCGTATGGCGTGGGAAATGGGTGTAGCTTGTCTGGAGTGACTACATAAATCATTCTAGATGCCCCTGATGGATTTACATGGTATTGGCACTATTTCCGTAAAACAAAAATATTTCTTCAGAAGTCAAATGAGTAAGAGGTTCATTGATGATCTCGAATGGTTTAAGCTATTTCGAGAAGATTCAATTGTTTTCAATGCCATAGCAAGACTCTACAACCTACCTGGGTCACTTGTACATGTACTTGATGCCTCACTTGGTCAATTTTGGTGAAGATCAAGGCACAAGAATTAGTATTTCTCCCTCGGAGAAAGTGAGCATTTCCGACCGGCTTTGGATTTCTGCTTAGAAATTTTTTTGTTTTTAAAGCAATTTGTGATGTTCCACTCTGTTCATCCAATTCGCGCTTCAATTTTAGCATTTGATAGCTTATTTATCGCATGTAGTTTGACTTGACCCTTTTCAAATGAAATTATAAGCTTTCCCCTTGGTATGACCGTCTAAATTTTTTAAATCACTGAAATTTTGATACGAAATCCATAATCTAAAGTCGTTAGTTTGATATAATTAGCTTACGACATCAAATTTCAACGAAACAATTGAGGAAAGTGAAAAACTAATGAGTGACTTATAATTTTGGAACGCCTTTCCCTCGCTTTTTCCTTCCTAAAATTATCATTTCATTTCTAATTTTGGTTTTAATCATAATTTATTTTTGAGACTTAAAATTCTATTGATTATCTTCAAAGTGAATAAGTATTTGATGATTTAGAAAAGAATTATCGAATAATTCTTTGAATTCTGAAAAAAAATGTTGCGCTTACAGTTTTGGAATGAACTGTACAGTTCATAATTATAAAACAAAAATAAGTTACTTTTGGTCCGTGCGGTTTGCTGGAGAAAGTAATTGTTTTATAATCAGAGGGCGGATACTTACTTATCTACAGGGTGCTAGAAAAGTCGATGGAGCATGGAGAGAGTATTGCTAGTAAAAGACGAGGGAAAAAAGAGCGCGTCGTGTTCGTCCCTCAATCCACTCTCCTTCGCTCAAATTCCATTATCAATTTAATTACCAACATTAATCAATTTTTGTATATTAAGTTCTGATTACCGTACTATTAACATTTCTTTTTTCCTTAGCGCGTGGTGCAAATATTCAGTGGGATCATCATTTAGGGGTTTGGTTGGGATGGGAAACCTTTCTCAATGCACCATCGACTTTTCTAGCATCCTGTACTTCTTTTTAGCTGTTCCACCTACACATCTGAAACTTCGTATCTTTCCGTTTCATGCAATTTGCGGAGGAATGGAATGCCCTTATAACCAAATATTTTAAATATTTTCGGTTTTTATTCATTACAAATTACTTTAGAAAGTATTTTGGTACATTAATACATATCCCATTCAATTTGCACAAAATACACTCTAAATTTGCTGGGTTTTTAAAGATGATCAGTTAATAAAGACTGAATTAAATAAGTATGTTTAACTTCTGCGACGTTCAGACTTCCTTGTTATATCTTCTAAAGAAGATTATAACAGATTCTGTGTTGGGTAATTTTAATAAAAATCAATTAGTAACTTTTATGCTACCATTATAAACTTAATAATAATAATTATTAATAGAACCTGAATTGATAAAGCGATTAGACAACAGAAATTTCTAACTGACCGATGTTAACCGACGAAAAAATATTTGTATCTATTTTTAATGCGAGTGCATTTATTATTTTATTTTTTCAAACAATTAATTAATTTCTAGCAGCAAGAATTTAGAAATTGAAGAAATTCATAAATAACACTTTCTGCTGACAACGGATAAGGAGCGCAAAAGATTTATGGAATACCCATGGAAAAAGAATTAAGTAATCTTAGACTGAGTAACATTTTATGAAATTGTACCAAGAAATCATTTTCAGCGATTCCATGGTTAGAAAAAGACTTCTTGAAAGATGAATACAAAATTTGTTAATTTCGTGCTACGAAGTTTTTGTAACACTTCTATATCCTGTTTATCGATTTTTAAGTTCCACATTTTCACACAATTGGCTTTTGTTTCAATTTTAATTAATTTTTTAAGATACTTATCAACAATAATTTTGACAAGTTTTTAAACCCCTGCTCCTCCCAAAATGTTTTTGACGCATAAATTTTTACTAAAATTCCTTGTGAATGTAAGGAATGATAGTTTCAAGTCGCTAAGCCGAAAGGTTTGACCGGAACAGGTCACCGATAGTTCATTGATTTCCTCTCATGCTACCCAATGAGTGAAGGTGTGAGAAATGCAAATTATAAAATAGTTTGTTATAGGTAGATCCATCTTATGAGCACTTTATTTAAATTAATCTAGAAGATTAAGTTCTCGAACCAAATAGCATTGAGCCCTCGGCGGATTCACATATAACAATTTTCCAAACAAACATCTTAAAATTGGAGTTGTGTGCGGCAGTCATTAAATTGTATTTTGATTTAGTTGTCGACATGTCGAAAATTTTCTACACAGATCAATCAATATTAATAGATTAGAATTAGAATAGAATTAGAATATATCAATAGAATTTTTCTAATCTTAAAACAGGATTTTCAGTAGATTTGATTAATTCCATGTTTCTTTCAATTAGTCTATCGCAAATCCAATATTTCTCTTTATACTTTTGAGTTTTGGACTTCTGTATCATTTAAAAGAATTTGCCTGGATTTATTTCGTTTTTGATTTGGAGAAACCTAGGATTCATAACAGTAAAATTTTGTGCCGTGTTCCGGAAATGTTTAATGCGGCGCAAGTAGTACCGTTGATACGTTAACATTACATGTTATAGCAGTTGCCTAAATCACATTTCTAATTCCAATTTTTGTCAGCAATTCCGTGCTATCAGGTGCCCAACTCCTTGTATACACTCTCCTTCAACTTAATTAAACCTTTACACTATTTACCTTTAACTTTTTGAATTTTTGGTGGCATGGTAAATGTAAATAAAAAATAAGACTTATCTGAATTGCGAATTAAACTTTCACCGCCTGAAAGTTTGAATGAGAAGACGCGCATATCTCCAAAGGAAAAACAAAAAATCTCGAGGCGATAACTTCGAGGGTTCAATGCTTATTTGGTTCAAGAGTACTTTAGGACCGTCAAGGTATAACAAGTTCATTTAAAATCCGGCCCATGGATTTTGAGGCGCCCAAGTATGACATAAGATATCCACAATTATAAAGCATGTATGCAATGGGCATATTCCGTTTTCCCAGCAGCAAATGCCAAATATGAACGACTTGAATCGTTTAGAATATAATTAGTTTTCAATGTTAGATAAGATTCATGTTGATATTAAATATTTTGTCCATTCAATTGAGCCGAAACTCAATTGGTGTTCTGTGTGTGTGTAAGAATTTGGGTATTTAGACATTTTGACAGATTCGAGGTTTCAGGACAACTATGCATCTTACCATAAAGCACTTACCAGTGCAGTACAAGTTAACTATTTTCCATCATCTTTTTTGTTACAGGTTCTTGTTTCTGTTATGATAATCCAGGTGCCCTGCAGGATAATTTTATAAATGATATGGACATCTCGACAGCTCAATTCGCTCAACTTTATGCATGGTATTCGTGGCCCAATGTCGTTTTTTGCTTTATTGGTGGTTTTTTACTCGACAGGTAGGCAATATTCTTTGAGTATTAATACTAAATACTCTAAGGCTTATAATAATACTAACTTACTGTCGTAATTTGAATATTAATCCAACAATTTTTATATTGCTATATATTGAAACAGTGTCTTTGGGGTTCGTCTTGGAACAGTTATATTCTGCGTGCTTCTTGTCTTAGGTCAAGTAGTATTTGCACTAGGTGGAATTTTCAACCTATTCTGGGTAATGTTGATGGGACGGTTTATATTTGGGTAATGAATGATCAGGAGTTAACTCTGAAAATTTTTCTAATGCTCTTCCACTGATATTTAATTTTCTGGAACAGGATTGGCGGAGAATCCTTAGCAGTTGCTCAAAATACCTATGCAGTGAGTTGGTTCAAAGGGAAGGAACTAAACATGGTTTTTGGCCTCCAATTGAGCTTCGCCAGGGTCGGATCCACGGTTAATTTTAATACAATCGAACATGTCTATCGTTGGATGGAGCAGTTCTATAAAGGACACACTTGCCTTGGAATAGTGCTTTTGCTAGGTATCGAAATCTTAAATTTTTTTAATTAGTTACAGTCTGTAACTCACCACCTTTAAGATGTTTACTACTGTGGGTTTAAATTATAGCTGGATTGACATGTGTTGGGTCGTTGATCTGTGCTATTGTCCTGGCTGTTATCGATTACAGAGCGGAAAAAATACTCAACAAGCGACCAGAAGGTCAAATCGTGGATACTATCCGCTTTTCAGACATCAAGGAATTCCCAACATCCTTCTGGCTCATGACAGGAACTTGTGTGGCCTATTATGTTGCAATATTTCCATTTATTGCTCTTGGAAAGTGAGTCATCATATCTATCCACTTACTTGTTTCAAATAACCCAATCATTCTCATCATTCCTTACAGAGTTTTCTTTGAGCGAAAGTACGACTTTTCTGCAGATAATGCGAATACAGTGAACGGGATTGTCTACATTGTATCAGCTTTTGCATCGCCTTTCTTTGGATTTGTCGTTGATCGATGTGGTCGCAACATTTTTTGGGTCTTTCTTTCAATTCTAGTCACGATTGGAGCGCACGGTCTTCTCGCCTTTACTTTTGTAAACCCATATGTATCTATGTTCATAATGGGATTTTCATACTCAATGCTAGCAAGTGCACTTTGGCCGGTAACTCATGCCTACATGAAAATATTGAACTCGAGACACTAACTCCTAAGTTACATGTGAAACTAATTTCCAGATGGTTGCATTAGTTGTTCCAGAGTATCAACTGGGGACTGCATACGGCATAATGCAAGCTTTTCAGAATCTTGGATTAGCTGTGATATCTATGACAGCTGGATATATTGTGGATCAGGGAGGATATCTTATACTGGAGGTCTTCTTTCTGTCATGGTTATGCCGTGAGTCTAGATACAATTTGATAATGTATTTTCTTTGAGCAATTAATTCAGGAATTGCTTCATCACCAGCCATCAAGCGCAAAGCACTTGATAGTCGAAGCTCAGATATCTTTGAATGCAAAGAAAAAGAACAGAGGAAACCTAAATTAGTCATGATGAGTATCTAGCAGTGATTGTTTCATTTGTTGATAAAAAACGCAGTGGCCTTGGTGATGATTCTGCTCGTATGGCTAGAAGACTGGCGTTCTAGTGGGATTCTTAGTATGACACCATCCCGTAGACTTTTCATAGAACAATTAAACTCTCGTCAAACACATTACTCGAGTGAAGGAGAAGTGTCAGAGGACGAGTCCCCTGGACGAGAAGGAACAAAATAGCTTACGCACAGGTGACAATTTGGATTCTAATTTTTCATTTTTCTTTCTTATTTGCTGCAGTGTCCTTGGCTTTTACAATTGTTCTCTGGTTTTGCGATTCCTTTCAAAAGGGTACATTGAACATGAGCATTTCAGCAAGAGACCGCTGGGAACATAGCAAAATGTGAGATTTTTAAATTGATCTATTTAATTTTAAGGAATTTTCTTCTTTTCTGTATGCAACGTTAAATAATGACGCTAAGATGCTACAGCTTTACGGAGAAAAAACTTGACGAAATTCTCCTGAGCAAATTTGTGGTTAAAACCACCTGACCAACTGGTTATTCGAATGCTAAATAGAGATTAGGCTATATGCACATAAGAGTCGTGATAGCGAATTTTACAAACTCAATGACGATAATTCTGAATCATGGTTACAAAAACGAATGTGCAATCGTCGACTCAATCGAGCTTACATTTACATAGAAGCTAGGATTGCAATTGAAATAAGAATTGAATAATGCAAAACAATGGAACAAAGCAAAGAATCAAAGAGATTGAGTTTTCTGATGACTGAATGAGGTGGAATATTAAAATGGAATAGAACTCACAGGGGTCATATCCATTCCTCGACTTGGTGTTGCACATAGACAAGCGTCAGCGAATTTGGTATTCGCGATTGACGCAAAATCCTTCACATAGTTTAGCGAGGAGAGTTTTTTCCAATCGCGATGTGAGTTTTTACATATTTTATCGTCCCTAGGAACGATTCGCGAATATCTGTTCGAAACGGATATTTTTTGTGACGAAACTCGATTTTGTAATATTGAGAGATGATGAGTTGGGGAAAAAAGTCAAATGGAAGAATGGAGTATAACCCATGGAATCTAATCCACCTGACTCAACAAAGAACCTATTAAGAAATAGGTTTAATATCGACCCTTCTCTTTGCTTCTGTGGAAAGGATTCTGTATCGACCGGTGGTTAGATGTGAGGAGACTTGTACTCTAACAGTAGCCAAGCGAGGCTTTAATCCCCAGAGACAATGTCAAGTATGAGTAAAAACTCTCCCGTGAGATAAGGAGACCCATGGTCCAGTGTAGAAATACACAGGCTACTCTACTTTTTGTCTCACATAAGATGGCGAGCATAATCCCGGTTTGAGTCTCCCCAACCCCGAGACTTTTTCAAAGTCTTCCAGGGTTCTCACCCCGTTAGTTAGGTTATCTCTTTAGTTATTAATAATCTGGGCGTTTGAATTTCCGCCATTTGCCGAATCCGTAGAAAATTAAGTTTAGGTGTACTGGGTTAGAGGATACAGTAGGCTCTTGAGAATGAACACTGGGGACCAGTGTTATTGGGAAGGGGGGTTCTGTGGAAAGGATTCTGTATCGACCGGTGGTTAGATGTGAGGAGACTCGTAGTCTAACAGTAGCCAAGCGAGGCTTTAATCCCCAGACAATGTCAAGTATGAGTAAAAACTCTTCTGTGAGATGAGGAGACCCAGTCCAGTGTAGAAATAGACAGGCTACTCTACTTTTGTCTCACACTTCTTTACTTTGTTCCATTGCTTTGCATTATTACCATCTGCTTGTTAACTTGCATTGTTATCAACAATTTTCGTATTGCATTTATCTTCTACGAATTAATTTCGCACCGGTGCATAATTTTCAAGCTTTGTGTTAAAATAGTATGGTATGCAACTCCAAGATTCCAAACAATTATGTGGTAGCAGGAAAACACCATATTTAATCGCCGATTAATTTAGTCTCAGAAAAGAAATTTTTTTTTCGAAAATCGCAAAAATCTTTTTAAAATAAACTCACTTGCTTAGAGTTCAAACACATATGTAGTATCAGGAAAATGTCAAATTCAATCGAGGATTAATTTGGATCAAAATTTGCTTTCTGAAAACCACAAAAATATTTCCAAAGTAAATTTATATCACTTACTAAGCGTCGAACAACTGGTTCCATGAAAATAAAAAAATTATTGAAGGGTTAGTTTGGCCCCGTAAATTATTATTGTTGGTGGAAAGCTAACTTCTTTTTTTCTTCGTCTTACCGACAATTCGGATACCCCATAGATAAAATGGGTGAACTCCATAGATTCCACTCGCAGAGTTGGGCATCATTTGCGAATTTCGAAAATGTAAACTAGCAACTGCATGTTAGGACTAAGTGTTCTCCATGACTCCCAGTTTGGTATGAGTCAATCACTGACTCATGACCACGAAACATTACTAGCCGAAACCCTAACGGTTATTTCCCGCTGTTTCGAGAGTGAGAGTAATAATATAGTCTAAACTCAAAATAATAATTTTAACCTTCAGTTGAGTGAAACAATTTATTTTTGCTTTTTCGGAAATTAAAAAAAAGTATTCGGTGTTAAAATTTGATCTGGATTTTTGAAAAATTTGTTAATTTAGGAAATAGCCGAACCCGGGCATTATCAAAATTTCCCGTTTACAAAGTATAGTTGACCTTTTTGTAAAGAATTTTGAAAAAAATTGAATTTGGGAAATACCCGAATTCAGGTATTTATTAAAAATTTTCGTATTAGAAACTAAACTTCACCAATTTGGACGGAAAATTTTTGATCGGGTACTAAATTACCCATTTTATCTATGGGGTATCCGAATTGTCGGTAAGACGAAGAAAAAAAGATGTTAGCTTTCCACCAACAATACTTTCAAGAATCACAAAAAAAATTCTAAATATCATTTATTTAGTGTTCAAACACAACCTGGTTTCAGGAAAATACCCAAATTAATTACAGATTAATTTGACACCCG
Organism: Holacanthella duospinosa; assembly: GCA_002738285.1. Lineage (NCBI taxonomy): Eukaryota > Metazoa > Arthropoda > Collembola > Poduromorpha > Neanuridae > Holacanthella > Holacanthella duospinosa. The sequence continues at coordinate 319,682 of NIPM01000029.1, forward strand.
AAATGTTTATCGTAAATCGCATAAATTATTTCGAAATAAACGATAGTGCAAACACATATCTGGTTACAGGAAAATACCAAATTTTGTCGTGGGTTAATTTGACTCCGGGAATTGTTTAAGAAAACGCAAAACTGTTCAAAATAAACTCGTACAACTTACCAGGTCCCAAACATTTCTGGTTCAAAGAAAGTACCAAATATGGTTGCAGATGAATATCGGCCGTAAATCATGGGATTGATTGGATTTAGGAGTTTCTCAAATATTTTGGCAAAAAAATATTTCACAATAATTTTCGACAAAAATGAATTCCCATGACAAAATTAATCCGTGACTAAATTTGGTAGTTTCATGGAACCAGATATGTATTTGTACGTTTAAAGTGATATGAGTTTATTTCTGAAATTTTTTTTGCATATTTCCAAAAAAAAAAAAATTATGGGGCCAAATTAATGCGCGACTAAATTTTGCATTTTCTTGCTACCACATGTGTTTGAACTCTGAGCAAATGATGAGTTTGTTTCGAAAAAATTTTCACGATTTTCGATTAAAAAATTTTTTTTTTGTTTTCTGGGTCCAAATTTATCCGGGACTATATTTGGTTTTTGCTGGTATCACATAACACGTGTAAGGCTGTGGAGTTTAGACCGTGGCATTGTCAAGTAATGAATAGTCGTTAAGATTTTATTCGCGCAAATTCACGCTAAAAATTTGGTTTCCCATAGACGTGACAGATGGCAACACCAGTAAACTAAGCATGGTGTCCTTATAAATTTCTCAATTACCAATTCCCAAATAATTCTCTATATACACGAGCACATGTGTAGCTTTTAAACGAAGTGCAAAGAAAAATGTTGAAATTGTGCATGCTTTGGTCTTATATAAATGCCACATGGCACGAACTTTGGCTTGGAATTCGGCTCTTATGTCCGTTTTCGTCTTCTAACCGTTGGTCTTATTAACCCAGCCAAATACATTAGTCTAAACTAAGCGCGCCAAAAATTTATCTTATAGCTGAATTGGTCTTATATCAAATTGTCTAATAAGCCTACTCCACTTAATTTGAAATCTGCTGGTTGTGCAAAAATGAATCATTCTATTTTTTTGTATATCTTAGTTGGCTACAGGAATGTTTTGACCCTGTTAGTCCACTTTGCCAAACAACTTGTGGTCGAATTTGCTTTGTATATTTACAGGCTCATAGAAACATTGGAAAGAGACCAGTTGTACGCATCTGCAGTGCCTTCCACACCTAGTTCAGCGTTTCAGATTAGAAATCGTTACCTCAATAGAATTGGAGGAGCCGCTGTAAGAATTCTTACTGACGCTGCCGACACTACATAGCGAGTAGAAACCCTTCCTCTAAACTTAACGTCCGTCCCTGGAAGCCTTTCTACTCGGTATTTTTGTGTCCACTGGTTTATAAGAGGGGTTGTTCAGATGGTCAACTGATTTCTGCTGGAAGTAGAAATCACTTGTTGTATTCAAAATTAAGAAACTCTTTTTATATATTTTGAATCTTTATCTGTAGATCTGTGTTCACTAATCCTTTATAGCTTTGAAACGTTTTCCAATCATAAATGTGAAACTATCAGGAGAACTACTAGAAGATCAAAGGGGTCTTTAGAAACATTGCAGCTGAGTAACTGCCGCCAGAAAAAAAAATTCATTTAAAATTAAAATTAAATAAAAGCTAAACTATCACTTTTACAAAATTAATCCAACACCGCTACCTACTCTCGGATTAAATAGCTGTGAATACTGACCGCGCAAAAAAATTCAAATTTTAACCAAATTCTAGACATTTGCACGAACATTTTATTTAGGATAACGGAATATTTTTTCATAATCCAAAGTAGTCGAACAGTTTGGTAATTAAGCAAGCAAATTGGTTATGTTATGAACTTTTGTCAAAACGTAAGGATACGATTGCATATCGCTCCAAATAACTAAGGGAATTAATTTTTTTTACCAATCCTGTACAAAATTTCGTGTAATGGCCATGTCTTCCATGAGCTGCTTTTTAATTGACTCGACTGAGTAATTCGTAATTTTAATCTAAAAAAAATTGACAAACTAATAATATATTTTATGCAGTATATATTTTTGACTTGGATGAAAAATTGAACAATTCAATTTAGAACTTACATGGGATGTTTTGCCGTAGCACTGGTTAAATTACCTAATGCTAATTTAATAACCTTTCAAATCGTGACCGGAGAGCTCCAACAACCGATCCACTAAATACTGCAGTACAGATATCACAATATCACATGATGAAATTTTGAATATTTTACTTGACGCACTAAAATATGTGTTCAATGAATTAGTGCGCCACAAATAAAATCTCTCCTAAAGTCTGCACAAGTCTAGAATTTGGTTTAAATTTGAATTTTTTATTCACAGTTATTTAATCCGAGAATAACAACAAATCTAAAACGTTTAAATCTAAAGAAGAATACAGGCGATAGCCGCATCAGACGATTCAAGTTTACCAACTCGTCCACTCCACTGAATTGAATGAGTGTATTCGCGAATCAAAAACGTTATATTGTTAGTCCTGGTTCACATAGGTGGGCAAATTACTCGTTTCAAATTTACGAATTACCAAATACCAATTACATTATCAGATTTTCCCAATTACATTTTGATAATTACTTTAATCTGGCTTAAGGAAATACTAATTACAAATTACAGTAATTCAATTACATTTTAAATTATAAATTATATTTTCAAAAATATTAGTTTTTGATTTGCCAAAATTGATGCCAATGATGATTTACTGCCAACTCCGGTTGACTTGCCGCAAAATCCTGAGAAAATAAGCATACACCATACACCACATACACCATACATCATAACCACGCAGTGCAATTCGCTTATAAGATAACCCAGTTCACTAACTAAATTCAGCTATATTGACTTGTTAGGTTTCTGAGAAGTGGCTGCCTCGGCAATTATCTGATGCAAACACCTAACTTAACAGCCTAACGCTAACAATGTAGACCTAACCTAACAACTTAAACCTAAACCTAACCTAAACCTGATCTAACAACCTAAACCTAACCTCTAACAACCTGAACCTTATCTGCTAATTGGCTGTAGTAATGGGCTGTAGTTACTACAGTCCATTATTACCCTATCGTTAGGTTAGGTATAGGTTGTTAGTGTTAGGTTTAGGTTAATGTTGTTAGCATTAGGTTTAGGTTGTTAGATTATGGTTAGGTTGAATTTGTTAGATTAGGTTTAGGTTGTTAGATTACGATTAGGTGAAATTTGTTAGGTTAGGTTTAGGTTGTTAGATTATGATTAGGTTTGGTTAGGTCAGATAATTGCCCAGGCAGGCACTTGTCACAAACATGAGAACTCAGTACAGTAAACCTCGGATAAGTCGGATTTCAAGGGACCGGAAAATATAGTTCGTGGTAACCGAGGTTCGGCTTATGCGTAAGCCGAACATAAAACTTGGGGAATAATTTGTTCGTCTTAGCCGAGGTAGTTTTAATTTACCATTACTTTATAATAGTAAGTTGTTGTGGAGACTAAAAATGACTAAAAATATATCATTGGTTCATTTTCTGTCGAATTTCAATGTTTGAAAAGTCATTCAAAAGAAGTTATTCGTTAAATTTTGTAAGAAAAAAGGTGAAGATTCTTTAAAAATTGATCAATTAATTGGTGTTCGTGTTAACCGAGGTAAAAAATAATGTACTTTATGGACTGGGACCACGGAAAGGCGTTCGTGGTAGCCGAGGGTTCGGCTTAGCCGTTCCATTTATACACAAATTCCCTATCTCAGGGCGCGGACCGGACCAAGTGGTTCGTGGTAACCGAGGGTCCGTGGTAACCGAAGTCGGCTTATCCGAGGTTTACTGTATACCTGAATTTGGTTTGTCAACTGGGTTACCTTATAAGCCAATTGTATGGTGTATGGCGTATGCTTTTTTTCTCAGGATTTTGCGGCAAGTCAGCCTCAACTCCTCGATATATTCATCTGCCAAAGACTTGTAAAAAAATAATCCCTGAAATGTGGAACAGACGTTCTAATGGAATTGACGCTAGTTAGAGAGTGCATTGTGGCGGGGCTGACCNGCATTTTACGAAAAAATTTAGCATCCGTACTTTTGGCAAAATACTTGTTTTTCGTTATAAATAGCCAATATTACAAGCTAGCTTTTCGCTTCAATAAATGCATGTTAATTTACTCTATGCTATAATTTCTTCTTTTAACTCAAGACAGTTAACTGGATTAAAATATCATAAGTGACGGGTAGATTATTTAAATTTAAAAGTTAAATTTTCAATTCATAGTTCAGCAAGGATCCTTTCGGAAATGTGCTATAGAAAATCTTTTGCAGTATGCGTAAACAAACTCTAAATACTTCATTAAAGGCGTTTTGTTCCATGATTCCGGCACGAGATGATTAAGAATGAGGTGCCACTAAACTGAGCTTTAAACACCATTCTTGTTACACAATGTATTTTGTAATTTCATCACATTTGCTCCAAATTTTACAAATTGCCAATTACAAATTACTTGCTCGAAATTACCAATAACAATTATACATTACAATTTTGTAATTAGACTACGTAATGCGATTACATTTAATCTAATTACAAGTAATTTGCCCTGCAATGTGGTTCACCACAATGTGGAATGCGTTTTGTAATTTCCCGTTTGCCTGCTGTGGTTAAAATTTAAATAACTGTCAACGGTGAGCGAATCATATTGTAACGTTTGTTTTCTACTGACTTATTTGATTTCTTATACACTTGGCTGCATTACAAATATTCTTAAAGGCGTCCATGTTATATATTACATCAATTTTTGCAGATAGATTATATATTTTTATACATGGCTGCCATGTATAAATATTAAATAGAAGCAGCAGTGTTATTAAAAAAAATAGATTAATTCTTTAACAAAAAGTGCAATCTGAGTCTTTATTTTGCCGCTCTGCCACTCACTTTGAAATTGGCTAAAGGGAATTTAACTCGTAAAAAAAGGTTTCAATTACCAAGTTTCATTTCGTTCCATCTAGTTGATGAATTTGAAATTAGGAACAGGTGTGTAGGTACACATTTTGAGAATGTATGTTCGATGGTATTTTCGATGGTATTTTCGAAAATATTCATAAATTTTTTATGACTAAAAAACTTTTTTTCCTATTCATTTCTAAAGCGGGATTTAAACTTTTTCCATGTATTGTTTAGGGAACGTATGGGTAAAATTGCCTAGGCAATTCTGAAATCAATCTCCATTGAGTTTGTATTTAAACTTTCTGCAAACATTACTAGGCAATTCGCAAATCGTTCCCTATTCATAACTTTTTCTTGAGAATTGATTAAGATTTGAAGCAGAAAGTAAAAATTAAAAATGGTGAAGTTTTCAAACAACTATCAATTAAAACTCCAAAAAATATTGAGCAGAAGCCAATTCTTGAACATGTACAAGTTTCTCCTAAACTTCCACCTCAAAAAAGAGAAAAACTATTTCAACGGACAAGATGACAAGAATGGTCAGATATATCAGATACCGATTTGGGCGGAATATGTGAACTTTTTTTTTTTTTTTTAACTTTCGCCTATCCCTTAACTTAGCTTATAACACTTATGAAACATGATAACTAAAACTTCCTGTACTCACCACAGGATCGATATGTCCGGTGTTGCAGAGTTGGTCATGAAAATATTTACAATGATTTGTACGCTACGCTGGAATCCGGGAGTATGAAAATATTTACAATGATTTGTACGCTGGAATCCGGGAGCATCAAAATATTTACACTGACTGTATTCAGGAATGTTTAGGCTTTAGGGAGCTTTTTTTGTTTAACTTAATAAATGGTTACTGCGACACTTTTTTCCAGTGAGGACCCCTTCAGGTTAGATGGGTCATTTCGTCGCCGATGGGGGATGAACGTCCGACCTTGAACTGTGACCTGAAGGGGTCGTCACAGGGAAAAGTAACACATTGTAACATGTTCAACATCTTTCGCGTGGATTTTTTTCCACAAACTCATGTAATTAGAAAAATGGGTTTGTCAAATAAGTATAAGATTGTCCGAAATAAAATTAGAAAATTGTAAAAGGACTGAGTAAAAGCAGTATAAAATGGGCGTTATTGCTTAATTAATTATTGTAATTAATCATACCTTCCTTCGACTTCGATTTAAATTAGTGATGGTATTCGTGTTGCAAATAAAGTAAAATTTAGAAACTAACTTTCAATTATAATTTTTAAAAGTAGCCAATCAAATCTTCAAAATTCAAAAACTTAAAAATGACACAACTAAAACATCTTACCTCTTCAAGAGTTTAAGTTTGACTAAAGTTGGTTGTTAGAAAAATTAATTTGTTTGAGAGGGAATGAGAATTTGCCGGGAGAACATATGTGGATTGTGTGGAAAATTGTTTGGGGAGAATTGACTCCGACTCTATTGGGTTTATTTAGAAAGGTAAATCAGTAAAATATGCGAGGCAAGTCAACGTGGGAAAATAAAATATTCATAAAGCGCTCACAAATTCCGCCTGGATCGGTATTTGAAAAATGAATGAGAACAATCCAGAAATTTTGGCAATGAAAATTTTTGAATCTGGACGTAAAATTGATACTTGTAAATTACCACTAAAAATTCTGAATAGAATGCTATCCGCTGCAGCTTCTACTCAAACTCAACAACAAACAGGAAGTGGTCGGAAAGCATGCAATTCAAAAAATTTTTAAACTTTACAAAATTTGTAAATAATTTATATTAAATAATTTGCATTCATATTCAGAGACAAATTTCCAAATGAGAATTGAAAATTTTGAGTTTGGTGGTTTTGGTTGGAAACATTTCAAAAAATTTTTTTCTTAATTGTTTATAAATTGAAAGAATTGTAGTTCACTTTTTTTACTTTGTGAGACAATAATTATTAAAACATTGCTCAGGCATTGACGACCTATGACGCTACCGAGTTTCATGTAAGTGAATCAGTTGCCTCTGTTGACCCTCATGCTAGCACTTGTGACCTTTGGCTGGTACAACTCCAAAAGGTTCTTTTTATGAAGACGGAGTTAAAAGTATTATTACTAATATACTCAATGAAGATAATGGTTCAATTGCTTGTAATCAAATTACACCTGGTGCTTATTCAGTAATTTCCCCAACGAGTATCTACTATGCCTCACCTTACCTCACTAAACAAAATAATCCAAGTCCAAAAGAACCAAATACCCCACCCAGAGCTAGTGAGAGTGAAAAGAGAAAGAAACCAATTCAACTTTCACCAGATATAACAAATCTTACAGGTGCTCCTGGTCCTAATTATTATTCTTAAAAAATGTAAATTAACTTTTCCCATTAAGTCTTCAGCAAAAAAGTAGAAAGTGTTTCTACTTATGGAGATTCAATGGCTTAGGGATTGATTTGGAGATGAAGGGAAAAATATAAATTGTTTTTCTAGGGAAAGCAATCTCCAGAGTTCGAAAATATCATGATATTTTCAAAAATATCAAAAATTCGGATATTTTGGTATATATCAGATATTTTTGATATTTTTGATATTTTTGATATTTTTGTTATTTTTACGCATTTAATATTTTAAACACAGTTCACACGTTAGGGTCAGTTCAAACCCAAATCAAGGCATTTTTAATCACCTGATTAGGAACTAACTACAAACTAAATTGATGCTGCTTGGGAATAAAATAATGTAAAGCAAAATATCACAGGTTGAATTTCTTTCATTCATACACTTGAACAATACTGCAGTTTTACGTCGTACATGCTTTACACTTACGCGTATGGGTTCATGGCTGGTCTCTAATTCAAAAATTGTTGTTTAATGAAAATATCAAAAATATCATGATATTTTTCGAAATAAATATCATGATATATATCGTGATATAATATCGATTTGACATTTTCTTCGAACTCTGCTCCTGGCGTTGCCTAGTGAAAGCATACAGAAAAGTTTCGGAAGACATGGAAAAAGCATAAATTGCCGTTCTCTTTGCTTTTCCTAGGCAACGAATAGGGAATTCCCTAGAAAAAGTGGTGTTTTGATAATGTATAAATTGGCCTTAATGGTATTAATTAAGTTCATCGGCATTAGAAATGAATAAAAAATTTTTTTCTTTATTCAAATAGTCATAAAAAATTTGCTTATGAATATTTTCGAAAATACCTTCTGAAAATCCGTTTCTACACACCTTCTCCTAATTTCAAATTCATCCGACTAGATGGGACGAAATGAAACTTGGTAAATAATTGAAACCTTTTTTTTACATGTTAAACTCCCATTAGCCAATTTCAAAGTGATGAAAAAGGAGACTTTAGTAGAGGAAGAATTATTTCGTGTGGAGGAGTTAGAAAAGCAACAACTAGTATTTTCAAAAAATAAAATAAACAATCATACGAAAAGTAAACATGCGGCCTTCAACAAGACTGAATGGCAACCACGAAACATTACTAGCCGAAATCATAGCGGCCATTTCCCCCTCTTTCGAAAGTGAGAGTAATATTATAGTGTAAACTCAAAATAATAATTGACCTTCGGTGAAGTGAAACATATTTTCCAAATTAAATTTTTTTCCAAAATTCCTGTCAAAATGTATCATCCTTTCGTAATTATTTCCATCTCAATTGGTGAACTTTACTTTGTAACCCGGGATTTTGATAGTGCCCGGGTTCGTGTATTTCCTAAATTAACAAATTTTTCAAAAATCCTGATCAAATTTTGACACCCAATACTTTTTTTTAATTTCTGAAAAAATGAAAAAATAAATTATGTTTCACTTCACTGAAAGTCAACTTTATTACTTTGAGTTTACACTATACTATTACGTTCACTTTCGAAAGAGTGAAACATGGCCGCTATGATTTCGGCTAGTAATGTTTGGTGATGGTAACATAAATTAAAGAATTGAAGGCTAATTCAAGCGAATGTTCCTGATGATGAAATTATTATCAGTAATTTGATAATAAAATATTGGCATTGTTTTCGGCATTTGAAAACAATAATTGAAAAAAATTTTTTTGAATCGGCTACTGCATCGGCCAAGAGGCGGATTCTTTAGTTATTGAAATAAGTTGCCGATGCAGAGCCAAAGCGAGTAGATGGCCGGATGAGCGACCGAAGCATCTGGCCTGTCGATGCATCGGAGCAACACTAATTATTAATATATTGCTTGAGTCGCTTTATATTCATATTTAGGAATAAGTGACATTTTGATGCCTGATCGAAACACTAACGGGTGCAGCGGAAAAAAAGGGACTGATGTAAATTTCATATTTTGATCAAGTTCCTGCAAATATAAATTTCCGAATGTAATTCCATTCGATAAAGCATAATATTTGCCTTACGGTTCCACTAATGGTTGATAGAGTATGGTCCATTTTCGGCACAGGCGCGCAATAGTTTGCGAACTTTCTCCATACTCCTTCGGACGACTGATATGTCCACTTGTTTCAAGCAATTACTTCACTCTTTTCATTAAAATAGTAGTGTCACTGGCTTTCCAACCACCTCTGTACACTAGTTGATCTAAATAACCAAAAAAATCTTCTATTGGACGGGCTTGGGGTNCACCTCTGTACACTAGTTGATCTAAATAACCAAAAAAATCTTCTATTGGACGGGCTTGGGGTAAGTTGGTTGGGTTTTCTTCCTTTGGTACAAAATGAACGACTTTCTCTTGGAGAAAGTCAATCACGGATTTCGCGTAATGAGAAGANCTTCCTTTGGTACAAAATGAACGACTTTCTCTTGGAGAAAGTCAATCACGGATTTCGCGTAATGAGAAGATGCCTTGTCTGGCCAGAAGATGTAATTGCCGTCCGAATGATATTTTTCGATGAATGGGATGAGTCTCTTTGCAAGACACTGAGTTTTATAAATATTCTGATTAATGGCGAGGCCTGATGGGATGAAGTAAGGAGTACTGATTCCATCCGGTGAAAGTGCAATCCAAATCATAATTTTTTTTTCAAACTTGTGTCTAAATTTTAGTTTTACCTCTGGACTAGTACTCTGCCTGTCTGTGGAGTAATATTTACTGTTTCCAGGAATAAGAGCTTTGCTTAAGGGGAAGTAATGTTCGTCGTCAATGATGAACTTTTTTTTTGAGAATTTCTGCATAATCTTCGGCACTGAGTTTTCACTTTGAGAATTTGCTCTTCCGTGTACTCCGGGGATTGACTTTTCTGAAACATTTGATCTTGGTCTTGTCTTGTAGTGTCCGTAGAATATGTCGATGACTGAATTTGAATTTTTTTGCTGCGTCCCGTTGACTAATCTTGTCGCTTTCTTCAAAAAGATTTTCCAGTTTACGGACTTTCTCTTTCGTCGTAATTTTGGGCTTTTTGCCGGAACCAACTTTTTTTTTCCATTGGGATTCCATTTTCAACCCTTTTGGTTATCCTATAAATTGTTTGCTTACGAATATTTTCCAGTTGAAAATGTTTAACAACCTCCAATTTCGTAACACCCGGGTTGGATTCAATCAGTCGTCCGAAACGAATTCTAAGAACTTCTTGTTGTGATGCTGTCATTTCCTCAGTGGTATTACTAGGGAAATTAGGAAACCCGTTTTCCACAATACAAAATCCCGCTTAATCCAAAAAAAATACTACTAATATGAAATTCGCGCGATTAGTAATAGTAAATTCTCAATTTACGTCAGTCCCTTTTTTTCCGCTGCACCCGTTAGTACACAAGTTTAGAGCAGAACTAATTAAAAACACTACTTACAGCATTACCTATCAGGTTTGCCTTCTTATCCTTTGCTGTTCACTCAATGTTGCGTGTTGTACTCATTGAAATTATCAATAGCTGGATCGATAGTCTTATCAATTTTTATTAGAATATTTTTATCAGTTTATATTGACTTGTGCTTGGTTGTCTATTTCATTGTGTTTTGTGGAACTGGTGAATCTCCAGTTCTGATTTGAATGTATGTGGAAAAGTTTTCATAATTTATTCCAGCTTTAATAATTTGAGAAGCACATACCTTACGCTGTCGGTGAAAATTTTATCCCTTGACTGTGCTTTTAAAATTTTTTGTTAAAATCATACATAATCCAAATATTATTTTAACAATTAAAAATTAATTCGCTAATCAATGGATTGGTTTTATGTGTTTAATTAGTCACTGAAATATTTCATTTGAAACTATTCGAACGAAAATTTTTGAAGACTATAGACTATTTTAAAGCGTGTATACTTATTTCTGTCCGTATTTTACAAATCTAACCTATCACTACTAAAATAGACTTTTTCGTTACTTTCTAAATACTGAAAAGAAAGGCAACTTTTCCTAATAAATTTTAAACATCCTTACTTTTTTATGATAGTTTTGTATAACTAATAAACAATTTATAGATTTTTTAATTTTTTTGGCGATGGGAGCTACTGGTTCGCAATGTTCTGAAGACTGCTTGGATCTTCTAGTTCTAATTGCGTTTTGTGAATCTGTTTTAAACTCCGCCTTGTTTTATTTCAAATACTAATTCCTAAACCTGAAAACGCAACATGCTATCTATGTAAGGATCTCTTTCTTTCATCTATCTGTCCTGACGTTAAAACTCTGCTTTATGCCTTTCTTCTAATGTTAAATTCTGCTTTAATATCAGTAGTCCTCTTTGATACTAATGATTCTCTAAATTCTTCTCTATTTTCTGTTTTAGTTGCCACTACCACCTTCTTACGAGCCCAGTAGAAGAGGATTGGTGTACAGATCAATCCGATAACTCGGTTGCCTCTACATCTGAGGATAGCGAAGATATACAAAAATCATCAGTTAGTAACACGAAACTACTTTAATTTAAATGTATGTTTTAATCCTGCTACTAATTTGACGAATTATTCTTGTGCCTTATAACGTAATCTTTCAAGTAATTTATTATTACTCTGGGTTCTGAACCATATAAGTAGTGTGTACCTATCGCCCAACAGGACAGTACCGAGTAAGTAAAACAAAATTACAAAACTGTCCTATCGACGAACGACAATGTAATGTTGGCCGATAGGGAATAGGCTACTCACGTAAAATAAAATTTTAATCTTACCCTGTAAGTTGTTATCGATAGGTCTACTAGATATGTAATTTTGAGAATGTGATTTAATTAGTTTTATAAAGTAAAACAGACGTTGAGAATTCATAATTTTTTTGTCCTATAACTGAAGTGAGGAATTGGTTATAAATACAACATTCCAAGTTCTTGTAAAATAAGTCTTTCTTGTGTTTGCGAGTGCCTTTTGATTGTGTATAATATTTACTAAATATTAGTGAGGAATGATGTTCATTAGTAAAAATATAAAAATTCACAGTAAGTAACTTAGTCGTTAACGTAAGCTGCTATCGTTAACTTAACTGTTAAAGTTAGCGGTAAACTGAAGAAGCTTACGTAAACGTGACACAATTGGCAAACTATAGAGTCATTCTTACTTTTCCTCCGTTATTTGTTTAAGTGATCCACTGTTTTACTCTTCTTAACTTTCTGTTTTTTGTGAAGAAAGTGCCGCCGAGATATTCTCGCCCTAATAGGGACTTTCATTTCCTTTTGTCTAGATTTCTTCAAATTCAGCATATAATGGGGAACTTCAAATCCCGAATTTTGTAATACATGGGCAATTCTAGAATCGGTAAAGATAAAATAAGAGAGGTAAGTTGATAATGACTAGTGTTGCGCATGGCTCAGGTTTAGGTGAGCCAGAGCCAACGGCTTATGGTTCAGGCTGATAGTGAGCCAGCTCATGAGCCATGGCTCTGGCTCCCGACATTTGTTGAGCTGGCTCATGGCTCAACAAATTAAAATTTTGAAAAAAAATTTTCAACACATTAAACCTTTATTTCATACGGATTTATATGATCAATCTGGAATTATAACTTTCTTCGGTAGTTTGTATATACCCGGTTGCACTATTTTCCTCAGGATCCACAATCTCGCAGTCGCTGTCACTATTACTAATATTCATTTTGGATGTCCAGTCATTAATATTAAAAAACACACGTGACTTGAAATCCATAGGTTTAAAGAAATGTCATGAGATGTCTCAGATGGATTGGAATTTAAACAATGTGTCAACTCAGAAAGTGAAGAATCTGTGTTCAGTCAAGTTGGATACACAAGTAGCAGCTCTGTTGCTAGAAATAGCGGACGCTTTAATTAGGAGCTCTATTGCTAGAAGTAGTGCAGCTGCTAGACCTTGGAGCTGCTGCTAGATCTACGAGCTTGAACTCCTAAATATATTGGGTGGTATGATTAAAGTTTAGGTTTTGCTTTTTTCAAGAAATCTTAAGCTTTTGCTTAAAATTTTATGATTACATAAATCATAAAATTTTAAGCAAAAGCTTAAGATTTCTTGAAAAAAGCAAAACCTAAACTTTAATCATACCACCCATTGGCTGAGCCCCTAGATTTAGTAACTCTTCTCAATTCAATAATTTTTCTAAATTCAGATATTAAGTATTCTCGATTGAGTATTCTCGATTGAGTATTCTCGATTGAGTATTCTCGATTGAGTATTCTCGATTTAGTACAGTCATGGCCAAGTAATTCCGGGCCGTAGAAAGCCTGGCTATCTACGGCCCGGAATAACTTGGCCATAACTGTATTATCTTAGCAGTAGAAGATTACATGATCATGATTAATGCAACAAAAATTAGTAAAAAATAATTAATGGTATAATTTACAGGCATTTTATTGAACAACTCAAACCTGCCACGGTGAAATTTTTTCGGCACGGTGAAAAGTTGCTAAATTTGATGTACTATCGATTAAAAATAGTAGCCAAATTGATCAAGACCAGATATGTTCGACCTTTTTAATGTAAATTTGGTGCTGCTAGATATAGGGGCTCCAAGACGCTAGATCTACGAGTAGCTGCTAGATTTAGCAGCTTAGTTTCTAAATGCAGGAGGTCAGCCCCGCCCCTGCCCATATATCTAGTGGCTGAGCTGCTAAATCTAGCAGCCCGACTCCAGATCCAGCAGCAGAGCTGCTACTTATAATGTATCCAAATTTACTAGTGTGAAAAAAAACACGACTTTTCTTTACTGACTTCTGCAAAAGCTAATGAGCCACTGAGCCATTGTTCAGCCATGTGGTTGAGCTGGCTCATGAGCCATGGCTCTGGTTCAAAATTCAAAATTTTTTGAGCCAGCTCGAGCCAGAGCCATTGAGCCAGAGCCATGCGCAACACTAATGATGACAAAATATATTTTACCGTTGTAGATTCTCACGGTCATCTTCAGTAAAAAAAGTGATACATTGTCCCATTCGGCCTGCTCTACCAGTTCGACCTACGTTGTGAACGTACTGAACAGGGGACGGTGGTAAGTCATAATTTATCACCATTTTAAGGGACGGAAAATCAATTCCCCTTGATAGAAGACCAGTAGAAATTAGAATCCAAATTTTCCCCATCCGAAAAGATTCAATTATCTTCTCCTGTTGTGTCTGAGGCTTCCCGGCATAGATAGCTTGACAATTGACTCCGTTGTGCACTAACTCTGCATAGAGTTCCTTGGCACGTTCTTCACTCTGGACAAACAGAAGGACTGGAGGATCAAATCCCTAAATACCAGAACCAATAAAGCAGTTCTTCATCAACCATAACCAAGGAAAGTGTCTGTAATTTATATACAAATCTATATTATTGTCAAGCCTTTCTTATGAGATCCATTAGTGCAAGGAACTTCCCGGCTTCTGTGCCCACAAAAGTCACCCTTTGGTCCACCAAATCAACGGTAGCATTCCTGCACAAGAAAATACAGCGTAACTCATGAGTACACTTGGCAAAAAAAACGGCCCACTTTCACTTTTCGAGTTTCAACTTTTTTCGCTTTCGCTTTTCCTGAGAAATCGAGATTGCTTTCGCTGTTCTTGAAAAATAAAAATCGCTTTCCAAACCACTTTCGCATTTCTCATAAAATAAAAATCGCATTCGCTACCGCTTTTACATTTGACAGAAAACAAAAATCGCTTTCGCTACCGCTTTCACTTTCGTCAGAAAATAAAAATAGCTTTCGCTTGTTCTGCAAGGGAAAATTTCGCTTTTAATAAGTGAAAAGTGACGCTTTTTATTATTCTAATTTCTTGAAAATGATATATACAACATCTGTGAGGATGGAATTTCACTTGGCAGTACATATAAGCAAATATACAACCAAAACCAAAAGATTCTATTCTGCTGTTTCTTTGCTTCCAAATTTCAACATAAATAACTAAAAGAAAGGCATTGGTTGACATCCATCCGGTCCTTGTCCGCTTCCCTCCTGTCCCTACCCGAAACCCTCGTTCCTTGCCCACATCCCTCCCATTTCTGCCCGCATCTCTTCTGTCTTCACCCACATCCCTCCAGTACCATCCCGTCCTTACACGTATTCCTCCCGTACTTGCCAGTATCCTTCCTATCCTTGCCTGCATCCCTCCCGCCCTTACCCGCATCCATATCGTACCTGCCCACATCCCTCCCCTACCACCTAGCATCCGTCCCTGCCCATATTCCTCGGGTCCCACACCGCATAAATTAGATAGTAATTTTTAGCGATATGCCGAGTATTCGGTACACCGAATACTTCGGCCGAATGCTTCGGTTTACCGAATATCCGGTATCCGGTATTTATTTCTCAGAGCAGTTGACTAATATTCGGTCGGATATTCGGCCGAATTTTTTAGAGCAAAATATTAGTAACTTTGAAGGAATGCAATGTTTTTTTTTTAATTCATTCGTTCGTTAATCAAAATCTAAACTACTTCTTGTCACTTGTTTATTGCGAAATTGGTTCGAAAATTTCATTGTAAAAAAATACATTTAATTTAATGGCGAATTGTCCTTGGAAAAGAATAAGGGATCCGGTGTTGATGAAATTCTGATCAGCAGCGAGGACGATGTCAGGTAACTCCATCAGATCAACAATGTGAGGTGACCCAACTCAATTACTCATTGAGACCCACAATACGTTTTGGAGTTGCTTTTCAGAAATATCGGGAGGGGAAAATACAATTCTTGACGAAAACTCACAAGACGCCGCTTTAAATTCCGAAATTGCTTCCTATCTAGCGACAACTCCTTCTCTTCTGAGCAGATTGGAAAGCCCATTTGATTGGTAAAATACACCAACTTTTCCTGAATTTCGCTCGTTGGCTAGGCAGTAATTGTCAGCTCCAGCGAGCACATTATGCAAGGAGAAACTTTTTTCCGAAGAGGGAAACATTTATGAAGTCAAAAGGAATGGTTTAATACCTGTCCATGGGGAAACATTTCTCCACCACAATCTGGAGCGAACGAGTTATAAATATTAGATAAACATAATTCAAATTATTATTATGATCAACAGAATTTGAAAGCCCTCAATTTTAGCTTCCATTAGACACCCCACTTGGGTTTCACTTAAGTATTCAGCCGGATATTCGGTATTGTGAAATTTTGCAAAATCACTATTCGGTATTCGGTTAAGTGCCGAATAGTGGTATTCGGCACATCACTAGTATTTTTTTAATTTTGTTTGGAAAGTGTTCTGGCTTATTATTTTATGGGAAGAAGGGGATGGATAGGGGAATCATTGTATTAAGCAAGGACTTTGCTTGAGGTAAGACGGTGACGGGGAAGCCTGTGAATGCCTTTTATTATGAAAAGACGGGAACGGGGAATAGATTTTTTAAGCATACACGGGGACGACTCCATGGTGTGCCGAACACTGGTGAGACTCAGATAGAACCTAATCAACAACCACATTAATACAAATTCAACGTTTGGGTTGACGAAATACTCACGTTCAGATAATTTATGAAAAACGTTTCTCTTGAGCGCCGCTTAAACTATCGCATTCGCTTTTCAGAAAATTTGAAAGTCGCCTCCGCTTCACTTTTTTCTTAAAAAATTTAATCACTTTCGTTTTCACTTCGCTTTATTCTTAAAAAAAATAAAATCGCTTTCGTTTTCGCTTTTCTCTATAAATCAAAACCGCTTTCGCTTTCGTTTTTTATTGAAAAAAATCTCCGCTTTCGCTTTTGAGCGCTGCTTAAAAGCGAATCCAAAAAGCGGCGCTAAGCGAATTGTCGTCTGTTAATGTGTAGGAAGAAATTTTTTCGTAATTTTTATCGGAAAACGATAGTGAAGAAACTTTTTCTCTTGTCAAGTGAGAATCTGACGAGAGAATGGAAAAAAACAATTTTTGAAACTTTTTGTACTTACTTGGGTCCAACGGACAAGACAATATGGTTGTCTAAATGGCTTTTGCAAAATGTCTCCACGGTGTAGGCACATGTGGCACTGAAAAAATAACGCTTCAATCGTGATGAGGTACAAGCTGAATATATGTAACCAATCTGATCTTGAAATCCTTCCTCGAACAAATTGTCACACTCGTCAATGACCAAGTGGATCACACTACAAAAATGAAACAGTAAATATACATTAATCGTAATGTCAGTAATAATCAGTAAGTAGCTACAGTAATTAAAATACAGTAATTGCAGAGTTAATCGATAAAAATCACTTACCTTGTTAAATCAACCCAGTCATTTTTTAGTATAGAAACTAAACGATTTGGAGTTGTCACAAGAATATCTGTAGAACAAGCATGAAATAAAAAGCAAATGTTTAAATTCTTGATTCGAAATTATTGGTAATGATGACTATGAATTCTCACCAGCTTTCCAAGCTTTCTTTGAATACTTTTCAGTAATATTTTTACTATGAATCATTGAAATACTTAAGCCAGTGTTTCGAGTGAGCCCCAAACATTCTCTAGTAAAACGAAACAAAGAATCAAGTCAACAGTAAAGCAGCCCTGTAAGCTATGTTTTAATTTGGAAGAGCATGACTTAGGGGGTTCCACGCGACTTCGGAATCGTCATATTTTCAACTATTAAGGAAATATTTAGCTGCTTACTGTTTTGTAAGTTTAAGAATGGAAATAGGGAACTAAGCTATTGATATCATAATTTCTTAATTGAATAACCCAAGTCTCACGTGTAAATTTGTTTGGCCAGTACACGAGTAGGGGAGAGAATGAGTGTTCGAATCCCTTTTCTATTGCTTTGTCCCAAATCAATTATTATGGGAATGAGGTAGGCTGCAGTTTTCCCACTTCCAGTTGGAGCAGAGGCCAGTAGCTCTCTTCCCTAACATACGTGTTTACAAATAATTAATTGAATTAATTGAATTCAATCATCACGTCACTAAAGACTCGTGCTATTTAATTTCTAGAGTTGTTTCGTTACCTGGATTATGATTGACATTGCGTACATTTGGATAAGAGTAGGATCAATGTAGCCAATCTCTTTAATATTTTCCATTAAAGTCGTCGTAATCCCTTTAAGATTTTTAAAATTAGCCACTGGATTAGGTATATCAGCTCCCCAAATATGTACTCCTTTGATCCGTCGGAAGTTGTTCTAAATTAGATTCAGAGGATTATTTGGAAATAGGTTAATCGAGATCCTTATAATGAGGCTGAGGCTGAGTTTTGTAATGCTGAGCAGAGGAGGAAACTTAGCGTCACACTCTTATGAAGATCTCGATTACCAATTCCCAAATAATTCTCTGTATATTGAATAACATTTGTTAACAACTTTATTAATAGAAAATGCGTGATGAGGGTATGATCCCCGTAAAGCCTCCATATGATAATAAGGTGTCTGATGATAAGCAACTCACAGCGTGCTGAGATTGTCCTTGCACAACGTCTGTCACACTCTTAACTTTCTTTACACCAATGTCAGGAACTCGATTTCCATCCAAGATTTCATGATGGTGGATCCTTTTCCTAATGTTGGTTTCCTTGTTAGATGTATGTTTGAGCAGAATACATGACTCCTCTGCCTCCGTTTTGAGAATCTGTAAATGATTTAATTATGATCATCTATTGATGTAATTGGTTGTATTCCTTACGTTTAGTTTTACAGCGTCATTCAAGAATCTATTCTTGTCAAACTGAACTCCTTGACTAAGAATCTTGAAAAATTCCATTCTTCTAATCTAAAGTTGAATTATTGGAATTAAATAAAAAATGTCAAATTTGATCAGTGGTGGTGGGAGATAGAAAAAGCATCCCCAAAAATATGGGCAACGTGAAATGTGAGTTATGGCATGGGGTGTGGGTCTGGCTTAATTCGGGTCTGTCCGCATTTTACGGGATTTTATAAAGGTCTGGGCTCATTTTATCAACTTTTACGCCAGTTTCTCCTCATTTTATGAAATTATACAGAGTCTGACCTCATTTTAGGAGAATTTTAAAGGCTCTTTTTATTTTCAGATTTCATTCAGATTTTCTTCAAATTTTGTTGAGGTTGTCTTTGGATTTTTTTTTGTTTAAATGTTATAGGTTTTCTTTGGCTTTGTTTAGGTTTGTTGTATTTGTTTCTCTTGGTTTTTTTAGATTTTCTATAGGTATTCATTGTACTTCTAGGTTTACATTGTTCTATGTTATCATTGTTCTCTCAAACTAATAAAAAACCTAAAAAAAATACCTTAAAGATAATTAAAAAACGTAAAACCTAAAGAAAACCTAAAAAGAATCCCAAAAAAAGATAAAGAAACCCTAAAAAAATCTAAAAGAAACCCTTAAGAAAACCTAAAGAAATCCTAAAACCTCTGAGAAAACCTAAAGAAACCCGAAATTAACTAATTTTTATTCCACATCTCATAACTTACATTTCCTGCTTGGCGGGTTCCCAGAGTTCTCCTGCTTGCCCATATTTAAGGGGTGTGGGGTATGATTTTGAGCATGTCCTGTGATGGCTCAGTCCGGTGGTTGACTACTAGCCATGTGGTTATATCTAGGTTTTATGATTACCATTACGGACATAAGAACCCCACAATAAATATGACCTATGATATTTATTTAACAAAATTATTACGCTAGCCTAATACACAACTAAATACGAAAAAAATAAAGGCTACAATTGGTTTATGTTTCCTTTTTTACTGGATTGCGCCAGTTGTCCATTCCTCCCGGCTCTCGGTCACCACCTATATCCCTCTCATTCCGATTCCCTCCAAAGTCACGACGATCTCCTACTTTCCGATCATCTCGTCTAAATCAAATATTTATCATTCTAATCATTCCCAAAGTATAATTTCAATTTAATTCCTTACCTGAATCCAGGACCACCAACAGAACGAACGCCACTCCGTCTATACAAGTGAAATTTACAACGTGAAAATTATTTCTTCTTGTGTTTTTTGCTTACTAAATAATAATAAACTCACCCAGATCCAAACCCATCTCTTTCCCCTCCCCCACGTCTATCACCTGAAGTTGGAGTGCGCCAAGAATCCTCGTTTGATTCCTACAAAAACGTATTTGTTACTGATGTTTAGACAAAAACACAACCAAGATTCGGCTTACCTCCTTTCGGAAGCTCCTGTCCATTCCACCTCGGTCACGATCACGGTCCCGATCAGTTCCAGTGCCGCGATCCCGATCAAATCCACGATCACTGATTCGATCACGATCAAATCCACGATCTCGATCTTGACCACGTTCACGATCACGATCCAATCCACTCCCACGATCACGATCCATTCCACTCCCCCGATCACGATCCATTCCACTCCCACGATCACGATCCATTCCACTCCCACGATCTCGATCCATTCCACTCCCACGATCTCGATCCATTCCAATACCACGATCCCGATCCAGTCCACTGCCACGATCACGATCCGTTCCACTCCCACGATCACGATCCATTCCACTTCCACGATCGCGATCCATTCCACTTCCACGATCGCGATCCATTCCACTACCACGATCGCGATCCATTCCACTACCACGATCGCGATCCATTCCACTGCCACGATCACGATCAATTGCATTCCCTCGATCGCGATCAAACCCACGATCTCTATCAATTCCCCGCTCACGATCCCGAGTTTCTGAAACTTCACCAGTTGCAGTACGAGCGGAAATTGGTGCACTGTCATCACGTTCACGGAAGCGTGGACGCCAGACAGGAGTTGGTGTATTGACTATAGGCGTTGTAGGTACAGATTCCTTTTCCCGTTCCAATCGTTCCTCGATTTCCCTCTCCTTAGCCTGCTGCTTCTCGAAAGTGATTCGATTACGCTCCTCCATCTCAATCTGAGCCTTCTCACGCTCTTCACGGGCTCGCGCTTCTTCTTCCCGTTGAATCTCTTCCTGTCGTCGTCGTTCTTCTGCCTCTTTTTCCTCAATATATTTCCGACGTCTTTGCTCGTAGCGCTCAGCCTTCCGCTCCGCAAGTCGCTTCGCTTTCTCTTCACAAAGACGCTTCTCATACTCTGAGGATTTTTGGGTGAATACACCACGGCGAGCTTCGAGCAGAGAGTTCATAAAACCATCCTTGTCTTCTTTCATTCGCTTCATCCGGTCTCTATTCTTAACAGCAACTTTCCTTTCTTCAATCAAGTGTGTGATACGCTCCCGCTCATGCAACTGCCACTCCTTCTGCTCCTGCTCCTTCTTCTCTGCCATATGCTGCTCGATGACGGGTATCTCTTCAATCCGTTTCGCACGCTCCAAGTGGTCCAGGCGCTTTTGTTGTGCGAGCATCCTACTGTTTCTTTCCGAGGCTTCCTTTTGTAACTCTTCCTGTTGCTTCAAAATAACCGTCTCAATGTCCAGCTTTTCTAGACCATCTTCTTCCAACTTGCTCACAACGAGCAGACCCAGCTTCGTCTGTTTCATCTGACCAAGTTTGTCTCTGAATCGCTTTTGTTGAATATCAGCAATCTCTTGCTCCTTTTTCTTTCTTTCTCGTTCTTCACGTTCAGTTTCCAAGCGTTTCTGCTCCAGAATCATTTGCTGCTTGATTACTTGTTCACTTCGCCACTTCTCTTCATTTTCCTTGTCGACTGCTGAGCGTTCCAACTCCTCACGACGGTCTGCAATGATTTTCTGACGCTGCAGGATCTGAACATGATTTTGTTTTGCAGTGAGCAAGTAGTTACTGTAAAGCTTGTTTCTTAGCTTCTCTTCCGCCATCTACAGTAGAAAGTAAATAGTGTTAAGAATAATAAATCAACGAATACTAGATTATAAATTAAAGGACATAGTTGGAAACTCTAGAATTTTGGAATGCAGACTCACGGAGACATGATCAGGGTTGATGAGGTCTATGGCTTCCTCTAGGCAATTAAAGACATTCACAAGCTGCATGCGAACAAATTCAGAAGGCATCTCCTGCAACTGGACTTCATCCATGTTCTCATCGTAGGCTGACTCTGTCATCGTGGAGCCAAAGTGAACACAATTCTCGCGATGATCGATAGTAATTTGCATATCACTGTAGCGAACCATATCTACGATCAATTGCTCCAAGTGTAATTGATTGGCAAACACAGTCAAGTCCAAGAAATGATCGTAGTCAATACTTTGGTAAACCTTAGAATCAAATTCTTTGCTTAGATCATCCAAATATTTCACTTTCTTTTTATGCAAATGAACACTGTCCTTAATTACCTGTGATATTTGCTTTATCAACCTAACTAAAGCAACATCTTGGACTGGCTGAATGTATTGTTCCAAATAGTCGTTTTCTGAGTCCCCAGTTATAACCCCTATACTCCTGTTGACACGAGAGCAAAGCTCCAGCGGGTTGAACTCAGATTCCAGAATGTTGTGGAGTGTTTGTAATTCTCCTATGGCATTTGAAAGCACTCCGTATCTACCCAAATCCCGAATCATAGAGGCTCTCGTAGGAGGACTTGGCAAAAAGAGTAGAGTCGCCAATTTCTGAGCTTTTTCCAACATTCCCTTTTCTGTTTCCACAAAGCGCTCAAATTCCGGATGCGCCACTGGAAATGGTATAGCCAGAGTGGCCAGCACAACTTGCGATGCGTTTCTAGACAAAAAGAATGTGACCAAGTCCAATATTAAGTCAAATTCGGAATAATTCGAAGAAAAAATTACTTTTGCAGTTCAACTAGCGAAACATTTTTCTTCATATCCTTGCAAAGATTGTAGTATTTTAGAAGAGTTGCAGCGTGAAATAAATAATTTCCAGCTTTCCAAAAGACAAGAGAGAGCTTTTGATAGTAATAGGCCATCATTCGCGTTTGTGATCTTTTGGACTGATTCATGAGGAGGTGAATGTCTTCAATCGCTTTATATGCCTCTTGCCAGAGTTCCATGGCTATGGCAGAGTCTAATTGAGCCAAACGAGTCTCCATATTCAGTTGTTGGGTTTCTGGTGAAGAAAAGTCAATGCTATTGGGCTGAGTGATGGCTCGATTCACAATATCGTCGAAATGTTTCCGAAGCCGTTCACAAAGTTTCCGAAATTCCGTCTTACGGCTGTAGCTCAGACAAAATTTAAATGCCTAAAGTAGAAAAGTATTTCACCATTACTACCACGTAACAAAATTGTTCGAGTTAAAATTATTCTTCTTGCCATTTGTGCAATGTCGTGGTAAAGGCCTTCAAGTCTTGCATTATTTCGAAGTAAATCCAGACATTGTGTATATGACTCCCAAAGAAATTTCACCCATGGAATAAGTGCAGCACGGTCACTCCTTTCTTGAGCTTGTTCTTCTGTGATGACACTAAAAAATAATATTGTACAATAGATAACAAGCCATTGATTTAGTTAAAAATCAAATTCAAAATTACTTTAGTAGTGTCATATCTGCCATTGCAACATTATCCAAATCATCAACTTCGGCAATGTCGGCACATTGTTCCAGTAATACTTTGTCCTTTAAAGAATCGCGAGCTTGTTCTGTTCGCTCTTCAGCCATCTTCACAAAACTTCTAATCACCTTTTCCAAAAGTCCTATATTTACCTAAAAATTAAAATAAAAAAAAAAGTGAATACTAGCATCAAAACAACAAATTTAGATAAAGTTGTTTAGAATGTTATAGAAAAAGTTTTACAAACCGATTGACACATGAGACGATATTGATACAGTCCTTCTTTCGCAGTATGCGGTTTCTTGAGTTCCACACACAGCTCCAAGTACTTTAGCATAATCGGCTCAATGACTTTCTCACTGAAAGTTCTATGTTTCTTCCCCTTAATGACATCGTACAGCGTATCCAGCGCACGAGTTGGTTTCCCTACCTCGATGAATTCTGCAAAACAAATAGAGAATTAACAACTGTACAAGTGAAGAATTTAAAACTAATAATTTAAATATTCTCATCAGTAATAACGAAATATTTTTCTTCCACAGTCAGTTATTACTGTCACCAGGGTCTGAAATTAGATTTTTATATTACAGAAAAACGTTAAAAAAATTTTTTTTTTTTTTTATATTCATTTATACTGCTTGTCGAACGTAGGGTTTCATGTATTCATCGATAAAAAAAATAACATGAGGAGTAGAAACTTGTCGTCTGTGTCCATTGAATAATTCAACTAAACGAATGAAGGGGTTCAGAACAGTTTCTACTTCAGCGTGCTCCTTCTTCAATAGATAATATTAGCTGGTTGTAAACTTGCCGTTTGCCTTTTTGAGAGCATTTTCAGGACGCTGGTAGTAGCGCGACATCCTACTTGAGCTTCCTTGGTGTTTGAAAATGAAATTGGTTTGCTTTGTAAGTTTTGGGATTGATAATTGATGAACCGTCTACCTCACCGTCTGTCTTGGAGTTGGAGTTCCTCTCCCAATGCAGAATGAATGAACCAAAATGCAAATTCTAAAAACCAATAGATAGTTTGTAAATATAAGGAACCTAGTGCATTAGGACTCTATCGTCCATCACAAAGTGGGAATTATAAGATCAAGTGCTCAACCTGAATCCTAATCAGAAAATATATCTCACTGCCGGAGTGAAGGTCTATTCTGTTCTGCTCCTCAAATCTCACTAACAGGCTGACAAAACCATTATTTCAAATCAGAAAAGCTTGAAGAGAATTTAGAAATAAACCTTTCTTGACAAGAAACTAAAAAACACACTTTCATCTAAACCTCACACTCCTAAGGTTTTAAAAATAACTTTTTTTTTGTTATTTTTACAAAAAAAATTTTACGAACTAACTTTTCCATCTAAAGTTTGCTTCTTCACCATGTGTCTGGATGTCGAACGACATTAATGAAAAAAATTTCTAATTCTTAAGAAGTTATGAGTTATAGGCCGACTGTTTGAATGCGATTTAAACAACCCAGCAAAAATTCACATTGTAGCATCCTATGTAAATTCTGAACCCAGGACACAGTTGAGCAAACATCAAGTTTAAACTGCAGCTTAAGAAATTTCGCGCTCCCGAATAGGCTAACTTATACAACATAAGTCTAATTTTTAGCAATCTGTTTAAAATTTAGTGACTTCCAGAATGGAACCAGGGGATCATAACATGTAGTCACTATTTTCAACATGGCAATATTTTGGGGTAGTAAGTACTAGATTGAAAAATCTTCTATTTTCGCATTAAAAAAAAAGTGAAAGGAGTGAAGTTTTCGCACCATATCCAGTGGTGTAGATGTTTCCTATATGATTTTGTCGTTCCACTCTTTCGCTTTTGATTCTCTCCCCGAAGCTTCGCCAAGATTTGGCTTACTTTTACCACTTTTTGAGAACGTGAAAATGAGACCGCGGAATTTGTTGGGACATACTGTTCGAGCGACAGCTGTCAAATTTTGTATCGTGATATTTGGTAAGCAGCATTTGTACCGATCAGCTTGATAGTTATACCCAAGCTTGAATCCCACTTTTAAAGGGTCTGTCTCGGTGCCAATTTTATAATTTAATATACGCCGCCAATTTTAAAATCTTATTTAATTCATGTTATATAGGGTGTGACTAAACGACAGAAATTCTGCCGTGAAATGATGTGAGTTTCCCAAACAAAATTTTTGGGAGATTCTGTTGAGCTGATTCTATTGAAATGAAAATCCGTCAATGTTCGTGATAATTAGAAATTATTTTGATTGTTTGAAGTAAAATTGGCATTACATAATTCGTTGTATAGTTTGTAAGCTACAGTCAGAATGTTATCATTATTTCTACTGTGCTATGAACATAGCCAATATGCTCATTATGCATTACCCTTGCACTGGAGGACAGTTAGCTGATTGGTTGGGCTCTACCGAGAAAAACTAACAAACTTAAGAATCAATGCTAAAGTTTGGCTAAAACTCAGGGTGGTATACTAAATGGTTCCTTTCCTTTCGTGAAAGCACTAGCCAATCCTTTCATTTTCTATTTCGTATGCTTAAAGAAAATAAAGGAAGATTCCTTTCCGGGAAAGGATGCGTGGGAAAGGAAAGTACCTCTCTCTCTTGTGGTATACTTATCGCGAAAGAGATCGTCGACCTTTCCTTTCCCGGCACCATTTCCTTTCAAAATGAAAGGGAGCTCAAGACCTCCCTTTCAAAACACATTTATTAGAATTCTTAAACCCAAGACCTTTGAAAATGACATTTTCACGGCTCGATCGATTGGAGGTACTCATGGAATGATACCACTCATGTCCACCGTCCCCAGTGGTACAGTGTAATTTGCTTATATGGTATTTTATTTTTAACACGTCAGGGTGTGCCAGCTGAAGCTCAACTGCCAGCTGGGCGTTGGATTTCGATACTATCGCCATTTTGAGCCAAAAAATAAGCTGCGCGATAAAATTTCTTTCCTATCAGCATAAAAATGTTGCTAACTATTCAATAATTATTGGTTTGGCATGTAATTGCATGAGATCCTTTTTGAGTCACAACATACGTACGGAAGGAGGGCAGAGAAGTTTGGAAGAAATGCGGGAATGTACGGGAGGGCTGTGGGAATGCATAGAAAGATGCAGGAATGATTGGGTGGGTTGTGGCAAAACACGGGAGAAATGCGGGAATGGACGGGAGGGCTGTGGGAAAGCACGGGAGGACTGTGTGATAGCACCTTAGGGATGGGGATGGTTGGGAAGGCTGTGGCAAAGCACGGGAAAGGTGCGGGAATGTACGGGAGGACGATGGGGCAGCACGAGAGGAATTCGGGAATGGACGGGAAGGCTGCGAGAAAGCATGGGAGAGGGCGGGAATGTATGGGAGTGCGATGGGGAAGCACGGGAGGGCTGTGGGAAANGGGAAGGCTGTGGCAAAGCACGGGAAAGGTGCGGGAATGTACGGGAGGACGATGGGGCAGCACGAGAGGAATTCGGGAATGGACGGGAAGGCTGCGAGAAAGCATGGGAGAGGGCGGGAATGTATGGGAGTGCGATGGGGAAGCACGGGAGGGCTGTGGGAAAGCAAGGGAGCGATGTGAGACTGGACGGGAGGGCTGTGGGAAAACACGGGAGCGATGCAGAAATGGATGAGATCTGTGGGAAAGCACTGGAGGGATGTGGAATTGCACGTGAGGAATGCGGGAATGGACGGGAGGGCTGTGGGAATGCATAGTGGGATGCGGGAATGTTCGGGTGGGCTGAGGCAAAACACCGGAGGGATGAGAGAATGGACGGGAGACGATTTCTAATAAAAACTATAAGAAACATTGTGCGTTTTTAGGCAAAACCAAAAAACATGGAATGTCATGTCAATTTGAGGATTGAATTTTTCTTTCGCCAGCAACTGTTCTCCCACACTGACAACAAAGTAACCCCGGTGCTTGGCGTAGATTGGCAAAACTCTTAACACTGCGTTTTCTGTATATTATGTCAAAAATTACGTACTCCATTATGTGCGCAAAAGATTGCACACCTGTCAGATATCTCGTACCTCGCTCTCTGCAATAATCCCATCCCTCTCGTTTATGCCCGCACCCATCCCGTCTATTACCGCATTCCTTCCGTTCATTCCCTCCCGTCTCTTCTCATATTCTCTTCGCTACTCGCGTCTCTCTCGTATATTCCCGCATCCTTCCTGCCAATTTCCGTATTTCTCCCGTCTATTCCCGCAACCCATCAGTCTATTTCCGTTTCCTTACCGTTGCCCCCGCATCACTCCCATTCATCCCGTCTATTCACGCATTTCTCCCGTCCATGCTCGCATCCCTCTCCCTCATCCCCGCATATCTTCCGTCTGTTTTCGCATTCCTCTTCTCTATTTTCGCCTCCCTCCAGTCTATTTCCGCATCTACTGCACAATGTTTTCCGACTGGTCCTGAAAAGTTGTATTTTGGGTGTCGGTGCTTGCGTTCGAAATCGGGTGTTTTGACTCTGGTAATTTAAGCAGATTTGAAATTTTTGCGCCTTTTGTTTTCTCAAGAAAGGCTCCTTCCGAGAGAAAAGGAAAGGATGCGACCTTCCTTTGCAAAGGAAAGGGTGCGATTTCACTTTGTATGCCGACGATAGTGAAAGGAGAAGGTCGACTGCTTCCTTTCCTTTGCAAAGGTCGGCTTTGTCCTCTCACGAAAGAAATCATTTAGCATACCACCCTCAAAGTGAACACCTAATTTCAGATCACCAAAGAGTCAAAAAATATATATCAGATTTCCAACTTCAGAACACGGAAATTCTGTTTTACTGCCAATTAACATCATGAGCAATCGATTTGACATGAATTTAACTTTTGCTAATTTATAATTTATAATCTAATAATTTCACTCAATTTTACTGAAATACTTTAAATTTTGTAGTTTGCAATTACTAAAAATGCGTTTTAATGAGACAATCGTGTAAAATGCGTTTCAATGCGATACATATTTACATCATTTGGATGTAATTTTTATAATTTGTATAAAGAAACCATTTATCAATAGGACAATCAGGGGATATTTGTAAAAATGTGATTTAATGCAAACAGTGCATTTGGTCGGCATTTTAAATGAAGAATACCATACATATTTACACAAATAAATTTATATTTCATTGACACCTAATGTATCCCAAGAATATGAGACAATTGGTAAAATATTAAGGCTCTTTTTGACCATATTTAGATTTGGTGACCATCGTGAAGCATTTATCACCCTGTGCTATCTACTATGACATTCCAGGAAGTTTTAGACAGTTTACAAAAATTTAGTTTTAAAGACGTTTATAGGTTTTTAGATTGTGTTCAATTTACCAAATACCTTCAAATTCGTGAAAAAATGCAAACACCCGGAAAATTCTTTAAAAAAATTATTTAGAAATTTTCCGTGGGCACCATATGGCCGAAGACAGCCCACTTACTTTTATTATCAGTCGTTCGTACACTCAAAAATTATGCAAAAGCCATTATTGAATATTTTGCTTCATATCATAACCTCTTGATTTTCACTTTATTTTTAAGATTAATTAGCAACCTACTAACCATTCACAATCAACTAATCATTAAAGAAGAATTTATACAACTTCCGAATTGTATGAGATATATATAACTTATGCAGTGGTTTTAGCTAAATGTCACCTCCCAAGGAGCCAAACAATCGGTTGACACTAGGCGGAGTTGACCATAACCGATAATGGCAACTGACTGATAACTCAAAGATTAGGTGACATAGACCGAAGTTCCTGGTGTTAGAAGCGCATTTTATAACACCATATCTTTTTCGATTTATTTTACAGCTTTTGAAGAATTACCTGAACTTGGAATACTCTAAAATCAAATTACTTCTTAAAGTAATCAGCAAGTT
This sequence comes from Holacanthella duospinosa, assembly GCA_002738285.1. Lineage (NCBI taxonomy): Eukaryota > Metazoa > Arthropoda > Collembola > Poduromorpha > Neanuridae > Holacanthella > Holacanthella duospinosa. The sequence continues at coordinate 349,143 of NIPM01000029.1, forward strand.
TTTTTGCAATATGCCACAGAAATGCCTTTGAGATATTATCTTGTCAGAACTTCCAAACGATCGTTACTTGTTTGCAAAGTTCTTCGCTTCCAATGTTGCTTATTATTTTAAACATTAAATTTGTCAATCCTAACCATGTGATCATCTAAGGTTGGCATACTCGCGGTTAGAATAAGCCCGCGACTGCGAGTGAGTCTTTAAAAAAATAAACTGTCACGATCGAGTATCGCATAGTAGAATACAACAAAGTTAATGAAACAGTTCCCCCAACCGTCTCTGATTGCCCACACCATTTAAATAAACATGAGTATATTCTGGTCCTGAGAACCGAAAGTTGCCATTAAAGTGCGGTTATGTGCGATGTATGCTCTTCAAATGTGATGACAATAGGCGGAGATTGACAATAGAAGGTGTGACAATAGGCAGAGTATTTAGTACATGAGAGCATGGAGTTTAGCCGAAGGAAAGCCAACATGTTGACCTTAAGCGAAGTGTGACATTAAGGGGTAGTGAAATTAAACTAAAACCACTGTAATATACAGTGAGTCTATTTAAAATTTTTCATAAACAAAAAGACGATACAATGGCGATTCCAATGTTCGTTTCCAACGGAGGAGACAGAACATTAATCTAATTCTGTCTATAATTTGTTCTATCCTCTTCCTTCTGCTTGATTCGAAATCTTACATTATTTAAAAATTTTCATTTTACAGGTTTTTTGCCAATTAATTTTTACATACAATACCTTAAAATTGAATTGGTAAAAAATTGTTTATCACATGTGATGTTTCTAATACCATTTTTATCGCTTGAACAAAATAATTTTACTGTAGTTAATTCATATTTGTTTATTTTAGAAAATAACAAATTTAAAAATTAGAAGTTTCAAATAGACTCGCTATAAAGTATAAAGTATAAAATATAAAATATAAAATATAAAATAATATAAAATATAAAATATAAAATATAAAATATAAAATATAAAATATATAAAATATAAAATATAAAATATATAAAATATAAAATATAAAATGTAAATTATAAAATAAGAAATATAAAATATAAAATTTAAAATTTAAAATTTAAAATATAAAATATAAAATATAAAATATAAAATATTAAATATTAAATAATATAAAATATTAAATAATATAAAATATTAAATAATATAAAATATAAAATATAAATATAAAATATAAAATATAAATATAAAATATAAATATAAAATATAAATATAAAATATAAATATAAAATATAAATATAAAATATAAATATAAAATATAAATATAAAATATAAATATAAAATATAAATATAAAATATAAATATAAAATATAAATATAAAATATAAATATAAAATATAAATATAAAATATAAATATAAAATATAAATATAAAATATAAATATAAAATATAAATATAAAATATAAATATAAAATATAAATATAAAATATAAATATAAAATATAAATATAAAATATAAATATAAAATATAAATATAAAATATAAATATAAAATATAAATATAAAATATAAATATAAAATATAAATATAAAATATAAATATAAAATATAAATATAAAATATAAATATAAAATATAAATATAAAATATAAATATAAAATATAAATATAAAATATAAATATAAAATATAAATATAAAATATAAATATAAAATATAAATATAAAATATAAATATAAAATATAAATATAAAATATAAATATAAAATATAAATATAAAATATAAATATAAAATATAAATATAAAATATAAATATAAAATATAAATATAAAATATAAATATAAAATATAAATATAAAATATAAATATAAAATATAAATATAAAATATAAATATAAAATATAAATATAAAATATAAATATAAAATATAAATATAAAATATAAATATAAAATATAAATATAAAATATAAATATAAAATATAAATATAAAATATAAATATAAAATATAAATATAAAATATAAATATAAAATATAAATATAAAATATAAATATAAAATATAAATATAAAATATAAATATAAAATATAAATATAAAATATAAATATAAAATATAAATATAAAATATAAATATAAAATATAAATATAAAATATAAATATAAAATATAAATATAAAATATAAATATAAAATATAAATATAAAATATAAATATAAAATATAAATATAAAATATAAATATAAAATATAAATATAAAATATAAATATAAAATATAAATATAAAATATAAATATAAAATATAAATATAAAATATAAATATAAAATATAAATATAAAATATAAATATAAAATATAAATATAAAATATAAATATAAAATATAAATATAAAATATAAATATAAAATATAAATATAAAATATAAATATAAAATATAAATATAAAATATAAATATAAAATATAAATATAAAATATAAATATAAAATATAAATATAAAATATAAATATAAAATATAAATATAAAATATAAATATAAAATATAAATATAAAATATAAATATAAAATATAAATATAAAATATAAATATAAAATATAAATATAAAATATAAATATAAAATATAAATATAAAATATAAATATAAAATATAAATATAAAATATAAATATAAAATATAAATATAAAATATAAATATAAAATATAAATATAAAATATAAATATAAAATATAAATATAAAATATAAATATAAAATATAAATATAAAATATAAATATAAAATATAAATATAAAATATAAATATAAAATATAAATATAAAATATAAATATAAAATATAAATATAAAATATAAATATAAAATATAAATATAAAATATAAATATAAAATATAAATATAAAATATAAATATAAAATATAAATATAAAATATAAATATAAAATATAAATATAAAATATAAATATAAAATATAAATATAAAATATAAATATAAAATATAAATATAAAATATAAATATAAAATATAAATATAAAATATAAATATAAAATATAAATATAAAATATAAATATAAAATATAAATATAAAATATAAATATAAAATATAAATATAAAATATAAATATAAAATATAAATATAAAATATAAAACAGAATAAAATGTAAATTATAAAATATAAAATGTAAATTATAAAATATAAAATGTAAATTATAAAATATAAAATATAAAATGTAAATTATAAAATATAAAATATAAAACATAAAATATAAAAATATGTTATATACTAATTATAAAAATATATCAATATGATATATATATCTAAATTAATATCTTTATATTAGCTATATAATTTATAACTAATGTTACAGGCATTTGTAGAAGACAACCATAGGAATTGTGATGTCTACTTACAAAAGTTAGCCTTAGCATTAAGAACAAATATTCATAAAAGCACAAAAGTTTCTCCTGCTTTATTGAATTTAGGGAGACAAATTGCACTTCCAATTGATAGGCAGTTCCAAAAATTGGAATTGGAAGATTCTAATAAAATATTAGTAGAGTTGAAACTTTTACCAAATCGATTGAAAAAAATAATCGAATGGGTCAGGAAAAACAGTGAATTATCACAAGTTCGTAATAAGACAAATTAGGACAAAAGTCATATAGAACCTAAATTCCAAGTCGGGGAATTTGTTCTAATGAAAAATCATAGTCAATCAGATAAGGTTGAAGGTATTATGCAAAAATTAGCAAAAAGATAAATAGGCCAATTTCAAATAGTGGAAAAAGTAACTCTGTTACTTTTAAGCTAATGAATACAATCGATAAAAAAAATGGTTGGAAAAAGACATGTTTCCAAATTAAAACCATTTATCTTTAAAAAATTGGATATACTTAGTCCAGTAATCCAAAAAGAAACAGAAAAAATTCAGGAATTAATGATAGAAGAAGTCGTAGTAGAACGGCTAAGAAACGAGTTAATTATAGAACTTTATCGGGTTACAAAAAATAATTAAATGTTAAAAAAGATTAATATTTTGTAATTCCAGGTAAAACATGAATTATCTGGAAAAACTAGGCTCTAGCGCTAAAAATAAGACGCAATAAAGCATATCAAATAAGCAGAGAAGAGCAAAATGATAAGTTAGGAAAAGTGCAAATACCTCAAGACTTAGCGGTTTACAAAAATTTTAGAGATGAAGCAATTTTAAGGAATAACTGGGTCAAATTTCCTTTTAAAACATACCCATTTGAGTACAAAGTCAAAGATCTAACTTTATCAAATTGGTATTTAAATTGTGAAACTGATGAGCCAGAAATGCAGTTGGAATCATTTCCGATAACTCTAGTAGACACACCTGACAGTTTCGGTAAAATGATTTCACATTTAAAAACAAAAATAGAAATTGCTGTTGACATTGAGATGACTCCATATAAAGGTTTTAACTAAAGGAAATATTTCAAAACGAATCGCAACTCAAAATATTTCATGCAGCAGCCAATGATTTAATGGGTCTACAATTGCAGTATCAAATGTTTCTAGTAAATCTGGTTGACACAAATGGTATATAAAGAAATGCAAGTAGATGTGAATATTGCGTTGAGTAAAGCTATGCTTCAATATTTCCCCAATGAGGAACCATTAAAAAAAACAATAAGATTGGCGGATTGGCAAATTCGTCCAATCCCTGAGGAAATGTTGAATTATGCGCGAAATGATACGCATATGTTAATAAGACTATGGCAAAAGTTGAAAATTGAACATGATGTTGATTTATGGGGGGAAAAATGGACACAAGCACAAAAGAATTGTGCAAAACCGTTACTGAAAGTTTATGTTTTGAAAACAGAAAAGTCTTTAGAGTTTAAGACTTTCAAAGAGACCATCAGTTTTACGAAATTGTGTTTGGTTTAAAGAATTATGGAATTGAGAGTAGGAATTGCCAAAACAAAGGATTGGAAATTGGAGTATGTTTTGCCATTGACAAAAGTAATTGAAGTTGTTACAAATATGCCAAAAACCATGAAAGACCTAGTTTCGGTCTTTGGTCATACACACAAAATCAATTACAAAAACTTAGAACTAATTTTGAATTGGGTAATTGAGGAGTTTGAATTAACTGATATTCAAAAAATTGAAAGTCGATCAAAGCCAAAGTCTATGGCTTTTCAACAGGAAGAAGTTGAAAGCCCATCAAAGCCAAAGTCTATAGCTTTTCAACAACAAGAAGTTGAAGATTGGGAGGCAGAATTAGCTGCAGTGCTTAAAGAGCCAACACAAGAACCAGAAGGCCCAAGAAAGAGAAAAATACTCGAGGTTGAGTTGGAAGTTGAAGAAGAGGAAGAAATTTTAGAAATTTGTGCCCAGGAGGATGAAGATCTGAGGAATCCGGAGGAAGAGAGGAAAAAATATATCCAAAGAAAAAGTTCCCGTATTGTTACATCTGCTGGGATCCACTTCATGTGTCGGTGGAATGTGATTTCCAAGAGAAGAGCACCAGGGATGAATATTACCGGAAGATCAGGAATTCGAACAGAACGAAATACTTTGACGAACATCCGGAAGAGAAGAAGAAAGGCCGAGATAGGAGAAGCCAGAGGTATTCAGCAAATAAGGCGAAGACAGAAGAAGACCAACAACGCCCACCAGGGAGAGGAGAGATGGTATAGCGACTGGAGTCGAGATAATAATAATTATAAATATTATGAATAATTCCTGACCAAAGAGACTACACCTTGGTCAGTCTGTAATACATCTTTGACCAAAGAGAAACTAAATAAAAGTTCCTTTCAAAATCTCTCCCTAGTTCTGATTTAAGGAATTAGGACCCATCATTCCCTTTGACCTTTCAGGTCAGAGAAAAGGGAATGGTGGGTCCTACACATAATCCGAAATAAAAATTCAAATTGTAAAGTGTAACATTGACTCACTTAAGGTTTCATACATATTCTATTATGTTAACAAAACAGCAAAAGGTTGCGTCCATCTAACACCTACTGATTTCTTGTTTCCACTTTTGTGCATTGGATACATTTTGCCAATTTTGCATAAACCTGGTGAAAATGATAGGTAAACACTTTGGATAGCCTTGAATAAAATATTATCTATATCAATAGCTCTTAGTTCGTGTTCATATGGTATATAATGCACTATTTTAAACTTTACGAAATTAATTTGACTATTACGTAAAAAAACATAAGGTTAAAGCATCTTTAAAAAAATTAAAACAAACTTAGCAATTTTGTGTTTGTTTGTTAGTCAATAATTTTTTTTTTTCAATTCACCATGGTAAATTCGAGAAAAACCTGGGCCCAGACGAAATATGCAAATTGCATTGAACTGGGCCCAAAATAAGCCCTTAACCGAAAGGGTCGTTTATTTAACGTCCGGTGGTGGAAGACCCTTTACTCAATTAAGTTCATATACCGATCCCTTCAGAAGTAGTTAGAGCTTTGTGATTTTTTTTTTGCACTCGCGCCTGCAGTTGCCTCGCATATTTTATTTATTGATTTTGAATTGTCATTGTTATTGAGTGAGTGTCATTGTTATTTCTCCCCAACCGCTTCCCAACCCGGATGCACATATGGTCTCCCACCTAAATCTTTTTCCGTCTCTAACGGAAAGCTACGGAAGCCTCAGTTTAACTTCAATTTCTGAAGAGGTGAGGTGTATAATTTTGGTTTGTTTTGATTTTGATGATTTTAAAAGTTTTTGAATTTATTTTAAATATAATTAACCTGTCGAAGTTTAATCCAAAAAAAGTGAAGTTAAAAATATGGTTTGGGTATACACTTGGGGAGTATCGAAATAATTGTTTGAATTTTTTTCAGAAAAAATTTTTTCTCCTGGATTTTTGCATTCTCCACGAATCATAACATTTGAAGATTTTTGGAGAGTTTTTAAAACAAAACAGTCATATTTCTCGACATAATTTTTGCAAAATGCCCAAACATATCATTATTTATGCTATTTTGTTAGTTTGAACACAACGTAACAACCTAACAAACGTCCTCAAATGTCACGATTCTTGTATAGAAATGCAAACATCCGAAAAAAGAATTTTCAAAAAAAAATTGATTTTTTTTTCAAATACTGTCTCTTTAAATTGAAAGAAAACACCCCCTAAAATCTATACCCCAACCAAAAATATTGATATTGAATTGTTATTTATTAATATTGAAAAATTGCTGAATTTTCTATCTGAAAATTATTCTGAAAGTATTTTTCCATAAGGCTATGTAAAAAATAAAATGGTTACGGTCGATTCCAACTGCATCCCCAACCAGAATTTTATTCCCAATTTTCAATTTTATTCTATTGGGCTGCTTCTCAGAATAAAATAACGTTTCGCATACCATGGGAATCTTAAGCAATTTTTACAGTGCCCGACTCTGCATAGTGGTAGGCTTACACTATGAGAAAGTTTTAGTATTTAGGTAGATTATATTTATATGTGAGGTTTGCAAACCAGGGATTGGGAAAAAAATTCAAAAAGCTCTAACTACTTCTGAAGNATGTGAGGTTTGCAAACCAGGGATTGGGAAAAAAATTCAAAAAGCTCTAACTACTTCTGAAGGGATCGGTAATTAATTTTAAACTTTCTGTGAAAAGAAGAATAAGTTTTCAGTAGTATTTAATATTTAATTCAATCTCAAATGAAAACTAACCAATTTATGTGATCAAAGCATCTCCTAATAATGGCGTGTGTGAAATGTACTGAACTAGCTTCTAAAATCACGATGACGTCAAGCTGATCAGGGGGCTGGATATCGGCGTCGAATAAGTATGCTCCGAAAGCAACCTACGGTAACTCATGCCAAACGCCGGCACGGCAAGGCAGAATATTCTGTTGTTTAGTTATGTGCTGTTTATTTTATATTATTTTAATGTCAATCGACAGTGAGGAGGCCAACTGACTTTTCCCTGACCGGTCGGGGGAAAGTCTTACGTCGGGTATTTTCCGTTTCTCCTGACAAAAGTTAGAAAAGTCTGGCATTTTCCCAAACATTATCTTCTTTTTCAATTTGGAAGAACTACAGTTATGAATTTAACATTTCTTGGCTATTCATAACCAGTTCTTCGATAACAATCTAAATGTCTAAAAGGTGGAATTAAAAGTGTAATCTTATATGTGAAAATGAAAATATAATAGACGAAATAGGTGTAAGTACGGCGCTCAACTTTAATTTCAATTTTAAAGTTTTCCGTTTTCTACTTCAAGTGAAAGAACCACCCTCCTTTCTCTGCCAGACATTATCATACTCCACTGTACTTATTGAGACCCTTTCTCAAACGCAACAAATACTCCGATAACGTATACCAGCTCATTGGTACGGAGAACTAACCTTCTCATAATCTTGCATTAATCCCTGAGCGTGACTCCGGCGGACTCGATGTATATAGGAAACAGAACACCTTAGGACAAATCTGCGATTATCTTTATAGATACATTATGGCACAGTGTAAAGGTCGGAGACAGGTGTAAACAAAAACAAAAACAAAATTATGAACAGAGGAAGGCAGAATAATGCGCGAAGTAATTTTTAACACTAATTTTTTCTAACCAAAACATCTTTAAGTTCTTGATTGCAGTGTTGGGAACTGGAAGGGTAGTTTCCAGTTCAGTCTTTTTTCAGTTCCTGAAGAAAGGTTTCCAGTTCAGTTCAGTTCAGTAATTTTATGTAGAATTTTTTTTCCAGTTCAGTTCAGTTCAGTATTTCCTCTAAAACTTTTTTGTTTCCAGTTCAGTTCAGTTCAGTATTTTTTAATTACAAACCTTTTCCAGTTCAGTTCAGTTCAGTCCAAAAAACTGAACTGAACTGGAAAAAACTGAAATTTAGTGCATTCCCAACACTGTTGGGAACTAGGAAGGTAAGTTCCAGTTCAGTTCCAGTTCAGTTCCTGAGAAAAGGTGTCCAGTTCAGTTCAGTTAAGTAATTTTGTGTAGGATTTTTTTCCAGTTCAGTTCAGTCCAGTATTCCAACTAAAGCTTTTCTTTTCCAGTTCAGTTCAGTTCAGTACTTTTGCATCTTCAAAAGCCTTCCAGTTCAGTTCAGTTCAGTCCAAAAACTGGAAAAAATTGGAAAGTACTGAACTGAACTGAACTGAATCCCCAACACTGCTTGATTGTAGTTGCCTAGATCTTTCACAAATTTTTGAAAATTTTACACCCCAATACTATTATGAAGTCCGTATTTAGGCCCTCCAGAATTTCATTTATTCCTATTTCGTCCCGATAATGAAATTCAAAAAATAAATCGGTAGAAATTTGGTTAATCGTCTAATCTTTCGATTGAAACACATTTTTATGAATTGTTGCTCGAAAAGTTCATTCAAAGTGGAAATGACCAGGGTCCATAGAGACCGTTTGTTGTCGCTTTGCTTTATAGGGTCGCGCAGTTTTGGTGTTTGGCATGGGAGATTTTTGTTTCTCATGACAACAATCCATAGAGAAATAAATGTACACAACGGTCCCAAATTTTCTCCCAAAAATCTCCCATACCAAACAGCAAAACTGCGCGACCCTATAAAGCGAAGCGACAACAAACAATCTCCATGGACCCTGGAAAAGACAATCATAGTTGAGAAAAACCTCGACTTTTCATACTTTTCACGGTTTGGGGAATCCCGAGCTGGTCGGGGAAAACAGACGTCGGGCTTTTCCCCGACCGGTCAGGGAAAAGCCTGTTATACATCCCACTGCACTGACTGATGATTAACATAATTAAATTATGCTAAAATTACTTTCACTTACAATTTTATTTATTTTTCTCAATCAACTTGAGTGACGAGTCTTGACGGTGAGGTGCAGGTCACACAACAGAATTATTTATCGGTGTTCCTTGTGTCGAATATGTCATCAGCCTCCTCCCTTCAATTGTTGTCGGCTCATATCATTGGTAAGTAAAAAATGTTGGTTGAATCACTCATACCTTATCTAGTAAGGTTAAAATTTTCTAAGTTTATTTTCAAAAAAAAATTTTTTTTCGTTTTTTTTTTTTATAGAAATCCATTTCATGATTTTCTGAAGCTATTCTGAATAATTTTTGAGTAATGAATTAAGGCGATTAATTTGTAAATAGCCAAAAAATATTAATTTGCAAATCGACAAAACTATTAATTTTTTCCACAATATTTGCAATTTAAGATGGATCAACTTCTAACCTCAATCTACGGATCAAACATTGGGCAGGGGAAGGGCCTTGTGTGCATATCCCTAGCACGCTCAACCATGATTTATTTTTATAACACGGCCAGATCAGATTACCATTTATAAGACATCCAACTAACAGACGCTCGTGTGCTTGCCTGCTTTGTTTGAAATCTGCTACACCATTTTTTTGATCATCTGCTTTTCTTTATTTTGATGCAAAACCCGCAGCAATGCGAGCAAGTGAGCTTCGGCTATTAGGCATACAGTAAACCTCGGATAAGACGAATTTCAACGAACCGAAACATTTTGTTCGTGGTAGCCGAGGTTCGGCTTAAGCGTAAGCCAAACACACAACTTGGGGAATATTTTGTTCGTCGTAGCCAAGGTAGTTTTAATTTACCATTACTTTATAATAGAAAGTTGTGGAGACAAAAAATGACTAAAAACATATCATTGGTTCATTTTCTGTCTTATTTCAACGTTTGAAAAAGTTATTCAAAAGAAGCCGTTCATTAAGTTTTGTCAGAAAAAAGTTGAAATTTCTTTAAAAATTGATCAATTAATTGGTATTCGTGTTAAAACCGAGGTAAAAAAGCATGTGCGTTATGGGCTGGGGCCACGAAAAGACGTTCGTGGTAGCCGAGGGTTCGGCTTAGCCGTTCCATTTATACACAAATTTCGAATCTCAGGGCGCGGACCGGACCACTTGGTTCGTGGTAACCGAGTGTCCGTGGTAACCGAGGTTTACTGTATTAGGTTATAAGTTATACTTATAACGTATTGGTAAAGGTTACATTTTGTAATTAAGTATAGGTATAGGTATCGAGATTTTGCTTGCAAAAAGTATTGTTATTGCTATCGGGATGAAACATCAGGCATAAGATATCGGGCCGATACTGATACTTAGCAACTCTATTTTAGACTAATATGCAGCTTAATTTTTAGTTGATTTTTTGATCTACAGAACGTAATCCGTCTCAAGACTTTCTTTGGGCATGGAGTTATCCTTTTCTGAGTAACCAGAATCGGTTAGCATATCTGCGAAAATTTTTGAAACTGCTGAAAGAGTCCAAGAATTCCAATTTCCACTTCTTTCATCACGGTGATCAATGGGTATACATTTATGCATTGGATTTCATATCAAAGGAACATCCAAAAGTGAGTGTGATACCGTACCACTCTTTGTTCGTCTCAAATTTTAAAAGTAATGTATCTATAGGTGGAATTCATTGCAGTGGTACTTTGTTCCTTAGACTTCAATCCGGAGAGATATGAAAAGTACTCTGAGATATTGACAAAGTCGTACATCAATTCAGGAAAACCTCAAACTGTTCTTAAGTTGTTCCTGGAAATTCTGACAACGGGTAAATGCATCACCGATCAACTTGAAACGTTCTATTTCGAAGAGTTTGATGAAGTTCGATTGCTGAAACATCCTAGACTCAGTGGTGAGAGTATAATCTTGAAATTATGTTGAAAGTTGCATTTCTTGCAAATAATCATGTTTTAGAAATAATTGAGAGGTTCGGAGTAGACACTATCCTAATATATACAGCTATTTTGCTGAAGCGAAGAATCATTGTGTATCATCACAATATCAGTTGTCTTAACGAGGTTGGTTATATGGTCTCACTTTTTGGCTACTGAATTTTATATAAGTTAAAGAATCGTTTGACTTTGTTTCATTTTCATTAGTTTGTTATGAGTCTTCCGGCTTTTGTAGCTCATCGTAACATATGGAACGCTCTGTATCCCTTCACCGAAAACACTGAAGCGGAATTATCTGCATTTAAGGTAATAGTTATAGTTACAAAATTAACTTGTCTTATAAACTTTCGAACGTTGTCCTGTTGAATAGGATTCAAAGTATCACATACTTGGATCCACGGATGAAAATATATACAGTCGGACAGATCTGTATGATGTTTATGTCAACGTACCTGCAGCTGAAGTCACCGTTGCTCCTCACGCTAAAGGTATCTTGAATGTCATCAAAATAGTAAATTATAATTATTTATTATGGCCATTTAGAGGTCAGTATGATGGTGTCAGATGACAAAGTTGGAGAGATAATTTGCATTATGTTTATCGAATTTTTTTGTACAGAATCGATGACTATGACTAAAACTCACAAAGACATCGCACTTTTCATGGTTCAGTTGACTGAAAAGAAAGGCTTCACTGAACGAGACATAATGCAAGAAATAACCAGGAAAACGAAGGAACTCATTGAAAATCTAAGGTTAGTTAGAAACTAAATTCACTAAATTTCTATCACACTTGAACTGACCTAAATCTAGTTTTTAAGATGAGTCTTACTTACAGTTGTCAGGGGATTTCCTCATAATTTTTACTTAAATTTAGTTTAAAAAGTAGAAGTAGTTGAGTATTTATAATAATCTAATGAGGAATAATTTGTTTCATACTATTTAGGATATTGGGGAAGGTTGGGAACGGACCACTAACGCTACAACTGAACCAATTACGAGAAAAAGATTTCTCGAATACTCTGGAAGCATTTCTACTCAGCTTGGCACAAGCTGAAAATTTTGTTGTAATCGATTAATTAGTTCATTCCTAGCTTTCTTTCTTACATTAAACTAATTCAGAAGTAGCCAAGTTTCGTAGAAACACCTACGTATTTTTATCTCGTGCTTATGATCCATTAGAATACCTGTTACTAAACAGTCTAATTTCCTTTTTTTACGTTCTCCTTGTAAACAAATTTACTGAGTCAATATAACATAATGGCACCGTTGCCCTTTTCCTCAATGATTGGTTTCAGGGTTTTGTGGCTATCTCGATTGGCTTGATGAGAACCGAAAAAGATGAGAACAATGTTAAGAATATGGATTATTGCTGCTCCAACTACGAACCAGAATGAGTAGCCAAGTACAGCCAATCCGTCAGAGTTCCATAGATTCTCACGGTCTTCGAAAGATAGAATGTTTCTTCGGAGTTTCAAGTGATACTGAATACCCCATGTGATTACTGCTGCGAGATTACTGAGCACTAGAGAAGGGAAACACTTTATAACTACCAAAAACTTAAAGTTTCATAATAATTCTTACATGCTAAACTATTCCAGAGGTAGAGGCCAGGAATTCCAGTGATGGCTTCTACAGGTGTGGTTGCAGTATTGACTAGTGCAAATACTGCTGAGAACACAGCGAAGAGGATGGAGAAGCAAACGCTTCCAATTGTGGTAACCCAGAGTCCATAACTCATGAAGTTTTTGTCCTCATTTAACAACTGCACAACTGAAATTTCATAAGAAAATCAGTGAGGCGACAATACCTATCATTAGCTAAATTAAATTATTCAGTGAGTTGACAAAAATATTCATTTTTTCAATAAACAATTCTGTCGAAATCTATGTTGCTGAAATTTTGTTTAGGTCAAGGTCATTATAACTGTATTTGTTTAGAAAGTACCGCTTAGTTCTTTCCCTTATTAAAACTTACTCTAAACCGTACGTCTAAAATTTCGTAGCAACGATAGAGATCTCAGAGTATTGAACCTTTAGTTACGGCTGTTAAGGGCCAAATAGTTTGTTGACTTGTTTGTTTGGAGAAAGTGGAATTCGGAAGTCTGAGTTATACAGGGTGTTTAATCTTTTTTTGCACCCTCTTTCTCCAATTTCATCGTAGCTCCTCCCACCCCATGCTGCTCCCAGCAGAAGAGTGAAAAAATGACGTTATGCTTTCTAGGGTGCAAAAAAATGTTAAACACGTTGTACTTCCAATTGAAAAATCACTTCCATCAATAGTAAATGGTTTTGATTATATTATTCTCATTGTATCCCTTGTAATTGTAAGTTATATATTCTTTCAAAGTTTCAATTTTTTTTTTTTTTTTTTGTTTTTACCAATTAAAATTATTTATTCATAAAGAAACTAAACCTGAATAGGGAGTATAGGTAAAATAATAATTAAAGAAAAAATATTTCATCTAACTGTTTTAACTGGATGGCATCTAACATAAGTTTCAATTAGTATAATTTATGTGATTTAGTCATGCCAATTAAGTGTAAATTTTGCGGTTGTTCTTTTGAAAAGGGTTCAGACAGATCTCAGCACCGGTAAATAATTAATTACATAATAAACTAAAAGTAAAAGTTGAATACCATATTAAAACAACTTTACTATAGATTTTCAGCAAAGGAAATGTTAACTCTCACTGAAAATCAATTTATTGGAGAAACGGTAGACTGAAATCTAAGTAAATACTCTTGTTAAGAATAAAGTGAAATAAATGAGAATTAAAAAAATTAAGTGAAATTGGAAATTACCATAGTAGCAAAACTATAAAAAAATTTTTGGCTCCTCTATCTTAACCCTAATTACTCTGCAATGACCGATGAACGCTTAATAGCCGTAACTAAGGGTTCAATACTCTGAGATAGAGATAACCGTAGACTAAAATACATGCTGAAAAACGTTTGGGGGACAGTCAAATATATGGACACGACGATCACATTGCACATCTTATGTACTGACGTAGTCTTACAAATAAAGATACAGGGTCATTTGAAAGTAGCTCCGGGCTTTTGAAAATTTGCATCTCTTTATTGAGTTGACACAGGAGTCTCGTTAATGATTCATTGGAAAGCTGAATGTCAAGAAGAAATATTGGTCACAATCAAAAGGGATAGGAACCAGCATCACAAAGGTCAATTCATGATTAAATTAAAAATTTTTAATTTAGCATTAGGATTACGATGGCGGCTTTTATTGTCGCAAATTCAAACAATCCGTTTCAGCACTTTTTATAGCAACCAAACCGATGTTGATCAAATAATTCAAGATTTGTTTCTAAAACTTTTCCATGCCAATCGTAATGCTAAATTAAAAATTTTCCGTTTGATCATGAATTACTCCTAATAATGGTGACCCTTGAACTTTGCGATTGTGTCCAATATTCCTTCTTGACATTCAGCTTTCCAACGAGTCCAAAACGATAACTGTATGTATTCAATAAAAAGGTACAAATTTTCAAAAGCCCGGAGCTACTTTCAGATTACCCTGTATATCTAAATTTCTTCGATGAACACAATTGTTGGACACAATGCTGGACACAATTATAGACGAGCGAGAAACTATAGTAATGTGCAACATTAAAGTTTACTCTGCTATCTTCGACTTTCCCCAAAAATTACCAAGGTGACTTAATGCGCGCGTAGAATCAAAAAGTGGAGGGAACTTAGCCAACATGCAGCAAATCGACAACAGCTGAGTAGCTAAGGGAGCGGGTTGAGCAATCAGTATTTATTTGATTTAATCACTAGGTCAACCATTGATTGATTGATCCATAGTGATAAGTAGATTGATTACTTCCATGTTCTAGTTGACCAGGTTTTGGATTAACCTCAAAACTTAAGATCTTGAAAAATAACTCACCGAAGGTTCGTTTTCATAAATTTCTGATAATGAATTTAATTTGTATTGGACTCTGAAGATTAGGTTATTAATGTAAGTTTTTATTCATAACTCACCATTGCACTGCAGCTTATGTGGACGTGATGGACTGCATCCCTGTCCTTGGGTAAAAATAAAGTTTGAAACCTGAATTGAAATGCATGCAACTGAGCACTAATTATTTTTAAAACACCTGAACTCTTCTGTAAACTTATTCTTACCCAACGACAGTAATACATAAACTGCAGTGTTGAGTTCTGATCTGAATATAAGAAATTTCATGAATACACTAATCTTCAGAGTCTAGAACAAATTAAATTCATTATCAGAAATTCATGAAAACGAACCTTCGGTGAGTTATTTTCAAGATGTTATTAAGTTTGACATTAATCCAAATATTGGTCAATTGACTTATCACTATGAATGAATTTATCAATGGTTGACCTAGGGATTAAATCAAATAATTACTGATTATCTAATCGGCTGCCTAACTTTTCATCTGTTGTCGATTTGTTGCATATTGGCTTCACTTTATGTTTCTACGCTCGCATTAAGTCCCATTGGTGATTTTTGGGGAAAGTCGAAGAAACTACAGTAAACTTTAATGTTGAACATACAGTCCGAACCACTTTAATCTGGGCCTTCTTTCTTCGCCTTTCACCAAAAATGGCTTGGGGCAAGCGATACACAATTAGTAAATAATTGAAGTGAAGTTAATTTCATTATATCACTTTATCTGTTCCGATTAGATACACTAATGCAAAACAATGGAGCAAAACAGAGAGACAGAGAGAGGAGTCGGCAGGTTCTCTGTTGATTCAGGTGGACTAGTTGCCAAAGGATCGTACCCAATTTCTATAGTTGGTAATTTCTTTCAAGTACCCATTTTTCAGCATTACAGGATGGCGTTTGTTTAAAAAAAATCAAAATCAGTTTTGATTAGACAAGTTATTGCAAAGCAGTGGAAAGGGTGAAAGCAGAGAGGCAGAGAGAGGGGTCGACAGGTTCTCTGTTGAGTGAGGTGGAGTAGATCCAAAGGGCCCATACCCCATTGCACTCATTCTTTCAACTCTCTGCTGCGCTTGTTAAATAATTAATTTTCGCAAACGTATGTTTTCTGAAACATACGCTAACTTCATTCCCTCCAAAGTTTGTATTTGCGCTATTTATTTGCTGTCTCAAATTTTTTTTGGTGGAAGCGACTTTCTATGGCCCGGATTAAAATGGTTCGGCCTGTACTATACATACTTTTGGCCTGTTCTTTTTTTGGAGAAAGTACTTGGCTAAAATTATGTCCAGGTTTTTCTACACTAGGAAAAATATTTTCGGATAGTTTTAATAAGAAAGAGAATGCGAAGGCAGATTTTTATATCAATTCACTAGGGTCAAAAGGTTAATACGAGTGAGCTTACGAGGTGTAAACGATGATCATGGTCGCCATGTTACTATTCACGAGCTGTTGCCGTTCTAGTTCACCAATTTGTTTTCAAAATAAATTTAATTCCAACAATTATATAAATAAAGATAAATTTTATTAAAATCAAAATTTTTCTGAAGCCATGACTTTCTTGTGAATGAAATGATATTTCATTTACACATGACATGATTAAAAATGCAGCGATACTTTATTAGAGACTAATATGAGGTAGGTGATTCCGAAACTGACGGAATTTGGGACCGGAAATGAATAAAGAAAAAATTATGAATTTTTGAAAATTGTCGAAATGTTGTTGAAAAACTACAGGATTTTGTTGTTATTAGGTTTTTTGATTCTATTTGGAAGTTAAGTTGTTAGGTTATGTGAGACAAAAAGTAGAGTAGCCGGTTTATTTCTACACTGGATTTATTTATTATTTATTTATTTACTGGTTTATTTCTACACTACATGGTTCTCCTTATTTCACAGGAGAGATTTTAAACTCACATTTGTCGTTGTCTCTGGGGATCAAAGCCTCGCTTGGCTACGGTGAGAGTAAGAGTCTCCTTACATCTAACCACAAGCCGATACAGAATCATTCCCACAATTGTCTATTTTTCTTGTCTTGCTTCCATTTTTGAACAATTTTCAAAAATTTATTACTTTTTTAATTTTTATTTCTGGTCAAAATTTCTTTAGATTCGGAATCAGCTACATCATATTAGTCTATAAAAAATGTTTGGTCTAAATTGGAAGGTGGTTGAACAGTGAAATTTTCCCCTAAGTTATTAAGGAAGAGAAAACACACTCACTGACAAATGGTATGGAACAATGAACTTAGTTGAGTTACAATTTCATAAAACATGTTACGTCAACAATGAACGAAGAAAAATCTTGTGATCAGTGCTTGCGCCCCGTAAGCCTTTCTGGACATATAGGGGGTTAATGGGTAATAACAACTAAATACGTATACAGTGTGTATTAGTAGGGATGCCTCGAAACTGGAAAAATGTAGTTTCGGCTTCGGCCAGAACTTAGTGCAGTCTCTTTCGGCCAGGCCGAAACCGCCGAAATATCTCTTTACCTCTCTCTTCCACTTTTGGACAAAAAAGAACACCCTCTTATTTGCTGGAAACATAATTTGAGTGCCTATCCTCACTTGTCAAAATTAGTTTATAAGTATTTATCCGCTATTGCCAGTACAGTATTTAGTGAGCTCTTGTTTTCCACGGAAGGAAATATTTACGAACAAACTCGGAACAGACTTTTGCCAGTGAATGGAGAGTCGCTTACGTTCCTAAACCGAAATCTACCTCTACTTAATTATGAGTACTGAGATTAAAAATAAAATATTCTTCTTCAACTCTCAGTAGCACTAATATAATGTAACTGTTCGAATAGACTTGTCCAGGATTTGAAATATTAAAAATAAATAAGCTGGATTTCACTGCGCTTCTCATGTTAAATTTTGGCCGAAATTTGAGTTTGGGTTTTTCGGCGTGGCCGAAACTGGCATAAATCATAAAATATGCAGTTTCGGCGGCTAAAATTTCGGTGCGCCGAATATTCGGGGTATCCCTATGTATTAGTAAAGAATGAACGGGGATACCTACTGTAACCAACCCTCACCCAATCCCACCATTAGGTATGGGCAACGATTAGCAGTTTGATATTCAAATTTTTGCTTTATTATTGTAACATTTAAGTCGAGAGGGGAAAGGATAAAAATCAAAATTTGTTTGATAACCGGTATAAGTATTAACTAATAATTTGTGTTTTGTCAATTAGTGAGTTTTGAGTTTTTTTTTTTTTTTTTTTTTTTTTTTTTTTTGCGGCGTATTTATTCGAACTATGAGGCTTCCGCCAAATCTTCGTCTAATTATTATAAAATTCCATTACCGCAATCCAAACGAGTCATATCAGCAAATAGTGGATCGATACAACTCTCACCCTTCAAACGTAAACCATCAAATTAAGAGCAAGACCACTGTTAAATTAGTTATTGACAAACTTGAAACAACTGAATCATTGTTTGGGAATGTAATGAGGACACTTCGAATAAATGATTCATTAACGAGAGGTAATCTGGTAGACTAAATTTAAGATATGCGTAAAATGCGACAGTAACAAAGGAATGCGTGGAAGTGTGGAATGGAAAAGCGTTGGTTAAATTCGGGTATATTCTTTCAGTGTATCATCCCTTCCTGTTAAGTCACTCCCGTAAGCAAAATTTGTTGCCCATAACTGATGGTGGGATTTGGTGAGGGTTGGTTAGAGTGGGTATCCCCGTTCATTCTTTACTAATACACACTATATTATTATAGTGAGGAAAGTTTAGGTCGGAAACAATGACACCCGAGTTTCTTCCAATCCCATCTATTCCAAAAATCGGCACGAGTTTTGCTCTGGTTTGTATGATTCTTGAGATGGGTGGGATGGAGGAAACTCGGATGTCATTGTTTCCCACCTAACTTTCCTCACTGTATATTTTTAGTAATGAGGACCTACTGTCACGAATCTATACGATTAGATATTCAGGAATGAAAAAAGAAAAACAATCTGTGAGTTTGTCATCATTAATCAACGGATTTACTAGATTTAGTGGTTTTGCAAATTGGGTAAACTGGATCTTGAATTCTCTAGATTCATGTGTAAACTCATTTTCTCTGATTGTTGCAATTCTGATGAGTTTACATTAACCCCGTTTCTTTATCAATTGTTAAAAAATGAAAAAGATGAGAATTAGTTGATATAATGGTGTGTGTGAACCAAAGGATTTCAAATTGATGATGAACTCTTGTTTCTTTGAATCCAGTTTCCTGTGAATGTGAGGAATTGAGGGTTCTAACACACAAGATTGCCAAAATTCATTGTTCTTCGAGTCACGAAGTTTCGGTTTTCGACGTCTATCATTCCTATTTTATTTTACATTTCCTGTTTCCCCACCCATCCAATGAGCAGAGTTAGGCATTATTTAATAATAATTCTAATCCCTTTAAGGTTAAAATGTTGATGGCAGAGGAAAATCCATCGGACAAAGAACTCAACTGTCATATTTTTCTAGGACATCTGGCCAAAAATCGAAATCAGTAACTTCTTTTCTAAAAAAAATTATGTATCCGATCATAATGTCTTTATCTTATCGTTACTTCGCAACATTCTCGTCATCTTTCCTAATGCCCGTTATGCCCGATATACACGGGGAAAGAAACTATCTACAAAGATGGAAAGTTTCGTGAAAAGTCAAATTTTACCATGTATCCACATCAGAAACTTTTCTTAAGAACTCTTCCCTGCAAATTTTCTCTCCCTTTCCTCAAATAGGACCGAGTTCTAATTTGAGGAAAGTTTTTGAGAAATATCTGGTTTTAAATTCGTGCAAATGGATTTGTTTGGAAGTTGGGGCTAGTTGAAAACATGCGGGGAAATAAATAAATAAATTCAACTCATCTCCCGCGAGGATGTCGCATGGCAAGTTGAACGCGGGAATTTTCATGAAAAATATCTCGATTCAAAAATTAATAAAATAAACTTTCTTCGTGTAACCATGGAAGAAAGAAATGTTTCCGAAACAGGAAAGAAAAACTTTTAAGTTAAAAGTTAAAAAAATTTTTAACAAAAAAACCGCGCAAGGCAAGGCGCAAGAAATGCAAAATAATAGTTAGCTCAAGACCTTCAGTGTCACAAAATTGATTGAGCTATTACCTGAATATCAGCCATCACGCAATCCTTTGTTAACTACTATTATTTATTACTAATAATAATAGTTGAATTATTGAGAACCGTACATAATAATTTAACTAAATGGAATAATAAATAATTTTTGTTATAGTTTTTGGAATCCGTTAGGCCAATAGACCCGAACACCAATTTCAAACATTTTAAGCTCAATCACATTGCCGCCTTTGTAACTCGACCGTAGTGAAATGGGGCATTGTGCTATGAAACCAAACTTATGTTACTCTAATTTATTGAAGCCATACTCAATTGTTTAATGAAAATTTTGTCGTCCAAATCGTCCACTGGACGCAATTTTTAATCGTCCAGATCGTCCGGACGACAACCTGATCGTCCAAATTGTCCGATCAATTTCATCTGGCTGTTCCAACACTTCTTTTAACCTCCAAAGTTTCCTTAACCCGGAATGTACCATTCGGCAACGGACTTTCGCTGACCGGAAGTGTAACTTTTGAAATAAGGGCGTGGTATTGATAGGGCTCCCTGTGGTGTCAATTTGGAAATTGCGTTGTTGCAATATCAGCTGTCTACACTAAAAGTAAAATGCGCCCACTTCTGCTTGAAAAATAATTTNATTGCGTTGTTGCAATATCAGCTGTCTACACTAAAAGTAAAATGCGCCCACTTCTGCTTGAAAAATAATTTGGCAACCTTGTATTTCACTTTTGACACCACAGGTATATGATGTTGCCATCTTTCCCTATTTTTCCCCATTTCATTTTTTACACCACTGGTCATTGTTGGAATAAGTGGCCATTTTTTTCCATTTTCGGAAACGTTATCCTTAACAACTCAAGAACTATTAAACCAATTACCATAAAATCTTTTCCAATACATTCCTGATTACTTAATTTAAGAAGATTNTTAATAACTCAAGAACTATTAAACCAATTACCATAAAATCTTTTCCAATACATTCCTGATTACTTAATTTAAGCAGATTCGGAGCCCCAGATCAATCGGTCCATACATTTTTTTTTAATTCACGTTTAATGCCGAAAATTTAACTTTTGAAACCGACTGGTACACTCCGGGTTCAGTAAATTTTCTTTCCCCGTGTATAACAGGCATAACAGTACGTTTTACACTAGAGGCTACACTTAAGGTAAAGTTAGACTTGTTCAATTATACTGTTACTTCGAAGAATTATTTTTTAATTACTAATAATTTTTATTACTGATGAATTATAAATTGAAAAAATACACCCGGAAATTTTTATGGTTATACCTATCTGGTATAATGTAATAGACTCATTCAAGGGTGGTAAGACAAAATCCCTTTAAGGGTTAGGCCATACTGTTGTCGATTTAAAAAAAATACGAATTTCAAAATATCACAAGCCAAACAAAGTGCAAAACTCATTTTCAAAAATAAGTAAAAAAAACTTATCAACTTTATCATTGCCAATGTTGCTATGAGAAAAGTCCCCTTTCTCTTAGCAACCTTGAAGTTTACCATAAGAAGCCAAGGAAAATCTTCTCTCTTTTTCAATTTTTAATAATTTTTCGCTATGGTAAACAGACAAATTGAGAGCCGGATGACACATGTCATCTGGCTCAAAAATTTGATTTTTTTATTTAAAACGGAGTATGGCTTGTTATGCCTAATTTCCATTAGGATAGTTAAGAGCAACTACAATAAGATAAGTTTGTAACTCCACCACGATCCAATGAAAGATTTGAATCGTGGTGGTTTTTTCGAAATTTTTGAATAGCCCATTCTTCTTAAAGTGACAATTCTCTCCCCAATACAAAGCCTGAAAGCGTGTAATGTGGTTATGGCTATTGTTTTTCCAACCACTCTGGGTAAAAAAATCAGTGTGGAAGTGTTGAGATGTTTGAGAATTGGTATTGGGGAGGGAAGAGCTAAGTTGAAGAACCTGAGAGTCGCAAAGAAAAATCGGCGGGAGAAACAAGAATTTAAAAATCAGATCCAACTCATTTATTATCAGATATAATAATTGGAAAAGTATCACTCCCTCCTCCACCCACCCTCGGAAGCACACATGGGCGTTTGATGTTCGCCGAACCTTCTGAACCCGAACCCAGTCCAAAAATGTTTGCCACACCGTACCCGAACCGAACCTCGACTCTAGTGTTCCACATGGCTCAGCTTTTGGCATGAGCCAGAGCCACTGGCTCAATGAGCCATGTCTCATGGCTCACCCGAGAGGTGAGCCCGCTCATGAGCCATGGCTCTGGCTCCGCACTTTTGTTGAGCTGGCTCATGAGCCAGAGCCATGGCTCATGGCTCAGCATTAAAAAAAATTTCCCCGTTACTATGCACATTTTGCTAAAAGTGAGAATGACCTAGTGAAAATAAGCCAACACAAATCATAATTATGAACTGGCTAAAGGCAAATTGACTTTCAGTGACCAAAATTTCCAAAAATTAAAAAAAAAAGTGATGATTTGGAATAAAAGAAATGAATAATTAGGGGAAAAGTGGAAGAATTTAGGGGAAAAGTTGAGCCATTGAGCATTGGCTCACAAGTTTCGTTGAGCTGGCTCATGAGTCATGGCTCTGGCTCAAAATTACTACATGAGCCAGAGCCATGCACTGGCTCTGGCTCAGAAATTTTTGAGCCAGAGCCATGTGGAACACTACTCGACTATCGAATCGAGCCGAACCCGAACCAATTTCAAATTTTACTTTAGCGCACCGAACCCACACCGAACCGAGCCGAAACCGTAACTAATTAAAAAATATAGAAGACGAGCCGAACTCGTATCGAACAATGTTCGGTTCAGTTCGGGGTTCGATGAAATTTTTGGAACCTCAACGTTCACCAAACCTCAAACGCCCATGTGTGGTTTCATGTACTGAGTACGAGTCGATGCTGATTGTAATGAAGATGAGAATGATCTATTTAGGCGTCAGGGTCAGACTCATCTTTACAAGCAGCTAGGATGTTGTTTTCAGATGAGTCTCTAAATAACTTCAGTTTGTCACTTCATCTTCAACCACACTTGTAACTAGGCCAGACGAAATTGAAATTGAAATCATCTTTCCATTCGAAATTCTATTCTCCATACAATTTGAAATCGAAATCGAGCTTCAAATCTTCGTACAAATCGAAATCGTAACCCACAATTTTTCAGTCCCTCAAAATCGAAATCGTAACCCACAACTTTTCAGTCCCTCAAAATCGAAATCGTAACCCACAACTTTTCAATCCCTCAGAATCGAACTTGAAGTTTAGAATCTCAAAGCGATGGAAAAAGAAATCAAAATTTAGCCTTCAACATTATCGAAATTTAAATTAAAATTTAGCGTTTCAAGTGACCGAAATTTAAATCTACTCTCGAACCAAATAGCATTAAGCCCACGAAGTTCTCGCCGCGAGATTTTTTGTTTTTGATTTTGAGATGTGCGCGTCTTCTCATTTAAATTTTTGGCGGTGAAGTTAAAAAGTTTAATGTGCGATTCATATAAGTCTTATTTTTTGATTTACTTTTAGCTTGCCACCAAAAATTCAAAAATACAGTATTTTAAAGGTGAAACAGTTTCTAATTATGTTGAAGGAGAGTGTGTATAAGGAATTGGGTGGGAGACACCTAAGAAATTTCTGCAAAAAAATTGAATTAGAATTGTGATTCAGGCACTGCAACGGTAAAAAGGTCACTTACATTTCTACCACCGAAAACTGAAAACGATACACCTGATCGTCACACAAAACAAATTGTTTACAATCTCTGTAATCAGACAAATCTGTCATCGCTTTTACGAAAGTAATGCGTATTCTATAATCGAAAACATGCACCAGAAGTGTTTGGAAGGTGACAACTTTCCAAGCGTCGGTAAAGAGACATTCAGAAAATGATTAATTAAAAAATGCAAGTTTAAATATTATAAATTATTTAGTAAACCTGTATTCCTGGGATGCAATGACATAGCAGGTCAACTTGAGTGCAGAATGTGTCTTTACCAACGCTTGGAAAGTTGTCACCTTGCAAACACTTTTGATGCATGTTTTCGATTATAGAATACGCATTACTTTCTTAAAAGCGATGACAGGTTTGTCTAGTTACAGAGATTGTAAACAATTTGTTTTGTGACGATCAGGGTCCTATGCCACAATCAAATGACATATTGACATATTGACATTGTCAGGTTTATGTCAACAATTTGCACAAAATATCTGGCCACAAAGATGGCAGTGACATATGACAGTGACAGGGAAATTTCGACATTCGACAGGGAGAATTTGACATTTTACAAGTAATTTTTTGTTTTTAATTATAAGTTTTTTATATAAATTCTGGTAAAATGTAAAATGTTTTGGAATTATTTGTTGTAAAATCGATTATTGATCATTATTGTATCTATACTCCCTATCAGTTCTAATTTCTTTATAGATAGAATATTTCTTCCAGCTGTTTTCCTTTGGGGAGTGTACCCAGAATGGAAGAGGCGTTTCCTCGTTGTAAAGCCAGACTTATACGTTGGATTAGAAATGAGGTTGCTCGTGGTTCGCCGGTGGCTGTTTGTAATAGGCTGCCGATTTTCTTGATGAGTTTTAGTCCTTTGGGTCCCCACACTCCGCCTGACTCGATTGCGACAGGAACGAACTCAAATTTGTGGACAGAAAGGAAACTGTATTTTTTAATCTTCCTGGATTCAGCCATGATAGCAGCGGCTCCTGGGTTGTTTTTGGTGGATGAGAGATATGAGTTAGCGTAAGTGTCTGCACAGGTGAAGTCCCAAACCAAAGATTTTCCTCTTGACCATGGAACGAGTGTCATACCGTCTGGGTGTTTACCGTCCTGTCTTGAAAGACCTGGTGGCTCTCTGATACTTGGGATGCCAGCTGAACGTAAGGACCTAAGAATGATTTCATTGATTCCATCATGTCTTGAGAATCTTCCTAAGGCCTTCTTGCATGAGAGTCCATGGTGTCCAGTCTCACCTACTTCTAAACCACAGAGACAAAAGTGAGAAGAACAAATTAAAGTACCTAGACGTAAAGCGCAAGAAACTCTAAAGGCTTCGTCAGTGAGAAGGGTTCCAAGTTGTGGGGAAGGTAGTGTTTCCAACCAAGCTCCTGCCTCTTGATTTGTAGATGATTTGATTCTTGCTTGATCTTCATCTGTGGTGCATTTAGATAAGATAGATTGAAAGGTTTTATTTGTCTGAGGGTCTTCCCAAGCCTGCTGGTGTTTCCGTAACAGATAGTCGGGTAAGTTCACGTTGTTTCTTAAGTTCCAGAGAACTTCTGCTTTTTTCACTGCGGGGTCAATTTGGATGTTATTAGGAAGTAAGGCGGAAACTAGGGTTTCAACGCTATTGTATGACGCCAGGAAACACGGAAGCGCCATATCATATGCGTGCTTAATCCCGAAGCCTCCTTGTCTTACGGGGAGTGAAGATTGTTCCCATGCAGAATCCGTTAGATTGGAGTTGAGGATGTTTTCGAGTATTGACTTTAGAGTATCATCGTATGAGTTCAAGCTTTCTTCTTCTTTCCATGTTGGAGAACTACGGAGGAAGAAGATGAGTCGAGGGATAGCTATTGACTTTTGCAGGAGAAAATAGGCCGAATGTCTTGAGATGTTCAAAAGCCGTTCTCCAAAAGTTTTTAGGGTGTTAGTTTTTTGTAGAAGGGAATCGTGGATAGCTTCGTTTGAAATTGGTGATCCAAGTAGTGTTGCTTTGTATTTATTGATTATTTGAATTCCCGGAACGATTATATTAAGGTTGTACATAATTTCATTGATTTCGGCAGCTTCGAGGGTCCCTAGGATAGCTACTTCACATTTGGAATAATTTGGAGAAAGACCAAATTCCCCAGCTTGGTGGAAGATTTTCTCCAAGTCTTTGAAGACTTTTGATGGAGTATCTGCGATGGTGCAATCGTCAAGATACCATACGTTAAATTCAGATGATATTTGTTGGACAATTGGTTGAACGACAAGGCAAAACAAGGCTGGTCCTAGTGGATCTCCTTGTTGAACACCTCGGTCGGAAAGTAATGAAGTATGATTGTAAAAAATTTTGCTCGGAAGTCGATAGCATTGGTGTACAAAGTTATATATTTCTGGTAGCCTGATCTTCACCTTTTCTAGGAGTACATCTCTTCTGATTTCGTTGAAAGCGTTTTTGAAGTCTATTTTGATGAATGTTTTAGTTCTTTCATGATCGTTTGAAAAATAGGTTCGGGCAGCGTGCGCTCCTGCTTCTGCTCCTCCTCGAACGCCTACTCCTAGTTGATTGGGGAGGAATTCGTGGGATAAAGGCTCTGAAACACGTTTGGTGATGATTTTAGCTGCTAGTCTTCGCCATGTGTTTCCTATGACGATGGGCCGAATCCCTCCTGTTTTCTTCGAGAGGGCTGTTAAAGTTCCTCCAAAAAGGATTTGGCGGATATTGTCAGGAACTTTCCCGGTGATCATCAAGTTGAGTTTTTTGATTGATTCAAGGATTAGACAATCTAGACCTCGACCCACTCTTTACTCTAGGAACTCCTAAACAGGTCGGAGGCCATCTAAACCTGCTGCGGATCCTGGTTTGAATGAAGATATGGCTTTCAGAATTTCAGAGTCTTCGAAAGTCCAGCTGAAATCTTGTAGNAAATAGTATAGTGGTGATAGTATCTCAAATCTTACAGGATAGGAGAGATGCAGTCGTAAAAACCCAACATATAGTAATAGTTATAAATTTGACTTAGCTTTAAGTATTCTTTGTAGTTGTCAGGAGAATGGATGAAGGATGATTTTGATTGTTGACTGTTGACATCAATAGAAAATTAATATTTGTTGTGATTTTTTTCCCCTTTGAAATTAGAAATTTTCGGGAGATGTTTTTGTTTATAGAGTTGTAGACTTATCTTGGGTAATTTTTGATGAACTTCGATGTGATTCCAGTAGCTGATGATATGGACCGTTGTCATCAATCGTCGGAACTAGTCCAGTTGAGGTCCAAGTTGGTTGAAAAATGAAAAATGTTGGAGCCCAAATTCAGATGTTGTTTCCAAGGAATTTTTCCAAGGAATTTTAAAAGTAATTGTCATTGACTTTTTTTTCGTCTTTGCGACAATGACTTATATGCGTCAAAAATGTCATAAATATTTGACAGAAGGATTTACGTCTGTCAGTTTTCGAAAATCTTTTGTTTAAGAATTCTGTTGAAGATATAAAAAATTTTGACTCATGGCTACGTTTAATATCAGTGACTCTAGTAGCAGCGACAGTGAGGATATTGACATAGTTCTTCTTCCACTAAAAAAAGAATACAAAATAAGACAAAATTTCATCGCTTCCACTGATTTTGGCTTTAAGGAAAAATTTAGAATTAACCGAATAACTGCAGAGGAAATTCTAAACAAAATCGGTGATTTACTAGAACATCCCACAAATAGAAGTATGCCATTATCTGCAAACCAGCAACTACTTACTACACTTCATTGGTTGGGAAATGGAGGCCAATATCATGGAGTGCCAGACATGCATGGGATTTCGAAGACAACCGTAAGAAGGTGTGTGAAGGAAGTAAGCTTAGCCATTGTTAGCAGAATATTTATAGAAGAAGTTCGCTGGCCTACCAATGGTTGTGATAATATTCCTGTTCAGTTTATGAAGTTCAAGGGGTTTCCGAAAGTGGCTGGATGTTTGGATGGAAGTTTAATTCCTCTGGATGCACCAAATAANGTAAGAAGGTGTGTGAAGGAAGTAAGCTTAGCCATTGTTAGCAGAATATTTATAGAAGAAGTTCGCTGGCCTATCAATGGTTGTGATAATATTCCTGTTCAGTTCATGAAGTTCAAGGGGTTTCCGAAAGTGGCTGGATGTTTGGATGGAAGTTTAATTCCTCTGGATGCACCAAATAACTCGGAAGCAGCATATGTGGATCGACACGGCTGCCATTCTCTAAATATGTTGGCTGTTTGCGGACCAAATTTGGAGTTTTTCTATGCTAGTGCTAGATGGCCTGGGTCAGTCCACGACTCAAGGGTATTGAGAAATAGCTCGCTCGCTCATCAGTGGAATGGAGGNAGTGGGTAACTACTACGCTGAATGAGTTCTAATGTTCAAATGCAGTATTGAAAATTAATTTTGGTATTTTTGAAATTGAATTTTTTTTAACAAAAAATTACAATGCAAAAATTATTAATTTCACCTAATTTTTTAATTTGTACACTGTTAGGCGACAGTGGCTATNCACTGAATGAGTTCTAATGTTCAAATGCAGTATTGAAAATTAATTTTGCTATTTTTGAAATTGAATTTTTTTTTTAACAAAAAAATTACAATGCAAAAATTATTAATTTCACCTAATTTTTAATTTGTACACTGTTAGGCGACAGTGGCTATCCTCTGAAGTCGTGGCTGATTCCTCCAGTTGTGAATTGCCCGATGACTCCTACAGCGGAAAGGTTTTTAAGAGCACATAAAGGAACTCGACGTGTCGTAGAATGCGCATTTGGTATTCTGAAAGAAAAGTTTCCCTGCTTGAACCATTTGCGAGTTCAACCTACATAAGCAGCTAAAATAATTTTGTCATGCGTCTCAATCCACAATTTGGAGAAAAGGCTCGGTTCAGACCATTACGAATATTTGGAAGATGATGATTGTACGAAATTCACAAATATTAAAATCAAATAATTAATTTGTAGTATAATGTTTACATTTTAAATCAGGCGATGTGGAGCATGACGTTCAGTACGAAGTGGATGACAAGAATGCAAACGAAAATCTTACAGAAATTATAAATTATTTTGAATGAAATATCATTTTTTTTAATAAATTATTTATTGCAAACCAGCATCTGAAATAACTAATAATATACAATGTGTTCCAACAAAAACATACTAAGCCTAAATTCAACGCTTGGTAAAGATGAATAAGGTAAGAAAATGTGCGAGTAAAATTCGAATTTAGTGGGTTCTTAACTAACACACTCCTAATCAACATCTGTTAATCTATTTGCCGAATTCCTATCACTCATACAATGACCACCTTATTCACTTTTACCAAGGTTCGAGTTTAGGCTCAAGTATGTTTTTGTTGGAACAGTGTAATAATCTTATGTTTAGAATGCAATACTTCAGGAAACAATACCATCCGATACGGGTACATTTATACAGTGGAGTTTATTAAAGTAAGTCAGAAAAAGGAGAACTACTTTCACCTTCACATGCTACTTTACAGCAAAGTGAAAGGAAATTATCCTTTCTCTGCCTTACTTTAATAAATTCCGCTGCATACAGCGTGAGTTTTTTACGACTACTCAGGGATACCCACACTACCCTACTGTCACCCACCAATCCCTTCGGCCTTAAGTTTTATCAAATTTGTAAGTCACACATAAGTAAGAGGGTGATAGTAGGGTAGTGTAGAGTTTGGAAGTTTGGTAACGGCAATCGAAGGAAATTTGCCGCATTTGTTGTACTGAAGTATTGGTTTGTAAATTGTAAAAAACCTTTACCTTGGAATTCATAAAATATTTTGGTATAATTTGAAGGTGGTAAGTGCAGTTCCTGTTCCATTTTGTAGATTTCTAGGTCCTTCAAATAGGAATCTTTTTTAGCAATGCCAATTTGTGTGTCAAGTAAAAATTCCTGTTTTTCTATTTTACTCTTCTTTAGGTTGATTAGCTCCTTTTCGCAAAACTTAATCCCCTTGATTCGTTTCTCGCCTTGTTGGTTCAACTCAACAGATAATCTTGATCCTCGCAGGTTTGTCTTTGCGCCTAGAAATTAAAGTAATTATCAAAGCTAGATTGACTCGTCTCTGGGAACATTACGCGCAACCGATGCAAGCAATCATCGATTACGCTCGACCGATGTTTCTAGTAAATTATATAGCTTTACCAGAACACAACGGTGTTACAGATGTATCTTCGGTCCCTGATAAATTTTCTATCACTTCAGTCTCAATTTCTGCAAATGAGCTTTGGACCATTGGCTCTGCTAATTCAGCCGCATTCGTGCTCGAAGATTCAGCAACAGCTAATCCATCTAACGCTGGAGAGTCTTGTCCGATGATTTCAAAAATAAGCAAATCTGCCTCATCATATTTCATCCCCTTCCCTCCTCCTTTTCCAGTTTTTCTGGAGTTGTCCCCTTTTTCCTTCAATTACAGAAGTTGAGTTAACTTCAGTTGAATTAGAAATTGGAAAACTTACGTCTCTTTAAATTATACAAAGACTTACAATGGCCCTCTTTCTCCAGTTCTGCCAAGTTGTCTCTCTTACATACTTCGAATCCTTATCCTTAGGTATTAATCCAAGGGCATGAGCTTTGAAAACCACTTCCTTCCATTTAACCTCCTTGACTTCATTAGTTACAATTGAAGAGAATCGACCAAACAAAACTTCACGCTCATCCCTAATTAATGTTAACAGCCCTACCTTGTTGTAATCTCTTTTGTTCATTATAAAGAAATTACTACTACTCACTACTAAATTACACTAACAATAAGTTTAGAAAGTAACAACACTTAATATAATTAGTTTTACGGTTTAAATAATTTAAATTAATTTTATTCTCGCGGCAACTATATTCGACATAAAAATGTCTGAAAATTTTGACAAGTGTCAAAAATCCTTGAAAATCCTTGAATATGTCATTTCTTTCGTGGCGCGTTAGTTTAGCATATCTGTCAATGTCAACTGTCGATATGTCAATATGTCAATGTCAAAATGTCAGTGATTGTGGCACAGGACCCAGGTGTATCGTTTTCAGTTTTCGGTGGTAGAACTGTGAGTGACCTTTTTACCGTTGATACGTTAACACCACATGCTATAGCAGTGCCTGAATCACAATTCTAATTCCATTTTTTTGCAGAAATTTCTTAGGTGTCTCCCACCCAATTCCTTATACACACTCTCCTTCAACATAATTAGAAACTGTTTCACCTTTAAAATACTGTATTTTTGAATTTTTGGTGGCAAACTAAAAGTAAATCAAAGAATAAGACTTATATGAATCGCAAATAAACTTTTTAACTTCACCGCCAAAAATTTAAATGAGAAGACGTGCACATCTCGAAATCAAAAACAAAAAATCTGCGGCGAGAACTTCGTGGGCTCAATGCTATTTGGTTCGAGAGTAAGTAAAAATTTCTATTTCTATTTCATTACTTTGATTTCGTTTTTGAATTTTGTAAGCCAATATCCACGATTTTAAGGTGCTCAGCATTACAACCCATAATCCCTAGTGAATCTAAATCTAAACCAATTTTTCATTCGAAATCGAAATCGAAATATAATTTTCAATATAAATCGAAATCGAATTCCAACACTAAGCATTCGAACTCGAAATTGAAATCGATTTTAATAATTTCTCTGCTCCGTGAAATGAAAATTGAAATTTTGAATACCAACTAATCGAAATTGTACTCGAAATTTCGATTTCGGTTTCGAATAATCTAAATTTCAGATTTATATTTCGAACTAAGTTACAAAGTGTGCCTTACGCTCGTTTTATGGTTTGCGCATGCGTTGTGTATTCCTTGTCTTAGCGTTGTCATAACGCGCTCCACCCGTTTTTGAACTTATTTATGCTTTCTTTAATCATTTATGTACAGAATTTTTCTGTATTAAAAAAAAGTTAAAATTGTTCAACTTTCAATTGTTTACGGTAAGAATAAGCAAATAGAGAAAGAAAGGAAACCATAAATGAATTCTTCAAACAAAGCATTAAAGAAAAAAACTCCTAGACAACGTATTCACAACGCTTAGACAACACATGCAGAAAGCATAAATTGATTCCAATTAGTTTTTCTTACAGAATTCTGTACAGAAAGTTGAAAAAAGAAAAACCATAAAACGAGCGTTAGTCTCTTGGGGCCGAATTTAATTAAGAGACTCAAACTCAAGTGACTGATTTGTGAGTGATTTGGAGTCTCAACTGGAGTGTGGTGAGAGCTGCTTCGAATCTCAACTCCAAACTCCCATGCCACATCAATAGAAAAAACTCGTACCAACTCTCCTCAAAAAATTACTCAAGTCGAGTGAACCCAAACACTCACTGAAGTGTTGTAGCTAAATCCGGAACTTGGTCTTCGAAATAGTAGATCGAAGGAAAAGCAAAATAACAAGTACAAGTATAGTATAAGTACGCAATAATCAATTCAATGCCCTGCTCTTGCTCCTGCACCACAGTCCAATCACACGCTGCGCAGAAGACAAATAAATACTAAAAGTACAGAAACAAAGCAATACAGCAACAAAGTACTTTGTAAAGATAGAGAGTGGGTGTTCTGGCAAGTCAGTGCGCTGCTCAGTGTCAGTGATAAACTAAAGTCTGGAAAAAATTAAAATTTGAAGCCTTAGTAAAATTAACGTGCCCCATTCAATATCCAAACATTCGGGTTCGCCCGAACTTCCCGAACCGAACCAGGTTCAGCTACGAACCGATTCCTAAGTACAAAAATTTAAGGCCGCACCGAACCCGAACCGAAACTAGACTCTGTCGAACCGAGCCGAACCCGTAACTAATTAAAAAATGCAGAACCCGAGCCGAACCCGTAACTAATTAAAAAATGTAGAACCCGAGCCGNTGAAGCCTTAGTAAAATTAACGTGCCCCATTCAATATCCAAACATTCGGGTTCGCCCGAACTTCCCGAACCGAACCAGGTTCAGCTACGAACCGATTCCTAAGTACAAAAATTTAAGGCCGCACCGAACCCGAACCGAAACTAGACTCTGTCGAACCGAGCCGAACCCGTAACTAATTAAAAAATGCAGAACCCGAGCCGAACCCGTAACTAATTAAAAAATGTAGAACCCGTATCGAACAATGTTCGGTTCAGTTCGGGGTTCGATGAAATTTTTCCGAACCTCAAACGCCCATGCGTGCTTGGAAGTTACTTAGGTTACTACGATTACATTACAAAGTGAGTTATTTTTACTCTTGTATTACCATCTTACGCACATAAGATGGTTAGTAACTAAAAGTAAAAATGATGATAATCGAAACGTCGTAGAATATGTAGTACAGTATGAAACACTTAATCCGGGCCGTAGAAAGTCGCATTCACCAAAAAAAAATTTGAGACAGCAAATAAATAGCGCGAAATACAAAAGTTGGAGGGAATGAAGTTAGCGTATGATTGAGAAAACATACCTTGCAAAAATTAATTATTTAACATGAGCAGCAGAGTTGAAAGAATGAGTGGAATGGGGTAAGGTCCCTTTGCATCTACTCCATCTCACTCAACAGAAACTGTCGACCCGTCTCTCTGCCTCTCTGCTTTCATCCTTTGCACTGCTTTGCAATAACTTGTCTAGGTAATCAAAGCTGACTTAAAAAAAAAAATTTTTTTTATACAATCGCCATTCTGTAATGATGAAAGATGGGTAATTGAGACAAATGACCAGCTAGAGGAACGGGGGTACGATCCCTTGGCATCTATTCCACCTGACTCAACAGAGAACCTGCCGACCCCTCTCTCTCTCTCTTTCTGATTTGCTCCATTGCTTTGCATTAGTGTATCTAATCGGAACAGATATTTTATAGTGATATAATAAAATTAACTTCACTTCCATTATTTACTAATTGTGCATCGCCTGCCCCAAGCCGTTTTTGATGAAAAGCAAGAAGAAGGCCCGGATTAAAGTGGTTCATGCTGTAGTAACTATACCCGTTTTCATTACTTATAGTCAGGGACGCTCCGATTATTCACAATATTGCTGCAGGATTATGCGGTCATGGGTCAAAAATTATGCGTTTTATGCGTTTTGTGGCTACGTCAGTCAACTCCTCTATTCATTGCCAGGAACAGATTGGTTCTATGAAAATACGTCCTCAGAAAATACGGCCTACACAAAATACGTCATATAAAAATAGACTTTTAAAAATACTATATAAAGATAATTGTAGAAAAGCTTAAAGTTCATCCCTAAACTTGCCACACTTAAAACCTAACAAAACAAAAACCTAACGATATCAACCTAAACCTAAAGAAAATCTAAAAGGAAGCCTAAAATCCTGAAGAAAACCTAAAAGAAAATCTAAAAAAAACCTAAAAGAAAAGCTAAAAGAAAACCTAAAAGAAAACCTAAAAGAAAACCTAAAAGAAAACCTAAAAGAAAACCTAAAAGAAAACCTAAAAGAAAACCTAAAAAAGAACCTAAAATAAAATCTAAATAAAAGCTTAAATAATCGTATCCTGCTTACCTACATTTCTACTAATTCGGCTATTCTACAACTAAGCAGAATTTAACATTGATGTATTGTTTGAAGATCTTACCGTTCTGTTAGGAATTCCTGTTTGCATAGGATTAACCTAACCCAACCTAAGGGACCTACGGATTATGACTGAGACGTAAAAGAAGACTATAAAAAAATTAAAAGAAAATCTAAAATAAATAGAAAAGTATTTTCGATTAAGCGTATTTTGTTAAGACTGTATATTCTAAGGCGTTATGTTCTATAGGCCGTATTTTCTAGGCCGCGTTTTCCCGGCTGTATATTCCAGGCCGTATTTTCTTAGGCCGTATTTTCGCCTTTCGGAACATATTGAACTTGAGTTTTCTTTAATCTATTACATGGTTGTTCTAGATCGTTTAAATAGTTCTGCGTTGAAAAATAATTCATTGAAAGAATGATAGTGTTTAAAAAGATTCAGCTTGTTTAAGAATTGTTTCACTTTAGTACATATGGATCATCAAATGAATTTTTCAAGTTACATAAGAGTTTTTTACATAGACTCTTCAATCAATAAACCATTCTGTTTGGCTTTGCTAACGGATCTATGAAAGAATTAATTGCTTATTATTACTAAAAGTTATAAAATTAATTTTAAATCTAATTTTGAGGTGACATAAATACGCAACTTCCTCTATATCCTTTAAAATAAAATCAAAATCAATTCTTTTTTAAAGAATTGCTGGCTAAAGTTAAAATTATGCGTCATCTAAAAAATTATGCGTTTTATGCGTTTTTTTATTGCATAAAATTGTCTACTACGACGAGATTTATGATCACGCGTTGTTCCCGCATGATTTAGATACTTCGCAACGATTATGCGTTTTATGTGTTTGAGTGTCCCTGCTTATAGTTATTTATATTTTATCATCGCAAGCTAATAATGGAAACCATGCATTAGAGGTCTTTTCTCCTAGCAACCTTGGTCATCCATCACCTTATCGTAATTTTATAATAAACAGTTAGTACGCAAAATTATTTTAGTTTGTTTTTTAACACGCTTTGTAAAAACTTTCATTTGAATTTAATGTAAAGTCCCTACTCTCATTTGGCCTTTGCTCGCTCTTATTATTTGTATATTTTTCGAATCTAAATTCAATAATAGAATTAATATTATAATTTCAGGAGAGTACTACATTGGAGATCAGAATTTACTACGCATGGTGAAAGTCTTAACTAAAAAAGGCATTCAGAAAAAATGAGAGGGACGAGAACCCTCGATCTCATTCCTCTGCTCAATTTCCCTCCAGAGATTTGCGCGCCTAAACTTATCTAACTGATGTAACTGCAGCAGAGTAAAAATACCCAATTCTGAACCCCAGTCTGACCACAAAAATACACGACCCTACCACAAAAATACGTGACAAAGCAAGCCTTTGAAAAAAATTGTGAGGAACAGAGCAGTTCGATTATAAGGTTTGGAGTGTTACACACGGTATCATCCATACCAGAATCAAAACAATAAACAATACATAAATGTGCTTGTTCACTTTTCCCATGGCTCATGGATTGTTGGATGCCTTTCTGGCCCCATGCTTAACTAGGAATAAGTCACAACCCTTTTGAATAGTAATGAATGCCGTTCGACAAATGTTTCTGTCTACCGCCCATGCGAAGCTTACTGAATAATCTAAGCGAACTGGTCTTTTCCTCTCCACAATGGTTTCCGAGGGCTACCTTCGTCGTGTATTTTTGAGGTCGGGTCTGGTGCTTTAGTGGTCGGTGTTGGGGTTCGGAGTAGGGTATTTTGACTGTTTTAGTTTGAATTGTGGCTATTATTGTTCAATTACTGGATGTCAATTTCTGATTTCTGGATTCAAGCACTCGTCGTCCTTTCTGGAATTATTTAATATTTAAAAACTTCCAGCCGTTCAACTACAAAAGGCTTCATTGTATCTTTTCATCAAGTTTGGAGGAAAATCTCACTGGTAAATAATTTATTCCAAAATTGTTGGCAAAATTTAATTGCGAAATACCTATTTTTTCGCAATTATTTTTAGCAACGTCTAACCTAAATACTTAATTATCTAAATCCAATCCTAAATGGTTGAATCAGCCATAGTGAGGGCAAAACTTTTCTAAATTTTTTTCAAAAAAATGTTTTTTTCATTTTTTTTTTTTGCCGTATCAGGACATTCTGAGAAGAGATTCTGAACATTTTTCGAACATTTTCCTAGTACAAAATTTGAAAATTTATTTCTAAGTCCAAAATTTTGGGTTTCACCATAACCCAAAACAATTCTTACACAAAAGTTGCTCAGAATGAAAATTTGAACAACTTTTTCAAATAACAATTTTGTCTGGTGACCCATTTAGATCAAAAGTCAGGTCAAAGGTCAGGTCAATTTACATTGCACTTATGGGTGGGGGCAAGGTAAAAATTTTTTAAGTGTTTTTGAAAAAATTTTCAAAAAAAAAAACCAGAAAAGTTTTCCCCACACTATGGGTGATTAAACCCCTAAATTTTCATTAAACATAAATTTTATAACAAAAAAAAATTGATTTAGTATTTTCTTTATACACCTATTTTCTTTATTAAGAATTAAATTGATGTAAAACTACGAGAATCAAATAAGGTGCCGGTTAGGTTAGTTTTCTTTACAAATACTTCTGCCATTCGGTGCACAACTCTAATTTTTTTTTATAAAAATGTGTGTTTATGGTTAGAAAACTTTCACCATGCGTAGTAAATTCTGAACTCCAGTATACTCTCGAACCAAATAGCATTGAGCCCTCGGCGGGATGACGATGCTTCAATTTTCCATACAAATGTTGTAAAATTAGAGTGGTGTGTGGCATTCATTCAACTTTATATTGATTTATTCAGTGAATGAAATGTCGTCATCAGAATTGTCTGAAATTTCTTCACTGCTACTGCTTTCACTAGAATCTCCTAATCTTATAACAAGATTTGGATTAGATTGGATTAATTCCATGTTCCTTTCAATTAATCTATCGCGAACCCAATATTTTTCTTCGTATTTTTTAGTTTCCATTACACAATTTTTCCATAATTGTGGAGTCACTAGAGTTAGGAAATGATTCGTAAGCTTTAAAACATTTTGAGTGCCTCCGCCGTTAACTCGACTAACGGAACCTTTAACCCAGGCCCATATTAACTCGATTGGGTTAAGCTCACAATGAGCAACAGGTAAATACAACAACTTAATATCTTTCCCACTATCTCTAGTAACATTTTGAAGTTCGTAACGCTCCTCCGTTGGATAATTTCTACTCAACGCTATCAAGCCATGTTTAGTTAATTTTACAAAGTTATCAACATGATCTGGCAAAGGAATATTTCTGGACAGAAACCACTCTACTATTGTGGACTTTGTCCATTGCATTCTCGGCATCAATGTTTCTGCAACTCGTTTTTTATGATACGGGGCTTGGTCCAAAACGATTACAGATTTTTCAGGTAATAAGTCGACCACTTTTTTCATCCAGTGGAGGTAGTGTTCGCTATTCATAGACTTGTGGTAATCCTTGGAGTCTTTTGTACAAATGAACACATCTGATGCTCCTTAATTAAAAACTGTTTCACATTTAGAACTATGTCTGTTCTAATTTTTGGTGGCATGGTTAAACTAAATCAAAGAATGTGACTTGTTTAATTCAAGAATTAAACTTTCCAACTTCACCGCTTAAAATTTTAAATGATAACACGCGCACATCTCTCAAAAAAAAAAAAAATCTCGCGGCGAGAATTTTGTGGGCTCAATGCTATTTGGTTCGAGAGTATATCGATTTTTATTATAAGTTTTTCATTTATTCCTTACTTCATTTACGTATAATAAACTCAGGTGAAATATACCAATAAGGAAGGGGTAGTAATTTATAAAAAACTTGATACTAAACTTATAAGATTTACGTTTCTTAGAAATATATTGTGCTTTTTCTAACATACGATTTCTTTTCATTTTTTCACAACAAAAGGATTCTCTCTTAAAAACCTTACAATTTCCTTATTCCTCTCACAATGAAAGAGCCAAACAATAGAAAATGGACTTTACTTATTTAGAAAGTAACCAATACTAAGCCTTCAATTTCGTATGTCTGTAATTACAAATGTTTTGTATAAAAATGTTTACAAAGATAAATAACGTTTAACCATCATTTCACACCTCTTACTTTGAGAATTAAAAGTTAAGTGTTTATAATATTTATATTTTCTTAATTTCTAACTCTAAGAATTACCTTTAGTTCAGACATCTTTGGTCGCTTTCGTCAAAAAAAAATTTTTTTTCTTATTTTTTCTTCAAGTATTGCTAAGTAGTAATTTAATCATCATAATTCCCAACCTGAGTACATCTCAAGGGAAGGTTTTAGGATTGGATAACAGCCGATTTCAAATGTATTTTTGTTAACAATGAAAAATCAAAATGGAAATATTCATCACTTGAGAGTATCTCTGAAACATAAAACGGAAACAATGGGACTCACCTATTCTTCTCCTTATCATTATCACATTGATCTTCTTCATCAATTCCACATCTAACCTTTGAAGTTTAAATGCCGAATCCATATTATTCTCTAATAAGAGAATAAAACAAACACTACTACTGTTTTCTTAACTTTCCAAATAGTCAACCCTTACAAAGTTAGTCTTGAGCGAAAAAGTCCCGTTTTTATTTATTTATGAATTTGATCCCTCCACACCTTTTTAGTTCCGTCTCAAAGAGAAGTAAATTTGAGAGTATAAACATCACCTTACAAAAATTTTCCTTCCTAAAACTCACTTCACTATCATTTTAATAATTCAATTCATTTTTTCTTTTCATCAAAATATACTTGAATTTTTATAAAGATGCCCCAAGGCTATATAACATATACAGAGGGACTAAATAGTTATTATAAAGAAATGAGAACAAAATTTGAAAAGAATTTAATCCAAGTTGATATATGACCCAATGAGGTTGAATAAAAAAAAATGATGAGACTAGTGTAATTAAAAGATTAATTACTTATTGGTGTCATGTGGATGACAGACGTCGCCACTTTGTAATCTCAACCTCCACCTTCCTTATGAATTCTATTAACTTTCACCTTTTCTTGTTAATTTATACGCTCAAACTTTCTCTTCCGGATTTTTTTTTTATAAATTCAAAATTGATAATTTGTAAGTAAGGTTCTTACCATTGATATCATATGACCTCCAGCCATATCCAACATTAAGGTTTTTAAGTCCATGAAATAATCCAAATTGAATTCGTCCATCGGATAAATTAGAATTTGTTTGTCGATGTGCTCTACCAACAATCCAATGTTGTGTACTTAGAGCTGCCAGAAGTAGAGCCAATCCAGCACAACATGTCAAAAAACTCACAAGTGTCATACCCCGCTGAAACATCATTTTAACCATAATTAACTTAAAAAATTAATAAAATTAATCTCTTTAAACTTCCATAATTCTGATTTGACTACGTATGATTTCACAAAGTCCAGTCCCAAATCTCAGACACTGTCCTCAATTCCTTCAGACTAAGGAAGTTACATTATTATTCTTTTCTTCAGAAGGAATTCTCTGAATTGATTAGTAATTAATATCCAAGGTATTCGAACGTATTATTATTGGAATGATTTTTGATTGAAAGGAATAGAGGTTTGATGGAGAGACTTTCCCATGTAAATTATACTGATGGATGATAGTGAGGATTTATCTGACTCAAGT
The DNA here is from genome assembly GCA_002738285.1 of Holacanthella duospinosa. Lineage (NCBI taxonomy): Eukaryota > Metazoa > Arthropoda > Collembola > Poduromorpha > Neanuridae > Holacanthella > Holacanthella duospinosa. Next base: position 389,612 of record NIPM01000029.1, read on the forward strand.
TAGAAGAGAGAGTATGTAATGTAGTTTGGTAACATCCTACGTCGAACTTAGGTCGTAGTCAACTGAATTCTTTAGGTATAATTTCTAATAAACGAGTTAGAAGTTGGTGTACTACCAACTTCCTTAGGGATTGAGGAAGGAATTGATTGTCAAGACCAAGTTGAAGTCAAATGAATCTCGGATTCTACCCTCACTCTCACCCTCTTTCTATACCTCAGTTCAAATTCACTATGGACTCAATTATCAAAATACAGTAAAGTTCGGCTGTAGTGACATTGTAGGGACCGGCAGAATAGGTTCAGCATAGCCGGAGTTCATTATATCCGTATAGTGAACGGACACTTCAATTTAATAATTGTTCATTATATTCAAATATTTAACTATNATAGCCGGAGTTCATTATATCCGTATAGTGAACGGACACTTCAATTTAATAATTGTTCATTATATTCAAATATTTAACTATAAATTCAGCTAAGCCGATTTATAGAAGCACTGGGCAATGGGGATTTTTCTTGAGACCATTTGATAAGCGCAGAATCCAACTTTGGATAGTTACATCGGCGTTGGCGTTTTATATTCTAAGAATTTGATATTTGAATTTTAGCTAATTGCTTAAATGTAACCTAATTATATTTCAACACTTATTATTAACTTACCCCACTAAATCTTTGGAAGTCTTCTTCAATTGTAGATTTTGATTTCAAAATAAGAGAAATTATAGACTTTCCAATCTTATACTTCTNCATTTGCTTGGCAGGGACCGGATAGTGTGGTTTGCTATAGCCGGAGTTCTATTATAGCCGGAGTCACTATAGCCGAACTTTACTGTATTCTCAAATAAGTAAGAATGAACGAGGTTTCATAAGGACCATGGAACTAAACAATATGATATCTCCCTCTACCATCAACAATCCCAACGGGACTCACCCTCACCACAACCTTACAGAACAATAGGAATTTTTAAATTACCACATACAAACCCATCTATCTCTCCCTTATCAACCCATACCAGAATTATTATCAAATAATATTAGAAAAGAAGATGAGAATGACGAATAACCTCTTCAATCTAAATCAATTTTACATAATTATTAACTAATCAACTTATAAACTACACAAGGTTTTCTTATTATCATAATCAAGCTAATTAGGTAAAGACAATAATGGTTAGAACAAGCAGAGTAACAATGAAATAATTTACCATCCATTTCACTTTCACTTTTTCCTCCTTTCCAACTTTACCTTTCTGTTAATGAAATTATTATTAAATCACAGCTTCATTAAAATATCACTTTTTAGAATATCATTGTAATTGAAAGAAAGTTTGTAAAGGTCTCATTATGACTCAATCAAGTCCTGTGAGAATTTATTAAACTATTATTTTTTATCATTGTTCATTAGTTTCAAGTTTTTATACACGTTATCTAATCTAAAAGGTCTGAAATCATAGTCTTAAATGATATTTCCGGTTGTCAACTTTGTATCACAATGGATTTTGTAACAGAAAGGAACTAAATTTACTATTTTCTAAATCCAACCACACCCCCTCCATCACCCATCAAGGGTAAAAGTAGCGCTATATTAAATCAAAATTTTTTGACAAAATATTTTTAAAGTGGATGACTTGTCGAGTCACCGAAAAACCATAAATTTATTCCAAATGTTTCGTATGGATTTAATCTACAACTTATCACTTGTTTAACTTATCCTAAATTCATGCCAAAGTCTTTTTGTCTTTGGTAACTTCATTTTTTATATCAGTATCAAGTGTTCGCCATTTACTTGGCTCTTGAGTTGATCAATCTTTAGATCTGAGATTCATAATTTAGTGGGAAGAGCTCCTCAGATGGAGAAAAATACTCGTAGCCTGGATTAGAGACTAGAGGGATATCCAGTTTCAAGTATTCGATTCCATCTTCTAATAATTTAGACAATGAAATTCCTAAATCTCGGAAATGTGGTCTATTTCTCGGATCAATTCCCCAACACTGACGCATTAGTCCATATCTGCCAAAAAAAAATCATGCAAGACATGAGATTTAATTTAGTGATCATGAGTAACTCACTCTTCAAATATGATTTGATATAAATGTATTTGATTAGAACTAACTTACAATTCCACAGAGCAATTCGGAGGATGGTCCATTCGATAGCCTGACTTCAAGAGAGTATATAATTGTTCTGATGCAATTCCAGGGTACGGAGATGATCCCAAAGTGGCTAGTTCCCATAGTAAAACTCCAAAAGACCAGACATCTGACTTTGTGGTGTAGACTTCATCAGCCAAGGACTCTGGAGCTAGCCACTTGACAGGAACTAAAAATTTATAATAATCAATCAAAATTAGGTATAGATAAATTTTTACAGAGTCACCATTTTGAATACCTCTATCTCGACTCTTTTTCTGATACGCCTCGTCTATGTAGATATCACGAGTGAGTCCAAAATCTGAAATTTTGCATACTTTCGTCCCTGTCAGAAGAATATTCCTTGCAGCCAAATCTCGATGTACCATCTAATTTGTATCATCCTATGTACTTAATAATATTGCACAAAATTTATGATTTACAAAAAATTTACCTTCATATCACTAAGATATGTCATTCCTTTTGCAATTTGCCAAGAGAATTGGAATATCTCTTGAGGGCTTACAAAGTAGTCCTTTTCTTCCATATCATTTGGCGTACTTGGAACTGTATTTCCAGAGAAATCCGCCTCAGGATTACCATTATGAAGACTTTCTACTCGACGACATTTTCTCAAAAAACTCCTTAAAACCAAAAAATATATATAGATGTTACAGTTTCGTAGTACTTTTTCACTGTCTTATATTTGAAGGTAACGATCAAACAAGCACACAGAGTCATAAATGGTTTCTAATGCTTTTCAAAAAAAAGAAAAAGCAAACAAAGTAAAATCATGTAATACAGTGAATAAAAGAAATTTTTTTTTCCTACTAACTGGGCTCCATAATCAAGATTTTAGGGTACTTATCAATGCCTAACAAATAGTAACGCTCATTCCAAATTTCTTCTTATTTTCACGTCAACCTTCACTCTAAATTTACGCATTGTTTCACGTCTTCTAGCTCCAATGATTATTTACCAAATTTTTGATTAGCAGATTTTCGAAAAAAAAAAATTTTTTAACTCGAATCTGGCTAGTCACGAGGTGCCGAATAAATGCTAACAGGTACATGTATTCAGTATGCTACCCATTGGGGAAATTACCACATTACACTTTTCTTTTTTTCCAAATAAAGTAAATGCGTAAATGCGTACTGCTTCCCACATCCTATCACACACAATAGATGGGCAACAAAATAATTAAAATAATTTTTTTTTTATTTTAGAAAATAGCCAGTGTTCACCTTGACTCCCAATTTGGCCTTAGTCAGACTCACTGATTCAGGGATTCATGACTGATTATGTGAGTCATGACTATGTGAGTCATGACTATGTGAGTTATGACTGACTCTCAAATTTTGTACTCGACTCTCTGAGTCATGACTGAATCCTTGACTTTTGGGAGTAGACTCGGACTCAGTCAGTCAAGACCCTGACTCCAGAATCAGGTAATACGAAATTTGAAAATCTGATGCGACAATCTGAAATTATAAAATATATATTTGATGATTGCAGATGAGAAACAAATGGGAAATTAATTCTAATACAGTGCGGAAAAATATTTTACTCAAGCGATAAGTTACTGCTAGCCCATGCTCTTTACTGGAGAAAGCCCTCGAGTAATAATTTTCCCCGTTTATGAATGGTTGATAAATTTTTTTCGACGCAATTGACATTTTATTATAAAAGAACATTGGCAAGTAGTGGGACGCGTTAAAAAATTCAGATCACTAAGATGATAGGGTCAAAAGTTATGATTTATTAAAATTCAAGTTACTGTAACTTATTTCTGAGACGCCACAGTAAAGTGCAGGAGAGTTTCAGAATTAAGTTACAAAAAGTTGAATAGTTGAACATTGGCCATTAGAAATCGAAATGCCAAACGTTGAAGCGTTGCAAAATCGGAATCGAAATTTATTAGTCTTCCACTTCTAGAAATCGAAATCGAAATTTAGATTTCGAGCTAAGTTACAAGTCTTTACAAATAAAACCCAGTTTTCATAAGATAAATAACTATTAGTAATCAAAATCCATAATCCCAAGTGATGGAAACCGAAATCAACTTTCCATTCGAAATCGAAATTCAAATTTTCATACAAATCGAAACCGAAATTCGACAATAGCCATTCGAAATCAAGACTCGTAACTTTTCAGGCGCTCATAATTCTAATTCAAAGAACCCTTTCGGATAAGACCTGTTTTTGGGCTCGATTACATTTCAAACTATGGAGTTTCGCTGGGCCCAGTAATTATGCAATTATGCAACCGGAAAAAGTGAAAACTTTATAGATACAAAATCTTTTCACATGAAATTGTACAAATCCAACATTTTCAGTACTTTGAATTCCTTACAGTACCGCGGACAAATTGTTTAGCATACTCTAATATAAATTCAGTTGTCCTTAGCATTCCTTTTTCAAAAAAGAGCTAATACAGCAGCCCGGGGTACAAAGAAAGGGTTGAAGGATGTTGATTTGGCGTACGTTAGCTAGGGATCCCATTTTTTAACCCTCTCAATTCGCTACCTTTGGGACTTAGGAAAAAGTAGAGCTAGCGCTGTCCCTCTTTGTTCGACACATACTTTGCACTAAAACGAAAACAATTGGACTTAGAAATAGTTGAACAAAAAACTATCATAAACTTGTTTTTGAATTTTGCCACTTTTACTGTTATTTTCGAGTTGCACAGTTTTTATCGTATTTAGCTGATCACAACGCTCGCGTTATTACAGAGCTTCGCTGAGTTGATTCTAAGCATTCAGTCACGTTTGTCTTGTTACCAGGGCAACAGTTATAATGTTTTTTCTTATCAATTAATGAGAAAATAATTTAACAAAAGTTAGAACCAAATAGGACAAAACGGGTTTTGCTATTTTATAGTGGATGTATAACAAATGTAGCAAAACGACGCTTTAAAGATACACCAATTCGTATTGACTCCGAGATAATACCGTAATTATATGATAATTCATTTTGATATATTGGTTTATTGTTTCCTAGTAGGTTAAAACAAATTAATATTGTGCACGGTTTCGCCAGAATCACGATTTGAACTTAACAAATGCTGACGGACGAAAAATTTCATAAATCTTGTCATCCCTACCGTCCGTGGATAAATGTCGTACCCATGCAAAAATTCAAACAAATAATTGTGTATATCCAATACTTTCTACCATAAATAATGGTGCATGTCCAATATATACAAATACAGTGAAGGTTGCTTATAAAAGCTTTTGCACTATTAGTGTTCTGAATTTTATGAGCAAAACACTGTAGCGAAACTCAATGCAATTTAAAATTATAAGGTGACAGGTCGTGACTCTGAGGTAAGTGCCTCGTGATTCTCCGTGCCATATGTGACTCTGAGTCACTGTCACTGTCTCGGCATTTGAAGATACATGAATTAATATAAATCATATTTTATTCTATAGTGAGTCTGAGTCACTCATTTATAACTCATGGCCTAGGTGACCGCGTGAATTTCCGAGTTATGCTTTGGTCACTTTAAAATTTGTCTGACAAAATGGCAAAATAAGTCATTAACATGTGAATCTATTACTCATTGAATTAAATTCAGACTTAGGAGTAACTTCGTGCTTATCAATCTGCACACAAAAATACCATTTGTCAAAATGACGTGGGTTGGAAGTTAGTTTATGTACGACATCGTACTCGTCTTCAAAGTAATGCGGATGATCCTAAGGGCATAATTCTAGAAAACACTAATAAAAGTACCACGCCGCTAACGTGCACGTTCCCACCATTTTCCCCTGTAGATAATGTCACTATTCNCCATTTTCCCCTGTAGATAATGTCACTATTCACTGTTGCCAAGCTTTCCCCCTCTCTTCTACTTTCAAGATGTATACCAATAAGGGATATCTTATGGCCAATTCTTACCGTATAAAAGCTTCGTATTCCCAGAGGATTAAAAAACAACGATTCCGAAAATTCTGAAATTTTCAACGTAGAAAACTGTTCTTACCCAAATTCGTTTTGGGGTAGGTACAGCTTAAGAATTTAAATAAACTTTCATTTGATAAAATGACAGAAACACCATTTATGCAAATATTTATGCATTACTGACTCGACGTTTGTCTATTTTAAATTCAAATAGGTGTGGCATTGTTATACAGAAAAGTGGGATTTAAGGAGAGACGAATGAAGATTCAACTCAACTTTAGTTCAATTTCATAGGCCAATGCAAAATATGAAATAATTTGGTTATATGATATTCTTCGTTTACATCACGTGCTAAGAGTCTCAAACATTAAAAATTAAATACTTCGTTCTAGCGTGTGGCATTGTTGTGGAAGCTTTTGTATTGGTTTCTATTTTAGTTCTTCTATACCAGAAAAACATTTTGCATCCCAAAACGAATGCGAAGTTGTATTTTTTTTGCGAGCCTAACAATATCACAAATCCGAAAGGGACCTTTGTAGGGATACCCCGAATAGTGGTATTCGAATAAATTTCGAACATGAATATGCTTATTCGATATGAAACCGAATACGAGTAGTTGAACGAATATTCGAAAACACATTTTAGAAATATTCGAAAATGAATTCGAATAGTTTACGAATATTATTTTTAGAATATTACGAATACTAATATTCGTAAAAGTATCCGATTAGTCTCGAATATTTGGGACATCCCTACAAATTTGTAGGGTAGAGAAATTTTCAATTTGGTTCCCTCTCCTACCACACTATGTTCCAGTCTATTGACAGTGTATTACCTGTATCCAGAGTCAGGGTCATGACTGACTGATTCCGAGTCGACTCCCAAAAATCAAGAAGTCAGTCATGACTCAGAGAGTCGAGTACAAAATTTGAGAGAGTCAGTCACAACTCACATAGTCAGTCATGACTCCCTGAATCAGTGAGTCTAAGGCCAAACTGGGATGCAATGTGAACACTGGCTATTTTCTAAAATAAATGAAAAATTATTTTAATTATTTTGCTGCCCATCTATTGTGTGTGGTATGATGTAAGAAGCAGTACGCATTTACTGGAGGAAAAATAGAAAAGTGTAATGTGGTATTTCCCCAATGAGTATATGGGCTACTCTGTGGTTACGAATTTTCTTTCAAATGAGGGGAAAATAACAAAAATAATCGTTTTTTAAATTTACGTTGCCGGCTCCCTGAATCGTTGTTTTTTCATTTTCACTCCAAGCTTTCATAAAATCAAGGATTTATTTTGCAACGCCGGGACGTAGTAGGAATAAGAATACATGTAGCAAACGGTATTAGGATCATAAATTCACGTAGCAACCATTTCCAGGGTTATGAATGCATGTAGAGTATTCTAAAAATTCCATAATTTGCCATCTAAATGATTCCAAGTTTATTTTGTAAAAATGTACACGGGGCAGTGCTGGACTGATGAGATGAGCCCAACCAGAGATGCAAAAAATCATTTTAAGTCGAAATGTATTAGCCGACTTGGCTAAAAAATTTTAGTTTTCGTGCTACGATTCCAAAAAAACCATTCCAGGATCCTCAATACTTGTAGCCAGATCCGGGTTTAATTGATAATGAAGGAAATAAATAATTATTACCAACTATAAAGTATAAATGGGGCATAAGTTCTTCAAATAACTTTTGAAAAAAAAAGAATAAAACATAATTTGATCATGAATGATTATGGTTCATGTCATCATTTACGTCAAATTAAAAAGAGAAAGGAGATAAAAATTTTTACCTTAGAGATCCAAATTCGGCATACTCCATGACCAAATAAAGTGGCCCACCTGCTGTTGTACAAGCACCAAGGAGTTTGATTACATTCGGATGATCCACTTGTTTAAGAAGAGAAAATTCTGCCAAAAACTCCTGACGACATGATTTACCAGTTTCTTCTTGATTGTCTTTTAGCATTTTGACAGCCACATGGAGATATGTTCCTGTTAATTTAAAAATTATTAATTTACTTAATCATAATCCATTCAGTCTTTGACATCAGTCATAAACTCATTAAAAAAACAAACAAATCCCTACCTTCATACCCTGGAATGACATTAGTTTGACCTTTAAAAACTCGTCCAAATTCACCAACTCCAAGAACTTCTTCTAAAATCAGTGCCCCACGTGGGATTTCCCATTTTGAATCAATCTATCAGAATGAAAAAAAAAATCACTTTAATTTCTCTTATTATTAGTTTTTACAAGACATTATGTAACCAAGTCTTTTTGAGCCAATAATGGCGTGTGTGGGTGAGAGGAAGCCATTTTGAAAAAAAAAAAAAAAATCTATCTTAGAAATGTCTTTCCTCACTCGTGCACTCCTCAAGCAAACTTTTTAGGAAATGAAACTTGTTTTTTAATAAAAAAAATTTGAAGTAATTCTTTATATCCTTTAAATGAAAGAGTGGATTGGGTGAAGACTCTGACGAATAAGAGTGAGAGGATTAAGTAAGAGATGTTGAACGAACCGACCTATCGGTACTTACAGCCATATCCGTATCTTGAGTAAGGGCGTTGGTTGGGAAAACATGTAGAGGATTTCGATTACCAGATCCAATGTACTCCAATTCAGAAATTATAATATTGTTACCAGAGTGATCCACACTATGTCCTTCCACAGACAGAAGATTTCTAATTCTTCCACTTTTCTTTTTACCAGAAACCCTGAAAAATGATGAACAAGTTAATTCAATCCAACTATCAATTTAATTTAAAAGAAAAACATTCTCATCCACACGGAATGAAGCTTTTCCAGGTTTTCCTATTCCAAGAATGAAAAAAAAAAAAAAAAAAAAAAAAAAAAACTTTCCCCGAGTGAAAAGAAAAGAGTGAAAAAGTAAAAAAAGGATTGGATGGAACTCATTGAATTTGATTTTCTCATTGGTTCCTGACTCTGAGTATGGATACCTTAGTAATGAATTAATGATGATTGAGTTCTCAGAGTTTGAAGGATAATTAGTTGGTAGTGAATTCTAATTTATCAATCTAAATGAATTAACCTACCGCGATTTGAAGGCGTAGAGAATCCCTATGACTAATATGAAAATGACTGTGACGCATGTGCCGAGGAGCATGATACAGACGTCATCACAACCACCGTAATCTCCATCATTTCGTCCTACTGCTGGGAATGGCAAAATTTTATTTAATTCCCCTCTTGTTTCGTTTCCATTCAAGACTTCATCATCTACTTGGAAACTCTGCGCGTCAAGGTCCACGGTGTAGTTCTCATTCATCCAATGAATACAAATTTTATACTCCATCTACAATATATTCATCTTCGATACATTTACCACTTCATGCAGTCAAGTCATTTACAGTCTTCGACAAAACTTACACTAGAATTATCATGACTTTTACTCCAGAGAGTAGTGTCGTTAAAGAGTGCTTCCACACAGTAGAGACCCATCCATGGATGAATCTTCTCAATCTTTGAAGAAAGTTCTAAACGTATAATAAAGATAGTAAGGAAAAATTAATAAGATTAAAAAAAAATTTCATTTTCTTCTTTTTATACATACGTAAATTAGGCATGACAACGGTGTAGGCGGACATATTTTTACTAGCTACGGCCACAGTGCTATGGGTGATGTTGAAGAGACCTTTCTTATCACCTCGGATCGTTACGTTAAATTTATTTACATCAATTGTATCTAAGTCTCGAAATAACCAAGTTTTCGGATGTTCTTGAATAAGTCTTCGATGCTAATGAAATTAAAAAAATAAATAAATAAATAAATTTTCTAATAATAATCAATGGAATTTCGATAAGATTTTAAAATAAAAATTTCTTACGGGCTCATATTTGTTATGTAAATTTTTAAATGATATGGCAACATTGTCATGTTGTAGACCTTCTTGTGTGGTTGGAGGATTGTCATCTTGATCTATGACCCGAAGAGTGAGAGGTATGGTTGATGTAGACGGTGTTGTTATTCCATCTGTTGTTAGGTAACAAATAATGTCAAAAGTGTAGATATCTTGAGACTCTCTGTCTAAATCCTTTTTCACAACTAATCCATATGGTGAAAAACCGTAGATATCACCTTTTCCAATGAAAATAACATCCGCTGTGTAAATATAATAAGAACAACAAATCTTATATATTGTTTTTGAGTCATTTGAGTCCATTCTTCAAGCTCGTACTCCAAAGTATAAAGTTAAAACAGGTGTAGGCGTCTGGTATAATTATTTTTATGGGAAGGAATCAATTTTTTTTTTGTTTTCTCTGGAGTGGTCGTACTTTCTCCATGTGGAGTTTTAGAAAGTATATGAATGAATACAAAAAAAAAATTTTTTTTACCAGGGGTAGAAATTTTGTAGCTAACTTTCACCATACTCCCACACTGCATTGTCTCGTAGCCGAGATGAGCTCCTAGCACTTCATCATTGTTCTCCATGATTTGAAGTTGAAACTCCTGAGTTCCGCTGAAGCAAAGGTCTTCCTAAAATATATATTATGAGACTATTAAAGGTCATTATTCTCCATTGATATATGACTTCCCTTTTCAACATCTCCAACTAATGGAGTCCCTGAAGAAAGAAAAAACAATAAAGAATTGATTTTAGTTTCTCACTTTAGATAGAATGGAACAATGGTTTCTGTTATTCTGTCGCCAGTGTGATCCACCAATGAGCGTGAGAGTGAGATTAGCTTCACCTTTCCCCCGTGTCCCAAGTTCACCGACAAGTCTTGCAGTCACGGTGTAATTGCATGTCCAACGACTCAATCCTTCTAAATAAGGTCCAAACATGCAAAAACTTCGTTTACAATCAATAGTTACGCAGTCTAATAGGGAAATTTTAGGATTCAGACATTCAATACTCAGAATGGAATATGTTCTAAAAAAATATATTTTATTTTCTCTTTTAAATTCAAACTAATATGGGTTTTATCAAAAACATTTCATTTCTTAGAAAATTTCTGAAATTACGTCTTGTATAATTATTACTACTCTGAATGTGGATCAATTTCCAAATAAATGTTTATTCCAAGTTGGAACATATAATTGGGTATTTTTATTTTTTATTTTTTATTTTGTTAGCGGAAACTTATTAATTGGGAAGAGTGATTATTTCTTGCTTGTGTAGTTAGCTCAAAAGTATATTTTCATTTTTACCAAAAATTTTGACATTCTGTAAAATTAATTTCTAGATAGGTTAGAAAATTATGTTGAATTGGTAGAGAATTGGTGAAATAAAAAAAATAAAAAATTCGACTCATTTAATTTGAGAAGGAAATATTATTTCTGATTAATAAACTAATATAATGAATTTCTTTTAAATTGTAAGTAATTACTTAGAGAGAGTGAATGATAAATAAGTAAATTGAATGGACCAAACAATCAATGTCTAATAAAGATGACAAGTTTTACTAATTTCATCCCTCTAGAACTAANTAAATTGAATGGACCAAACAATCAATGTCTAATAAAGATGACAAGTTTTACTAATTTCATCCCTCTAGAACTAAAAGATAATAATAATTGATATGTTCTTCTTAATAAAAAAAAAGATATAAAATTAAGAGAGGTTGGCCTTGTAAAATATAATGTAAATTAGGAGTGTTGTATTATAAAATAAGTAATAGATTGTAGTTGGAAGAAGGTGTCGTGTTTGGATGAAATAATGAAAATAGTAGAGAGTCAAGGACATTATTGAGACCAAGGATTCCTGACGTCAAGATTTCAAAGAATACATCTAACTTTCTCCAATGCTTTCTCACTACTAAAACTCTAGAGCATTTCCGCTAATTATACCTCCACTTCGAATGACTCAAGTCACGAAACAAAGGACTCAAGTCTTTTTTTATCTTAACTTTCACTTCTACAATAGCTAGTCTTTCGTAGTTTCACCTAAAAAAGAATAATAGAAGAAGATGAGTTACCTGGTGAAAGGGTCTCATTCTCTCCCGTCCTAGTATAAACAATTCCTCTTTTTTCATCCATATCAAGAGTCGGGCATCGAGTTTCAATCCATTTTGTTAGACTGTATACTATAGATCCAATCTCATCAGGATCCAAAATAGCATAAATATGAAACAATGGAGAAGTCTTTTCCAATGGTTCCTTCAACACACGGACTTCCTCTTGGGGAAAGTAGAGAGAAAGACCTGCTCAGAGAGAATTAAGAAGAGTTGATTGAAATAATTATAACCTTAATAAACACCTATTTTTTAAACCCCTCTCAATTATATAATGATAATCTCAACTTTTTTTTTTCCAACATGTATGTTGTCATTGTCGTCATCATGAGGGTTTGTAGACAGGTTAACCCCTCCCCCCCTCATCACTTCTTCATCACTTTTGACAGTTTTATCCTACTAGACATAAAAAATGGAAAGAGAGAGCACTTCAATTTCTAAAAAATAATGTGAGAAAGGAAGAAAGTGTTATATTTTTTTCCTAAGATGATATTTTTAAAGAGGTAAAGTGAAAAGTTGTTGTGGAGGTTATTAGTGTAAAGAGCGGTACTTTCACTTTGATATTCTAATTGGACAGGATGTGATATGAGATCTCATGCCTATGGTCCATTTAGCATGACTCTGATATATCCCTATCACTCTTGCATAACAAGGAGACTACCCTTCAACTATTACCTAGATTTTTAAACAATTAAAATTACTCTCATAGTCTTTTAGAATATTACTTATTCTCCCACACTTTTTACTCTCTATTCTTATTCTCGTTTCTCAAGACTTATTATAATGATACCAGATGAGAGGCTCTAACTTCCTCTCGTGTCAAAAAATCATTTACATTATTTATATATTTATATATAGAAAGTGCGTTGGGATATCTAGTATAGTAGACAGGTCAATGTTTCTAATTAAGACATAATTATCAAAATCATCATCTTTTTCACTTATTATTAAAAGACCTTATGTACACTTCCTTACATAATATTACCGAATTTTTTTTTTTTTTTTTTTTGTTTGAGCTTAGTTTCCCAGGGGTTAAAAATTTACGACAANATAATATTACCGAATTTTTTTTTTTTTTTTTTTTGTTTGAGCTTAGTTTCCCAGGGGTTAAAAATTTACGACAGTTTACAATTTAGTAGCACAACAACCCTTTCTCAAAGTCAAATAAAATAATTAATTTTTTAATAGGTCAAAAGAGNTTTACAATTTAGTAGCACAACAACCCTTTCTCAAAGTCAAATAAAATAATTAATTTTTTAATAGGTCAAAAGAGAGAAAAAAATGGGTCAAAAAATTTACTTTACCAAATCATAAAGACGCAATAAGTGAGATGTTTATAAGAATTAGGTATTGATAGAAAGCGGAAATTCCAACCAAGTACTAAATTAGGAAATGAGAAAAAGAAAATTCGCAGTACTAAAGAATAATTTGATTAAGTTTCAATAACCAAAAATCTTTTTGATATCGGAAGTGAAAGTTATTGAAAAAAAGTAAGAACTTTGACATCAAACTTTCCTTTGTATTTGTGTATGTTGGTTGGAGGTTGGAATATGTACATGACGCTTAAGTTCATTTATTATTATGTATAAAATAAAAATGAAACAGAAAGATCAAAGGCTTCTGAAGCATTATTCATTCCCTCAAAGGTCGTTAATCCTTATGAAAATATATCGTCAAGGACAAAAATGAAAATCAATATTTTGTACTAAAAGTTAGGGAAAAAATCATTTCTTTCCTCTGAAAAATTTTAACTACGGTTTAATTCAAAAAACTAATTGTTGTAATAGGGTGTGGTCGAACTGATTATTTCAGGTACAACCATATAGATGCGTTGGTTGATTAGTTTATAAATACACAAGAGTTGGAAAATGTGTGGGTTTCTACGGGAAATGAATACTAAACCGTTGTAAACGGGGATAATCATGTGTTGCAATGCATAAAACGTAGAGAAAAAGGTGAACGTTAGGAGGACGGTAGGAAGATAGAAAGGACGGTTGGGTGGTAAGGAGGGCTGTAGAGAGTACAGCTGGGTGGTCATAGATGAGAGATAGTAATAGATAGGAAAAACTCTATAGAAGGTATGTGGTTTTCTGTGAACCAATCACCAAGAGAGATTATACAAGAGGACCAATCACGAAGAGAGATTAGATGGAAGTTGGTAATGTTGACCAATCACGAAGAGAGATTAGAGCTTTTTGGGCTCATTCTCTCTGACGAGCTTTTCCTATCTATTACTATCTCTCATGTATGCTGGGTGGTAGGGAGTGCGTTGAGGCGGGAAGGGGAACTTTTGGGAGGTACGATGTGCGCTTGGGTGGTAGTGATTGTGTTGGAATGGTAGGAAGTGCGTTTGGGCGGTAAAGATTGCGTTGAGAAGGTAGAGCAGTAGGACGCTAGGGTGTGCATTGAGGCGGTAGGGGGAAGGGATTGCATTATGTAAGAGCTCTGTATCGCCTAAGTGTGTAGATGTGGGGAGACTCGTAATCTCACAGTAGCCAAGCGAGGCTCTAATTCCCAGGGTCAATAAGTATGAGTTATAAACTCTCCTGTGAGATAAGGAGACCCATGGTCCAGTGTAGAAGTACACTGGATACTCTACTTTGTGGTTCATTGCCAACAGTTATCTAACAGGAGGATTAATGTCGGGGGTAACGCCCGGGTTATGGTAATGACCGGGGTGGGGTAATGTAGTGAATAAGGTAAGGCGATGACGGGGAATGGTGATCCCCAGGGTAGGGTAAAGGGTAAAAATCTGGTATTCCCCAAACTCTCCGAATGCGACCAAATTTTTTTTATAGACTTCTATGATGTCGCTGATCACAATTGTGAAAGAATTTTTGACTGTATTTTTATAGAAAAAATGTTATGATGTTTTTGTAATTTGGAAAAACAAATTTTTTTTTCCCTTGATTTATTTCATTTCAGTTCCAATTTCAAGTTTCCATTTGTTTAGAGTTTAGCAATTTTGATTTTTGAAATATTTTCACAAAAAATTAATTTAGACATAGTTGTTCAGTTGTTAGTTTAGTTATTTAGTTAGGCTTAGGTTAGTTAGGTTGTTAGGCTCTATGAGTTATGACAATATCGGGGGAAAGGTAATGCCCGGAGTAGGTTAATGCTGGGGTAGGATAGTGTCGGGGTAGGGTCATGTCCGAGGTCGGGTAATGTCTGGGGTAGGGTATTGCCTGACATTGTAACGTCAGCATCGGGTCGTGCCTGGAGTCGGGTAGTGTCGGTTTCGGGTGATGCCCGGAGTCGAAGAATGTCTGGTCTTGGGTAATGCACAGCGTACGGTTTGAGGCTTGGGCTATCCTGTAGTGAAAACCCCATACCGATTTATCCATTGGTTATCGAAATATTCGAGTTGTTATTTAACATGTGAATTCCCATAAGGCATAATAGGAGTTTCGGAAGAAAAATAAAAAAAACTACAGGGTGTTCAAATAAGAAGACGAAAATCCGGGACTACAGTTTTTTCAGAAATTAGTCTCTTCCGACAATTTTTAATCTCATAAAGTTTAAATAAACTTTCGTAGTACCGATTTTCAGTAGCTTGAGCAATTCATAATGTGTGAAAAAGTGTGAACTTAGAATCAGTTTTTGATTTTCAGCAAAATTATTTCTCAAAATTTCGTGTTTTTATTTGAACAGACTGTAGGTCAGAGTTGATGGGTTATCTTGGAATTTGTCTCTTCCTAGTGCATGAGCTAAATTCGTTTTTGAGTTAGAGCACCGATGGAGGACAGGCGTACGGATGGTCGGACAAGACTGATCTATAATGTCTTTGCAACACATAACAAATAAACTTTCTCCAGTTTCAACAGATTAACTCTCCACCAACCAACGTCAAGTATTCAACTTATGCAGGTTTTTATCTGAAAAACTCTTCCAATGCAGTATTTGAACAGTATAAAAATTTGGTCCTGAGGAATTGGATATTTTGAAAGTATTACTTTCATTTTTGGGACTCATGACTCCTGGTGTAACCAAACTGCCTGAATGAGTATAACTAACTTACAAAAGAGAAAGTTGTTCTAGGAATCTTCATATTATATCATTTGGAAGTTTTGAACCTGTGGAGAGGATTATTTAGGAAGGAGGGAAATTTGTAAGTTTTTTGGTCGTAAAATCTCTGCTGGAAGATTACGTACGAGTGATACTAGTAGTAGTACTGTTATCATGACTTTTAAAATGAATGGAAATATTTCAAGAGAAAGCGTGGGAACTAGGAATATTCTCTCATCCTGTCGTAATGAATTTGTTATCATTTGCAACTGATTTTTACTGTAGAAGTGATAGGAGTGAGAGGAACCAGCAACTAGTTGCTATTACGTCTGTAGTCAAGCCAAAAAAAAATTAGGAAATTACTGCAGTTTAAATATTCATCTGGATGATACTGACTTTTGGAAGTTTTTTTTAGATTGGAAACTATTCTATGTATAATACCGTAAAACCTTGATTAATCTCCGATAAATTATTAACATTTTGAAATTTTTTTTTTGTAGATTTTCCCTCCTGCCCTTTCTCTAATAATTACATTTTAGAATAATAATTTGATACTGAGAAAAAATAAAAATTTTATCATCCATAGAACACAATTTTACTTAATTTTTAACATAAAAAACATTTCTTAACTAAAAAATTTATTGAAAATTGTTATATTTTAAAATATTGAAAAATATAATTATATTATATACTAACTCGATTTATAATAAGTTATAATAGTTGTAATAGCCAAGGAAATGAAGTGTAATAACTCATGTATCACACTATTTTCTATATTGGAGGTTGAGAATTCAGTTTATAATGTTGGATATACAGTCCATGTACAATTATTAAGGCACATGGAACTAACTTTTGGTCTCATGCTCTTTAGTAGGGAAACTATCTGCCTTTATACAAATTAATGGGCAAATGAAATTTTTACTGGAATTCTTTTTGGGAAAAGTATTAACAGAATTTGAAAAGACCATCCAAATGTAGTGGAACAAAGTAAAAAAAGAAAGAAAGGCTCTACATTCACCAGAACAAAAGTTACGATTTTATTGAAAATTGAAATTTTTTAAAGTTGTGTTGAAATGATGATATTAAGAGATGGGCGTTTCAAAAGAGCATCCAAAAATTTCAATTTTAAAAAAATTTTAACTTCTCTTACATTTATAGTAGAGACTTGATTTTTTAAACTTTGTATCCTACTTTTCAATAGTCTTTCTGAAACTGCTTAGTGTTTACCCAGAAAAAAAATCTACTTTCTCCAGCAAAAGGACTTCTGTCAAAAGTCCCTTCCATTGCCTTTAAGATTTGTAGATTGACTGTATTCACCACAGAAAAAAGTAATGTTTTTTTTTTGGAGGGGAGAAAGCAAAAATAGACAATTTTTTTTTCTAAAAATCACTTTCATTTGATTTATTCCCTTTCGTTTTATGAGTTAATAATATAAACTTCAACGGCACTTTGCGCGTTTTTTCTTACTATCAGTATTATAACAGGAGACTGTATAAATTGACTTGAAATGAAGAGAAAGTCAAAATTTTCAAAAAAGAAAAAAAAATTTTTTTTTATTTTTGCGCACACTTTTTTCATTTTTCCAAATTTCCAATTTATGATAGAAAATGGGAAATTTTGATGTAAAAAAATAGTAATATGATTATAGTAAAAAGGAGCAGTAGACGGAAGTAAAAGTAAAGTTCATCATTTCAAGTCATCAAAGAAAAAAGATTAAAACCAGGGAAAATGAGCAATCCTACTCAATATTTTTTCCTATAAAATGAAACTTTTTTTTGTAATAAAAGCTTAATAAGGAATCAAATCAACAAATTCCCTACCACTTCCGCAACTTTCTCATACAAATTTATTACTGCCCAAATCAAAAGCGCAAGTCGCCGTTCCAAATTTGTAGAAATTTAAATAAAAATTATAAATCTTGAATCACTCGATTTCAAATTTTAACCATATTTTCATACATTTGTTACATAATAATATTTTATGACACAATTAGTACAGAGTGTCTCAACAAATTCTGTCCCATTTTTCTCTAATTTCTCTAAAAATGGTAAAGGTGATGCAAATCTTCGTAAAGCGACCATCAAAAAGTGGAAGGGATGAAGTTTTCCCACAGCATCAAGTATTAAGTGATTCCTGCATGACTTGGTATTGTGAAAAAAAATTTCACCCTTCACTCCCTAATTTTTTGATTTTCTCGCCGACGCTTCGCAGATTATTTCACTCACTTTTACTACTTCAAAGAAAGTAGGAATGTGGACATATGTTGAGACAGATTGTATCAAAATGTATTTTTTTTTAATAAAAAAAAAAATTTGAGTGAAAGTTGGTTGTTGGAATTATAGGAAGATACATAAATGTCTTATAGTAGTATATTATTGAGTAATAAGAAAAAGGGCGGATGCTCGAGCAGTGAGTCTGAAGACTCCGTTATTGATTTTCGTTATAAGTTTTTATTAATAAAGGAACCATATCTACCTTGTAAAATGGACATTTACGTAAACAACATTGTTTATACTACGAAAGAACTAAAAGTCTCTGCATTCATTGGTTGTTTACAAAAGTTAAACCCATCCGGATGTAGAGCTGAAGGATTATTCAATAAAACTTAAATCTCAACTTAAAAATAAGAAACAAAAAATAAATAAATAAATAAATAAAATTTTTTTTTCCTAATTTCCCTTCAACTCTTGTTATAATTAAATACATATTGGATAGAAAGACCGGAATTGAATTGACAGATTAAAAACTTCATTTCCTCCACGAAATTTTATGAAATATAACTATAGATTAGATATGAAATGAGTAATTAATGGTAGGAAAGAGTTGACAACTTTTTAATTTTTTTTTGTCAGTAGTGTTGCGGCTGAGATAAAAAGAGTTTTGACGAAAAGTTTATTTCAAAAAATTTCATTAACTTTTGTGGTAAAAGTTGGTGAGTTGGATATTCTGTCTGATTTGATTAGCCCTGTCACCTCAAAAAAAAAGAAGAAATTTAACCCATCTGTCACTAACAGACATTGTGGCTAATTTCTCAATTCATGAGATTAGGATTCATGTATGATAAAACAAAAGTGTGATTTATGCCTACTGAAAGGAAATTGGTAGGATTATATTTCATAATTGATCCATACTAATAATAATTTAAAATATATATATATTTCAACCAAAGGAGTTATAAAGTCGTATTTCACGCCTCACCTCTATTACCAAACAATAAATGGTAAATATCGTTTATAATTAGACAATTTCCTTATAAAATTTCAACTTTGATCTAACTATTACTAAGTAACTCAGAAGAACTGCCAAAAAAAAACTACAGACCATGCTTGAGTACACACAACTCTAGTTATAATAGGAACTTCTCCTACTCATGAACCTGATACTTTCCTACACACAAATTAATTTCTATTGTTTTCCCTCCATATGGTAAAAAACGTTATCACTTTTAAAAAGTTTGAGAGAAAGGTCAAAAAGATCACTTAACTTATTATGAACATGAGCATAATTTCTTTAGAAATTAACCGGAAGAGAAACAACTCCAACTCCACAGTTTCAAAATCTTTTTCACTTTTTGTATCATTTCTAAGAATTTTTTTTTTAAACCTTAGCTCAAATTTCTCTACCTAAAACTAAAGAAAATTAGTCCCTGAGAAAAAATTCTTTTAACCTTTTAATAGGCTAAGGATTAAAAGAGCTTAAGAGTAGTAATAAATGATGGCTCTTTAGCTATCATAATTTATATAAATATTTCAACATTCTGAGAGTAAAGACTTTGTGTTAATGACATGTGAGAAAACCTAATAAAATCTTTCTCCAATTGTTTATTAACTTTCCTTTTTGAGCTCTTTAGTATTAACCAAATTCTATCATGATTAGCGGTCTCATAAAACTCCCAGATGTGTCTTTGGATTAATTTTAATTCTTCAATGGCATGTGTGGCGGGGAGAGGGAGGTGGGGAGGGGAGCGGAGGATTCAAAACTATTAAACTACAAAATGAGAGGGGAAAACAAAATGTAGTAGAGGATAAAGTTTTACATAAATTTGACTCTTGTTTTTTGTAAAATTGACTTGTAAAACCGTACAGGTAAATTTAGATTAGAGTGTTCACAAGGGATGAGAGTCAGAGGACAACGGTTTAATTGATGCTCTACAGTACGACGGAAAATTACAAATGTAGTAATGGCGGTAAAAAAATTTTTTTTTAAACCGACATACCGGATCAGTCTCTACCGATTTGAATTGTTTATCTTTCAATATAAGAGCTCTTGAATCCGCATAAAATCCAAGAACAAAGGGGATTTCATCCTCGTTAACATAAAGCACATGTGTACCAATTTTTTTTTTTTTTTTTTTGAGAAGGGGGTGGGGAGGGGGAAGGGGGTTCTTGAGAACGGAAAATATTGAATAGAAAGCTGTTGGATTTTATGTGGAAGCACGTTATTCATCCTAACTTTTAGATTTTGGACTTGGTGGCTCTAAGTTCGTGGAAGTGGGGTTAAACAATAAGATTTGAATCCTTAAAAAAAAATATTTTTTAAACCTTTTCCATCTTTAACCCTACTATTATTTTCATTATTATTAAAAAGTGGTTCAGGTTGTTACACTTTTACTTTTTATTACTATTACTTAAGTCACTATTACCGAAAATCCAAGTTAGTTTTCATTGTTCCTTATCTCAACCACACATCTGTAGCCAACTGTCCATAGCATCAGATCTTTCACGCCATTTCACCCCAAAATATCATTCACGGAAATTCTATCTTCCTCATCCCTACTACTCTGACTGGATCTTACAAATCCGGGGGAAAAGAACTCCTACAAAACTGTTGTTACACAGTTAGCAATGGGTTAAAACAAAATTTACAAAAAAAAAATAAAAATTTTTTTTTTTTTTGAAAAACGATCAATTGAAATGAATAAAAATAAAAAAGAAAATGGATGGGACTCACCGTTCTGAATGACTGTGGTGATGAGATTGAGATATAAGAAGAGGTTATTGAGAAACATGGCGAAAATATTAATAGTAAAAATAGCTGAGTTTGATCTGAATTAGTATGATATAGGTAATTGAGGGTAGATTCGGAGAGGTCATGGTAGAATAAAAAACTGAGTAACTGGCCAATGACCTCTGACCGTTTGAACCTTAGTTGAGTAATTGAGTGCAGAGAGGTTGTCTTTGCGTGCACTGCAGATGAAGCCGGAAGAATTTGTGAGTAGAACTCCGTGGATCCTTGGACTTTTTATTGAGAGAAGTTTTTGGATGGCTTCTTCCGCCCGCCGTTTCTTCACGCGCCGTCCTTCTCATACTCTCCTCTACAACTTACTACTTTTTTACATTTTTCTCTATTTATATTCACAATCTTAAACCACCAAACTTTCTCTTTAATTTTAAATCACAAACTAGAAATTCATTTTGGATTTTTTTTTTTCATATTTTTCTTAGTAACTTTTGATTAATGGAGGCTCCTATTACAATCCCTCTTCAACTCCTTATCAAAACCCATTGATTTTAACTCTTGACTCTCTAGTCTCTACCTTTTCAATTATTATTAAATTTAAACAACCAAAATTTGTTAACCAGACTTTGATTTGACTAATAAGCATAAGTATCTGATTTGTTAAAACTTTATTACAGTCCAACTCTGTTAAACTCAAACCGGATATGACGCTTCATTTTTTTTTTTTTTTTTTTTTTTTCAAAATTATGTTTTTTTGACCTACTTTTTGTGAAGATTATTCCATTGATGATGATGCAGTTACCAACTTTTAAAATCCTTAAATATTATTTTTTTCTAAATTTCATTAAAAAAAATTTTTTTATAATTAAAATTTTGTTGTAGATAATGAAAAACTTTTATATTCAGAATAGGTTTGATGTTCAGCCTCTCCATTTAACCCTCCTCCCACTCCAAATAAAACAAAAGCAGAATCAAATGAAATTAATGATCAAGTTAAAATTTATATAATCAATACTGATTGATAAATTACTCCAAAATCAAAATACCTATCACTAAATTCGACCTGTCAAATTAGACCAAGGTAAGGATAATACCATTTGATGATATAGGTGTACGAAATTCTACAGAATTGGATGATTTATTAATTATAGGAAATTTGATTTAAAAAAAAAATAAACAAAAAAATTATTTTTTTAAATTATCTTTCCAAATAAAAGATCTAGGGTGTCGAATGACTCCCACTTTCTTCAGAGTCAGGTGACTCAGAGTCATAACTCGCTGACTCCCGTTTTCACAATGAGTCAGAGTCATGAATTTTAATGACTCAGTGAGTCTTAGGGTCAAATTTCCAATATATATTACTTTTTGATTTTCGAGCTCGAGTCACGAGAACCTGAGCAACTGTGAGCTCATGATCAAAAATTGCAGTGACATTTCCAAATTGGAACTGTCACTGCAATTTTCATTGGAAATTCCAATGAAAAGTGAGCTCGAGTTCCTGAGAACTCTGGTTCATTAGTTGAAGTGACCCAAGATCACAAATAAGACCATGTGATTAATGTACTTTCACATTCAAATTTAATTTTGAAGTTTTGCTCTAAAGTGAACAAAAAGTAAGTTTTTTTATTGTTATTTTATAGTTATTCCTAGGAAACACTGATACTGAAACTAAATTGATAATTACTGTATTGCAAAATTAAAATTGCGATACGTCCAACAAGCGGTTATCTAGTACTTCCGATATTTTGTCATGTGCTCAGAACAACACATCAAATTCAAACTCCAAACTATTATTGAAATTGAAAGTGCGATAAAACTTCCAGTTCCTTTCATGTCACGAATCTTTTCAAAAAATTCACTTTTTTTTTTGATTTTTTTTTTGCATAGAAATTCGTTTCAGGACATTCTGAAGTGATTCTGAAAACTTAAAAAAAAAATTTTTTTTTTTTGAAAATGAAGTCTAAAATTTTGATTTTGGGTTCTCTGTGGTCAAAAGTCAGATCAATCAGATCAACAATTCAGGTCAAAAGTCAGATTAATTCTGAAATTTTTTTGTAAATTTTTTTTTCGAAAATCCAAAAATAGACTTTAAAACAAAATTGTAATTAGAAAAGAAAAAACAGACATTTGAACTGTACAGAATCGTAAATTTCCATAGGGTTTGCCAGTCTTTGAATCTAGAAATTGACCTTATCAGAAACCTTCTCCTGATTTTATTTTGAAACCTGGTAAACCTATCAAGTCTGAGTTGATTAAGCATTGTTACAATCTATCAAGATCACTTTTCGAACCTACTAGCTGAGGAGGTTCAGAAATTGTGTCTCGAGGTCGTTTCGACCTCGAGTTCTATAGTCATTAGAAATTTGGAATTGACTGTTACTCTCCAAGTCAACATCGTCGTGAACCCGCGACCCAAATCAGTTCAACTCGAGTTCACTTTAGTCATTGGAAATTTGTATCATTGACTTTGACTGCTGAAATGAGGTTCCAAAGTCAAAAGTCATGTATTGGAAATTTGGTCCTGATAGAATCATTTCTGAAGCTTGAGTCAAAGTCAGGTGACTCAGATTCATGACTCTGTGACTCTGAATTTTAATGACTCAGTAAACCTGACTCAGTGACTCTTACAGAATCACTCTGAAGCTTGAGTCAAAGTCACGTGACTCAGAGTCATGACTCAGTGACTCAGATTCACATAAATTTTATATTTTTCTATATAACAGTAAAATGAGCATATTCGAAGCTCAAAATGAGTGATACAAAGACGCTAGGTTACCTGCTCTAGAGGTTAGTATATTTCAATTTCGATGGCCTGAAATGTTATGAATTTCGATTTTGAGAAATCATGTATTTAGATCTAAACTATTTAAAAATATGAATTATGGTTTAGATTTCGTGGTTTTTTAAAATCATCGATTTCGACTTACATTTCTGTTTCAAATGGCTGTTGTCTACTTCGATTCTGATTGCGAGTTGGAATTTTTAGAAATGTTAAATTTAGATTTTCATTAAAATTTGAAGTTCGATTTCGATGTGTAGTGGTGCAAGTTACAAGTGTGCTTCAAACTAAACACGAGCCGTGCAGCAGCAAACTCCCACTCTCAGATTTGTTGTGGGTTGCGGGAGTTGAAAAGAATTGGGTAGTACAAAAAAAAACAATATGTAAGCAGTAACGTTTTGTTGCTTGGGAGTCATGACTCTTCGTAATGAGTCACAACTCAAAGTCACTTTGGAAAGGCACAGAGTCACGAGTCGGGTGAGTCAGAGTCACGACTCATTGACTTCCATTTCTCTATTGAATCAGAGTCACCCAAAACCAGTGACTCCGAGAAATCGATGAGTCAGAGTCAG
This sequence comes from Holacanthella duospinosa, assembly GCA_002738285.1. NCBI lineage: Eukaryota > Metazoa > Arthropoda > Collembola > Poduromorpha > Neanuridae > Holacanthella > Holacanthella duospinosa. Next base: position 413,945 of record NIPM01000029.1, read on the forward strand.
AGTCACCTGACTCAGAGTCATTCGGAACTCTAAAAGACACCACTTGAATCATTTAAACAATTAATAATTATTAAACTATCAAAGTTAAGTGAAGAGTAAATTAATACATAAAAAAAAGCTTATTTATTTATTTTTTCCCTACACTCATGCAATCTATTTCTTAAAAGTATAACTAAAGAGAAAGTTCTCACTAGTATACTTTCTCCAACGATAGAGGATATCCATGAGACGTTTTCGGTTTTTAGTAAGAATGAACAAAAATTTTCTCTATTGTTTTCTCTTTTTCCTCACTTATCGTTTAAAAATTCTTTTTCTATTGATTTTATTAGTTTTAGTTACGTAGTTTACAAAATATGTAAGGTGACCTAATTTATTCTCACTTTTTGGTATCAATTTCAAAAGTGCACTCTGGAAAAGTGTAAATTATAATTTAACAGAGATAACAAAGTTACAACTACGTTTTCTACCTAAAAAAAATTTTTTTTTTTGTATACATGAACTTTCGATTAAAAATTTGTAACCACGTGTCGTCTAGAGTTAAAAAATCCATAAAGATCAACTTGAATGTGTCACCTTCATAGTACATAAAAATTCATAAATCCATTAGAGGTGATAGCTAAATTGTTAGTGTTTCGTAATTTTTTTTTATATACGAGGACCCAGCGGTGATGAAGTGGTCATAAAGGATTAAGTAGAACAATAGATAAGACGATGAGTAGAGGCAGAGTGCATTTTTAGTGATATGAAAGTTGAATAATAGAATTGTAGAAATGAGATAGTTGGAAATATTATTAGTACTTAGTAGAATTGAAATGATTAATTGTGGCAGGAAATCAGAGTTAATATTAAAAAGTTGTCATCCAGATCTAAATTATTCTTTGATCTAGTCCGGAACCCTTTGATTCGAGGTATATAAGAGAAATTATAATTATAATAAAGGACATTATACATTCAGACTTTCATTGTTGGACTTTTCAAAGAACATCTTCAAACCAATAGTAGTGACAATGTCATCAGTACTTGACTGTGGAACAGGTAAAGCTTCTTACAAAAATTTATTCCTTTCGTTTAATTTAAATTAATCCCAATCTACAGGTGAGTGTTCAACGGGGGCTCCTTTCGAAGATCTAAATTCAACAGTACTTGAGACATACCCATGTCCTCTTGAATTTAAAAAATTTTACTGTTTGAATAATTCTAATTGTTTTGTCATCAAGATTGAAAACTCACTCATTTATAACTGCGAGTAAGAATTATTAACTTGATTTTAAACTTTTCCTTTAATAATGCATAACACACAAGACCAACGGAAACGCTACTTCTCAAATTTTAACAACTAACAAACAGTCGACCTAACCATACTATCTTAATTTGGAACTAAAAAATTTCAACGATTTTCTAAAAAAAATTATAATTATGAATTAAATGTTCAAAGTTTGTTACATGTTAATTCAAACAATGTCCTATCTAGCTTTTTATTAGAGTGCATGCTTCAATTTTTTTGAGGTTTTCGTTTTCGCTGGTCCTCACGGTATGATTTTTTTTTTAATTTTTGACTAAAATTTAAAAATCTATTGTTTAAAAAGATGCACTGATGGGTATGTAGGACAACGATGTGAGTTTAAAAACCTCGAACAATCATATTTGAGTAAGTAAAGTAAACTTTTCTATACTATTGTATAATCCTGGTGAGGGAGATGCAAAAATTTTGAATTTTTTTTTTTTTTTTGAAAATTAGGATCACGTTATAATGCCATGTTGCAACAGGCATCACTAACTTCTGCCTTTATTGTTATGATGGTCCTTATTATTCTTTTTATTCTCTATTTGTATGTCAGAAAAACAAAGAAAAGGTAAGTTTTATTTTATTATTATTAAATTTCATTGTCTTAATGTAAAATTTTTTACTTACTTGAGGCCTTATGCTCCTAAAAGATCTTCATTGATTATGGAGTATGAAATTGCTACTCAATCAGACGCAATGTCAAGTCTTCCTTTTGCGAAGCCAGTATAAACAACAAAAATCAAAATTATTAACATCAGGTGAGACGGTTGAGACTAATTGGTCGTAGTAATCTAATCAATAATATTTAATACCATCTCCTACTTTGTTTATATATCAAAATAGAAAAAAAAAATTTTTTTCTGCTGAGGTAATCTCGAGCCAGGGGAGTCAAAACAATTAGAATACTTATTCGTCTACTGACATTTATAAATTGTTTGTGACGAGGTTGTGTTCAAAATCATCTGAAGTAAAAAATATTACGTAGATTTCGATTTTAAATAATTGTAAACAATGGGTGATAACAATAGAAAATATGTATAGTTCTTTGTAAACAAAACTTTTCAATTGTTCGCCATAAGGAGCGAACAAGGAGAATCTTAGGGCTTCAATATAATTATTCTCAAACTTCATTTCAATAATAATAAGTGTTTGTAGGATTGAAATAAAAAGAAAAATATAACAATGGTGAGAGGTAAGAAAGTTGAGAGAAAGTTTTTCAATAAGACGCTTCGTTTAGTTTACATGAGACAGTTTGGGTGAAGGAAGTCAATAATTTATCGCTCGTCCTTTTACTCACGGGGGCAACAAATATCGATGACTCCATAAAAAAGTATGAAAGAGTTTGACCGGCATTTTCACCGGCCGACTCGATGCTTCATTCGGCCTTAAATAATTATTTATATTTATCAATTTTTGGTTTAAAATTATTTTGCCTTTAAGTCTCGTGCATTAGGTGCTGTATCGTATCAGGTAAATATTTTCGTGGTCAATTTATTTCATAGACAAGGTGTAAAAGAGTCACCTATCCTTTACTGTAGTGCCACATAATTTTGTTCGAAAACACTTGATTTTTAATAAATCTTAATTTTTGACTCGTTGAACTCAGTGACTTAATTTAAAAAGTAATCGACTCTACATTTCAATGTAAAAACCATTTGGACCAAAAATTTTTCTTTCCTAATGTACCACGTTGGAAATAGGTTTTCTCCAATTCTGCACTTTGCCATGTGTAACGAATATTGTTGAATTATGAAGCAGCCCAAGTGTAAGAAAAATAGTTTGTTTACTTTGTACAACAGAAAAGAGACTTGTGAAAATTTGGATACAAAAAAATTCCTAAATTTCAAAAAGTAGTTTTGTCTTATAATTTTTGTGCAATTTGCAAGGAAAAAATTTTCACCAAAAATTTACACTGTTTTTATCATATAAGCCTATATATTTCTTGTCATATTTGTGAAACGGACCGGAGTCTTTCTATTCTAAGGAGAGCGGGTTAACTACTATGCCATATGAGCCGTAACTTGAGATAAGTTAGAAGTTAGGATAAGTTAATTCATTCTAAAAGTATTCCAAACATTGATTTTATTAAATCTTTGCTTCTTTGTTCATTTCATGAATTAGATTCGTTAATTGTTTGACATCCTTCAGTGATTATTTGAACAGTGGAGTTTCTGGCGTTTGTTAAGAAACCTCTAAAGCATGCGCTGCAAAATTCAAAATCATCATGAGTAAAATATTTTTATTATAACAGAGGGTTCAGATAACGATAGGACGGGGTTACCCTAGTTCACATACTCTACCACCAGTGATGGACAAATCCAAACCATTTTGAAAATTTATTTGGATTTTGTTTTAATTAATTTAAGTAGTGCAACGCATGGCTCAGCTTTTGGCGTGAGCCAGAGCGACTAGCTCAATGAGCCATGGCTCATGGCTCACCCGAGCAGTGAGCCAGCTCATGAGCCATGGCTCTGGCTCCGCACTTTTGTTGAGCTGGCTCATGAGCCAGAGCCATGGCTCAATGAGCTATGACTCATGGCTCAACATAAAAAAAAATTTTTTTCCCGCTAATATACACATTTTGCTAAAAGTGAGAGTGACCTAGTGAGAATAAGCCAACACAAATCATAATTAGAAACTGGCTAAAGGCAAATTGACTTTCAAGGACCAAAAATTAAAAAAAAAAGTGATGATTTGGAAGAAAAAAAAATGAAAAATTAGAGGAAAAGTGGAAGAATCTAGGGGAAAAGTTGAGCCATTGAGCCATGGCTCACAAGTTTCGTTGAGCTGACTCATGAGCCATGGCTCTGGCTCAAAATTACTACATGAGCCAGAGCCAAGCACCAGCTCTGGCTCAGAAATTTTTGTGAGACAGCACGAGCCAGAGCCAGAGCCATTGAGCCAGCTCATGAGCCAGAGCCATGCGCAACACTAAATTTAAGAATGATAGCNCATTGAGCCATGGCTCACAAGTTTCGTTGAGCTGACTCATGAGCCATGGCTCTGGCTCAAAATTACTACATGATCCAGAGCCAAGCACCAGCTCTGGCTCAGAAATTTTTGTGAGACAGCTCGAGCCAGAGCCAGAGCCATTGAGCCAGCTCATGAGCCAGAGCCATGCGCAACACTAAATTTAAGAATGATAGCATGGTTCAATGAATCATCTGCTCGAAATGACCACATTCCATCGCTAAGCAATAATTCAGGCGGTCGTAAAATGCTGTTCTCACGTTTTGGAGCACCTGGTTAGTTGTTTACGGTTGTAACAAATTGAGTTATCTCGTCTTTAAGTTCTTGAATGTTGGCTGCGCGTGGGGGTGTAAAAAGTGTGGATTTCATATATCCCCAGAAGAAATAATCTAAAGTATTTAGATCTGGGGATCTTGCGGGTCATTCCTTTGGGCCTCTACGTCCAATGCACTTATTTGGCCAAATGGAATCTAAGAGATGACGTGTGACGTTGGCAAAATGGGCTGGCGCAGCGTCTTGTTGCCACCACAGATTCTCCATTGGAATACCTTGTTCTTCAGCCGCGAGTTGTCACTCGACAATTATTCGCGACTCCAGCATTTCTACATAAGCGGCAGCTGTGATATTCCCTTCGAAGTAGTAGGGTCCCACAACCCTATCGCCAACAATACCGCACCACAGATTTAGTTTAGGAGCAATTTGGGACTTGACTGGCTCCATCCATCGCGGATTCTCATCGCTCCAGTACCTGTGTAAATATTTAACTTTATGCCGTTAATTTATATTTAAGTAAAATACGCTTGGCGTACAAAGCATACATAAATTCTTTTAAAAATTTACTAAAAATTTAAATTGCGATTTTCTTTATTAGCTAATTTTTCAAGTCATCATTTAGATCACCCGCGATTTATTGTTGCAATATTTGGCTACATATTTCAAATTTTGGAGAAAGTTTGTGAAAAAGGAAATTTTTGGATAACCCTGTAGACTTCGGAATTGTAATAGTGGGTGGGGACACTATTGCAAATTTCACAGTACATTGAATTAAATTGGATTGAATTGAATTGAATTGAATTGAATTAAATTGAATTGAATGTAATTTATTTAGGTGTCAAAAGAATCATTTTAGTTACAAAAATGTTAATATACTTAGACACCCCCATACGGGACTAAATCTAAAGAGTTAAAAATTAGTATTAGTTATGTTTATAGTCAGAGTCATGACTTTATAGTTGAAACAGATATTAATTATCAACTTAGATGTAAATTGCATAGTACTTAGCTTTTTCATACATAGTAATACAGGTAGTGAATATTGCAGTTAAACCAATAAACTAACTACAATACATTTAAATTTTATATCAAATTTCACATAATCATACCTATAGTTTTGGCGGTTCACTTTCCCATTTAAGTACACAGCGCACTCGTCACCGTAAATCACCTCACGGCTTCAATTAGGATTTTCGTCGCACTTTTCGTAAAACTCGATACGCCTGTCCGGGTCATCATCATTCAGCATGTGTAGAATTTGCATCTTGTATGGATGGAAATTATTTTTATGTTAAATTTTAACTGAACCCTACTCCTATCCCTGACTCCATTGATAGCTTTCTGACTGCAGTGTGCGGATCCAGTTTCGCAGCAGCAATGACCGAAGCTGACATTTCATCTCCAGTGGCAGGTCTGGCTCGTGTTGTTTTTTCATCCAAAAGTGTGTATTTGTTTTCCATTTTATCAATAATGCGTTTGATGGTATCCTTGCTGCCAATTTGATGATTCACAGTTGAGGGATGTACATTATACCGTTCCAAAATTTGATGGTACGATTAGGTGGGATATCTGTAACAATACTTAATAACTATTAAACGAAGGTTGGGTGGAATCCGCATTACATACGACAAAACACAAGAAGAAGAATAAATTTAACAATGATGAACTGATAAACAAATACCTAAAGTTATTTTCAATTTCTATTTGTAATTGTGCCAATTTATCCAAATCAGATTAGAAAGAAATCATTGAACTCAACAGAGATTAGGTAAGATCACCCATGTCACCCTTTCATTCAATCCACATGCCCATTTTTGTTAGTGGAGGGACAAGACAGGGTGGGCTAGAGTGGGTAACTCCGTCCTATCGTCATCTGAACCCTCTGTATAATGTTGACCCACCGATACCTTCATCACGTTTACTGTCTTCCACCGACAGAAGAGTTGGACAGCTTGTTTGCGTTGCATTTTCCCACATCAATGATCTTCCGACTACTTGATCCAACGAGAACGCGTGAAGGAAGACGTTCCTGGCATACACATTTAGAGGTCCAGAAACTGATTTAAGGGTATACAGCGCTGCTTTTTTAACAAAAATTTTGTTTCGAATGGAAACTAAATTAGTTATTAGTCTCTTGAAGGGCTTTGCGGACTTTCTGCAACTCGTTTTAAAATATAACAATATAAAGTCAACCATTTAGTGAAATTACAAAATATTTTGAAAATCAAACAAACCTTTACAAATTTTGTGATTGGTTTTTTTGTCATGCAATTGTTTACGCAAACAGATGTCTTCTGCTTCAATAATCAAACAAACCTTTAAAAATTTCGTGATTGATTTTTTGTCATGCAATTGTTTACGCAAACTGATGTATTCTACTTCAATTTCTTGAACGTCATCCGTGAATTTTCGCCCAGGATGGGAGAATTTGCGAGCACTTGTTCCAACTTTGCGCGTTTCTGAGCAAACAGAAGCATAAAGTGATTTTGATGGTAAAACATATACGAATAAGCTTACTTTATTCTGTATAGGGACATCTTATGTAGCTAATGATGAAATTTTGTTACTCTTCCGAGTTTGTTTCAAAAAATCTATGGCAATGAAGATTTTTTCTAAAAAATATTATGAACAATACTTATTCAAAATACGATTTTCTATCGTTGTATGCTTTTTATTCAGTTAATTCTTGTTAGAACGTCTGGAGCAATTTTTTTACATTCGCGAAGCTAATTTTTACAATTGACAACAAAAGTGTGTTAATTGTGAAAAGTTAGATAACATTAGTTAACTAACATTAGTTCATTCCAAGTCAAATTTTTATACATTAGAGGTAGAGGACATCAGACTGACGTTAATAGTGAAAATTAGAACAAAATTCGCTTTTTCTGGGTATTTATGCGATGCTCCAGAAATTAATGATTCAATTATTTTGGAGCCCTATTCCTTACCATGTGTTTCGTGCATTTTAATCTTGAGAATTTTGAGTATAAAATTCAAGTGGTTCAACTCATGCCCATAATACTGTGATTTAAAATTTCACAATTGCCACACATTTAATGACTTTTGTGTGGTAATTGTAAAATTCGTTTAATTAATTTAAAATTTGATTAATAATTTTTAATTGGAAAGTCAATCTAGTACTTCTAGTCTATCGACTGACAAAATCTGAAAAACTTACAGTGAATCTAACAGTTGCAGTGTCCAACTCCGCAATCGTGTTCCGGAACTCTGCAGTCTGAATTTTGTTTGTCTTTTAGTTTTGTCAATTATTCAACAAGTTTTAGAACAAGTTTTTGAATTTCAAAATGTAGACAGACGCATTCTTTGTATTTTCAAGTAAAAAAACTACCTGAAAAGTTTAATCTAACACAGTTTTTTTTAAAACTTTTCACAATTATAACACTTTCACAATTAGCTAAGATGTCCTTACCTTTTTCAGTTATGAGGGAGATGAACCATTAACCTGTTGAGCCTTCTTTGTCTCTACCTGTAGCTTAGCGAGTAGTTCAGGTCTTGACCCTTAAAAAGTATGAGATTTCGATTTAGTTTCAGGCAAAAATCAAATATAACTAAAACTTGTAATCCCTTACCTTCAGCAATCAGTTTTGCGCTTTTGATCTTCCGTTCCATTTCCAGAAGAAACCAGATTTTGATGTCTTCTTTCGGCCATTCGTCGAAGAATGTGTGAAATTATCACAGTTAGGAATCAAATGAATACCCGAGTCAGGTGTTGAGGTTGAGAGTTTAGTATATTTTCCTACCATGGAGTCAGATTCTGTGACAAGGTGCCTGTGCCAAAGCATTCATCAGTTTAAAGGTTCCTTTGGCTGCACTAGGTGTCTAGTAGAAGAAGAGAGCTTGAAGATAAGTTAGTACTCGAAAAAGTGGATATACCGAAAGGGGGAGATGGCACCTTTGAGAAATAAGTCAAACTCTCTCCAGTATTTGCAGGGCGATTTTAGAAACAAACCCACAATCGCAAAGTCTAAACAAAATTAATATTAAGTATCCTTTGAAGTTGCTGCTACTCCCTAAATTTGATATGGTAACTGGATTTACCTACCACAATATGCACAGTGCATATTTACGGAAATCACGGACATTCCTTACCGCATGGCTCAACCCAAAAAATCATTCTCAGCCTTATTATATTGGAAATAAATCAAAGTTCATTGACTCCATGTTGCTGAAATATTCGGTCTCTGTTCATATGATTGAACAGTCAGATCAATCGAAGATCAGAAATTCTGGAAGGCATCAGGATGTAGAACATGGACTTTTGTAGTTTCACTTATTCTAAATAATATTCTTCCTTCCGTATATTTGAGTCATTTCTTTACATACAGTGATGCAATTATGCTTTTGTCTCGCGACATGGTAACAATAATTAACATAACTACTGCTGAGGCTTTGATTGAGAAATTTGTTAAAGGGGTCCAGATTCATTATGGCCTTGGTTTTTGTTCTCACAATTGCCATATTTTCCCTATTGCTCCAAACAGTGTCGAGAATTGGGGTCACTGTGATCTTATTCAGCGTTTCAATTTGAAATTTTAATGGACACTTACTTCGGCGGTGTTATGGGACTCAAAAGGTTGGAGTCGAAATTTCAAATCGTGTTCAACTTTTGAGCAGTGCGAATGCGTGGAGTCGCAAAATAAAAGCATCAACAGCCATCCAATTATTCGAATTTCTTGGTCACGGAAGACTTTCAATCAAAACTGTTACTGAGCAGTCTGGTTGCCTATTCTTTGGACCTCGGCGTCTATTTTTTTTTACAAACGAAGAAATTAAGAGAACTTGGAGTCGAATTATCATGCTCGTCATTATCTTACAAGAAATGTTATGGTAATTCGTCCATTTTATCCAAAGCTCGAGTAAATTGTTAAACATTGCAATTTACATAGCTCAAATTAGAAAACAGTTTTATATTTTACAAACCATTCTTTGCAGACATCCGACGCCAGTTTGCATTGCAAGAAAACTTAATGTCAGGGAAACAACAGAATTTTCACATTTCAAGTATTCGGAATCAATAGCAAACTTAGTATTTGAAATCTAAATTTATTTGTAGCAAAGTAAAAAATCAATTAACTATTTTAGTTAGGTTGCCAAATACTATTAAAAAAGAGTAAGTCTGGTAATTATTCTAAGAAAATGTACAATGTTTCGGTCCAAATTAATTTAGAAATTGATTTATACAAGGAACTTGTCCTTCCTAAGTTGAATGTTTTGAATAACATATTTTGTGTGAAATACTTTTAACACAGAGCATGTCGAACTTCATAAAAGATTTCTATTGTGTAAGCACTAAATGACAGAAATGAAAGTATAATTTTTATTTGTAAAACTCGATGTCAAATCATACTAAATTATACATGGTAGGATTAGAATTGGACATATTTTGTACATTATTAATTTCAACGGGACATCTCGTTGTTTTAGTAATATCTCCAAAATTGTAAGAAGGTTATTTATCAGATAGGATGTTATCTAGGTAGGGTTTTTCAATGTTCAGGTCGGGATTTCTACCAACCTTGCCAGTTTATTTACTATCTTCTCCTAGACTGTAAGATTGTGTTTTTCTAAATTAAATTCAGAAAAGCCCTCTTTTTAACTGAGTTGAGTGGTTTTAGGTTGAAGAGGGTGTTTGTGAGTTAGGTCNTTTTTATTTGTAAAACTCGATGTCAAATCATACTAAATTATACATGGTAGGATTAGAATTGGACATATTTTGTACATTATTAATTTCAACGGGACATCTCGTTGTTTTAGTAATATCTCCAAAATTGTAAGAAGGTTATTTATCAGATAGGATGTTATCTAGGTAGGGTTTTTCAATGTTCAGGTCGGGATTTCTACCAACCTTGCCAGTTTATTTACTATCTTCTCCTAGACTGTAAGATTGTGTTTTTCTAAATTAAATGCAGAAAAGCCCTCTTTTTAACTGAGTTGAGTAGTTTTAGGTTGAAGAGGGTGTTTGTGAGTTAGGTCTTATCGAAGGGTTGATGATGGGAGACGGTCTGTCATCCACTGTCAAGACCAGATGCCACTTATTTAGCATAGTGCTCCACTTTCATCCAATGAGAATACTTTCTCCAACATCCAACAATCACATTTCTAAGACTCAAAAATCATCTTCCTACGCAAAGCATCTCCTTTACGCCTTCAAGACTCAGCTCATTCCTAGAGATTTCATTGAAAAAAAAAACAAAAAAAAAACAAAAAAAAAACTTGTTCTTTCTCTACTTTCTCCAACCCCTGTGGATCTTTGATAGCTCATAGTCTGAGTCTTTATCCCAGAGACATCAACAGACGATATTTCTTAATAGTCGAAACATGATCAGCAGAATCCACCTCACATCGCTTTTATTACCTTCTCTACGCAATTATTTGCATTTGTAATAGAAGCAACTGGAAGTAATGGCTCTCAAGCTATTCACTTTCTCCCTTTTATACTCAAAAAACTAAAGGGAACTTCTTAAAGACTAAAAGAACAAGACTTCCTTTCCATTATTTGAATTTCATTTCTTTAGTTATAGGATCTTATATACTATTTTGTTAACAACCAGTTCATTTTTTATTATTCTTTCCGTATGAGTAAAAATTTTGAAAGGAAAGTTTTAACTTGTAGTTATGAAAAAAAAAATTATTTTTTTTTCTCTTTGTTTATAAGAAAGTGGTGTATAAAAATGAGCTTAATGGTTACTCAAAGTTAGATAGATGAGAAACTTAGTCGTTGAGTATCCCACTAAGGACTTTTAGTTTGAGTATAGTTGAAATTGTTTGTTAGAAGAATGATATTTGTTAAGGGTTAGACTATCATGTTAGACTTAAGCTAGACTAATGATTAGAAAAGATTCAACTGACAGCAGAGAATACGTTTATAGAATTTAAAATGAACACAATTGGTTTAGCTTTCACTTTCTATCGTCCAATAAGATTGTTAGATTCCTATTGGAGCGGAAGCGGGATCTTTAACAGAGTTATTATCTCAGATCTTACTCTACTAGTTCCTATTTATTTATTCATTAAATCTTTACTTAGACTCAAAGTCTAGTGAATACTCAAAACTTTACTTTCTTATTTGTAAAATCTAGAATAATATTATATTCTACTCCAGTCCTTTAAATCCTCTCTATTCACTCTTTTCTTCTAGGTAGTTGATAAATAATATCCATTTGTACAAAACTTTACAAACTCTTGGATTTTATCTCATGAGTTGAAGGGGTAGGTTCATTTCCGGTTCCTTATTTTATGAGACGACCAGTTTATGTAATTCAATGAGGAGACTAATTCTCTAAACATTTATGATCTTCGTCACTAATCTTAAACTCTCTAAACCTATCCATCAACGACAAGAACAGGCGAGAACAGTTGCATTTGGATAAGACCTCAGTACAATGGATTCAAATTTGTCAATGTAGAGTAAAGAAAGACTATTCAGTTTTTCTGGAGAGCAACATGAAGTGGCTGATGAGGGATTGGATGATTTCATTGGCCATAAGATACTTCCTACCACCCAAGCATTCATTTCTCTTCCTTCCTACAAAAATTAATTTTAAACATTAATTTTTTTTTATATATACAACTTTCAATTATTGGAAATAGAGAGTGAATTCTTTTTTTCCAACCCTTTTCAGAGTGGTGGGTAAAAGGATGTCTATGACGCACATCAGGCCATGATTGGTTTATTTTTTGTAATTCGTATGCACTTTCACTCCTCCTTTACGAAAAGTTTGAAAGGAAAAAAAATATTCACATTCTTATATTACTTATAATCTTACACTTGAGTTTGAAAATGGAGAACAAGTTCCGCTACAGTAATTGATTGGAAAAGTTGCTGGAGCAATAATTTGTTCTGTCCAATCATAGTCAAGTGGTATGGATAGATTTTGAACAACACAGTAATGTTCTGAAGGGTTAGAGTCAGAAGTACTACGTTCAGAACTCACCTGTAATCAAAATTTATATTTTTATATTATTAACTAGTCAATGAAATGAAAATAATTTTAGAATCATTATTTTTAACTAATTAACCTCTGACTCCAACGGAATCATCCCTATTTTCTCGTTATCAAAATCCTTGGAAATTTTAATTCTTGAATTTTCTCTCGACCGTCGGCGTGATTTTTTGTTTTTCTTTTTTCTAAACTTTTGATTGGTGGAGTAGGTTCTTCGGAGAGTGGACCAAGTGTTGTCGAACGGAAGAACAGTATTATGTATTTCTTCGCTTGGAGTCCAAGTCTTGACCTTGACGGAAGAGTAGTCTGTGGAAACTACCTCATCACTCGACTCATCTCTACTGTTATGAATTGAAGGGAAATAAGTGAGGAAGTGATTGGAAATGGATTGATTGTTTCCAAGAAAAGTCCTTCTAAGGACTTGGACCTGATGAATTCCTTGTAAAGGAGTTGGTTGGAATTGATCAGTCCCTGAGATCTCATTCTCATTTTCTACTGTCTCATTCAGAGTCCTTCCTACATGGTTAGTCTCCTTAGGAAGAGACAGGATTGGATAAAGACTGTTCTCCAGTTCATTGTTGTCTCCTATTCTCTTCTCATTGATTCTTGAGAAATGGTAGTCGTTTAGGTTTGGAATTTGATTTGATTCAGACCGTTTCCTTCCTTCTTTATCCCAGTTGTAGTCACCAGGGATTCCTTTTTCATCCAGTTTAAATAATGGTAAATTTTCCAAAAAAGGAAATTTCGACATAGACTCCGACGTTGTACTGAAGATGACAAGAAATGGTTTGTATGTTAGTCGAATGAGCTCATCCAATCCGACATTGTGGTACACTTCCCTTCCTGTTCCGAATTCTGGGATTAAACTCTCCATTGACAGTCCCACCAACTCCCATTTCCCTTTAAAAAAAAATTTTTTTTTTAACTTTCTAACTATAAAAGATATAAAAATTCATAAAAATTCTACCCTAGGTTACTCAATTCCATGTCAAGACTTCATAAAGTTGAATGGTATTGATTCATAAGTATTCTGTCTCACCTGTCTCACGCGAGGACTTATGGTGAGTGACAGGTATTTGATAAAATTTCGAATCAATTTCTAACCTCTCCAAGCTTTTTAATATTATTACTTACTAGACTAGAAATTTAATTTCTAATATCACTGAGATGGAACTGGAACTAGGAGTACTCGACAGTGACTCACGGAAAGAAGCCTTGAGAAGTTTTGTAATATCCAATCTCTGCCATCCGCGTGTTGAGGGAAGTATGGAAGTCTTGGAGACATATTTTTTAGGCAAATAATTTCTAGTTCGATGATGAGATTGAAAGAATTTGATCCGTGGCAGCTTGCCGTGACGAGATTTTTTTCTAAACATATGGACTTCGGCTCGTGAAATATTGTCTCCTGGTGACAGTGATGACAAGTTGAAATTCATTGACTCTCGCCTAATCTTACCTGTTCAACAAAAAAAAAGAAATTCCGAAAGTTAGCTTAGAAATTCAAAGAAGAAATTTGGAAGAGTTGTCTACCGAAGGATCTATTATGGAAAGCTTTGAAGCTTACTCCAAAAAGAATATGACTCTAAACTTGACAAGTTAAATTTTTTGGGTATATAACAAAGTCTCTACTCCAACTGACTAACTACTATGATTAAACGGTGTGACTGACATTCACTTTTTACATAAAATCCTTCCCATCATCACATTCGTCTTTTGAGAAAATTTCTTTCTCGAGCAATAATAATCTGAAGGCTCACATTAAGGGTCATTACTCAAGTCCAGATGCATATGCAATAGAACACTGAGGGTAAGTCTTTTAGGCAGTTTTCACTAAAAGTCAATTCTAGAGAGAAAGCATATACAGTGCAACTACAAATAGCAAAGGCATTCGAAGAGACTTTTGGCCTATACCCTTTGCTCGACAAAGCACTCCCATTGTAATTGATAGTTAACAGCATTTTGACTGAAATTTTTTTCGGGGAAAATATTAGTAGTTTTAGAAAAACCATCCAAAAGTAGTGGAACACAGTATAAAAATCAAGACTTTACGATCACTAGAACAAAACATTGTTTGAAAATTGAAATTATTGGATGTCAATTTGAAACGATACACAAAGAGATGGGCATTTCAAAAGAACATTCAAAAATTGCAATTTTAAAATAATCATAACTTTTGATACATTGATAGTAGTGACTTCTTTTTTTTTTCCTGTGTTCCGCTACTTTTGGATGGTCTTTCTGAAACCGCTAATACTTCCCCCCAAAAAAAAATCCAGTCAGCATGCTGTTGACCATTAATTACAAAGGCACTATTTTTCCTAGCAAATGGGCATGGGCGAAAAGTTTGTTCCCATAGCCTTTGCTATTTGCAGACGCACTGTACCATATGTATTTTAAGTAGTCTTCACTTTTTGAATACTATTTAAACAAAAAGTGAAGACTACTTAAAATGCTTATGGTACCGCCTGCTTGAGTACACAAGGTATTAAAATTCATAGAATTAATTCGAAACCAGGTTCTAACTTTATTTTAGATGTCAAAACTCATCTTGTCATCATGGAATTAATTTTACAACTAGAGAAACAATTGGTTAAAGGAGAAAATTTAAAAAATTCGAGCCATGGAGTCATCGGTATAGGTCTAATATCCTAGAACACACACCAAACCAACTACAGTATGTTCCACATTAAAGTTTACTGTGCTTTCTAGAAAGCTAGAAAGGCAAAGCTTTGCCTTTCCCCAAAAATGACCAAGGTGCCTTAATACGCACGTAAAATCAAAAAGTGGAGGGAACTTAGCCAACATGTAACAAATCGACAACAGCTGAGAATTTAAGGGAAAGGGTTGGGCAATCAGTATTTATTTGATTTAATCGTTAGGTCAACCATTGATTGATTGATCTATAGTGATAATTAGATTGACCAGAATTTGGATTAACCCCAAAACTTAATAAGATATATAAACTAACTCACCGAAGGTTCGTTTTCATAAATTTCTGATAATGAATTTAATTAATTTTGGACTCTGAAGATTAGGTTATTAATGCAAGTTTTCCTTCAGAACTCACCACTGCAATTTAAGAGTTCCTGATGGACCATCACTGTACTTGGCTAAGAATAAAGTTTGTAACCTGAATTGAAATGCATGCAACTGAGCACTGATTTTTAAAGCGGTTGCACTCTTATGTAAACTTATTGTTACTCATAAACTGCAGTGTTGAGTTCTGAATATAAGGAATTTCATGAATACACTAATCTTCAGAGTCTAGAACAAATTNCATAAACTGCAGTGTTGAGTTCTGAATATAAGGAATTTCATGAATACACTAATCTTCAGAGTCTAGAACAAATTAAATTCATTATCAGAAATTTATGAAAACGAACCTTAGGTGAGTTATTTTCAAGATANCAGAGTCTAGAACAAATTAAATTCATTATCAGAAATTTATGAAAACGAACCTTAGGTGAGTTATTTTCAAGATATTATTAAGTTTTGAGGTTAATTCAAATCCTGGTAAATTTGCTTATTACTATGATCAATCAATCAATGGTTGACCTAGTGATTATGAAATAAATACTGATTGCTCAACCCGCTCCGTAACTTTTCAGCTGTTGTTGATCTGTTGCATGGTGGCTAAGTTCCCTCCACTTTTTGATTATACGTGCGTATTAAGTCACCTTGGTCATTTTTGGCAAAAGACGAAGAAAGCACAGTAAAATTTAATGTGGAACATGCTGTATTTATATCTACTCGTTGAATCTCACTGTAGAACCTGAGAGAGAAAGTTTACAAAAAGGAAATTAAGTAACGAGTGGGTTGGGCTCAAGTCGTTTATCAACTTAATTAATAAAAAGTAAAGTACAAAAAATAAATAAAAAGAACGAAAAGTCTATAAGCGTAATCAATCAGAAGGATGGTTAGTTTTTTGTCACTTGTGTTCTAAAAATCTATCGCTAAAAATTTGGTTCTCTAATAAACTACTATACTTTTAGTATTTGTTGTATAGTGAGTTGCATAAAACTTATCGAACTCCATTTTTTGGATGATTTAGCCCAAGTTTGATGTTTAAAATAACAACTTTTTTACAAGAAGTGGCAATTCCAATTAGAAATAGAGTGCAAAGAAATAGAAATAAAAATTCCATAAGATTCTCAAGAAATTGAGTAAAAGTTAAAAAGAAAACAGAAAATTGTTGCAAAATTATATCAAACTTCACTTTTCAATGAGTTTTTACAAGCAAATTTAGGAAACTTTTTCTGAATATTACATTACTCTATTTCACTTTCTCAGATAATCTAATCACNTTTACAAGCAAATTTAGGAAACTTTTTCTGAATATTACATTACTCTATTTCACTTTCTCAGATAATCTAATCACGTTTTGTATAAAAAATTAACAAAAAAATACTCAATTTCATATTTAGGACATGAAACGTCAAGTAAAAGAAGTGACCAATTCCGAAAACACAAAAAATAAACATTTTATTGAATTAGAACGATTCTACTATGATGCAAAAGTAATGGCTCTTAATTCTGCGTTAGNTTACAAGCAAATTTAGGAAACTTTTTCTGAATATTACATTACTCTATTTCACTTTCTCAGATAATCTAATCACATTTTGTATGAAAAAATTAACAAAAAAATACTCAATTTCATATTTAGGACATGAAACGTCAAGTAAAAGAAGTGACCAATTCCGAAAACAAAAAAAAATAAACATTTTATTGAATTAGAACGATTCTACTATGATGCAAAAGTAATGGCTCTTAATTCTGCGTTAGNAAAAAATAAACATTTTATTGAATTAGAACGATTCTACTATGATGCAAAAGTAATGGCTCTTAATTCTGCGTTAGCTGTTTAGCAGTAAAATTGCCAAATATGTGCAAAAATTTGAAACGAAAGGGGAAACTGGAACTTTCTCCACAAGTGAAAATGTCGATTCTTCGATATTAAAGCAGTGTAACCTTGTCTATTGGTCAACTTTGTTACAAATTGGCTTTTGATAATAATCTTCTATTGTTTTGAGATGCGTCAAAGTAATTTTCAAAGTTTTGTATCAAAACACTGATCAGAATATTATCATTGAAATTGAGTATTTAGTGATCACTTTTTCCTCTGGTTTGCCGTTGGAGAAACTTGAGCTTCAATTTTTTAAGGTCATCCAAATAATAATGGAAACTATCAGGATGATCAAAATTCAGATTTTTGTAGTCACTGCAGAGCATTCAGAGCTTCAAAGTCTAAACTCTAATTGCTTTCCCCCGGCTCAAACGTGAAATTACGNAGTCACTGCAGAGCATTCAGAGCTTCAAAGTCTAAACTCTAATTGCTTTCCCCCGGCTCAAACGTGAAATTACGTGCTCTAGATTTAATGCTACATTTCTGTTCCACTTTTACAGATATAATTTCTAAAAAGTTTTCAGACATCTCTAAAAAGTAGAAGATGATAATCAGATGTCAAATTTGACCAATATACGAGCTTACACTGCTCTAATCTCGAAGAATCTACATTTTTACTCTTGGAGAAAGGTCTAGTTTCCTCCTTCGCTTCAAATTTTTGCACATATTTGGCAATTTCTTTACTAAATATCTAACGCAGAATTAAGAGCCACCGATTACCTTTGCGTTATAGTAGAATCGACGATTTGAATTCAACAAAATGTTGATTTTTTCATTTTCGCAGTTGGTCACTTCCTTGACTTGACGTTTCATGTCCTAAATATGAAATTGAGTATTTTCTTGTTAACTTTTGTACACAAAATTTGATTAGAATATCTGAACNTTCATGTCCTAAATATGAAATTGAGTATTTTCTTGTTAACTTTTGTACACAAAATTTGATTAGAATATCTGAACAAGTCAAATAGAGTAATATTCAGAAAAAGATTCCTTAAGTTTGTTGCAAAAACTCATTGGAAAGTGAAGTTCGATATAATTTAGCATCAACTTTTTCTTTCTTTTTACCTTTTATTTCTTGAGAATCTTATGGAACTTTTTATTTCTATCTTTTTTTGCACAGTATTTCTAATTAGAATTGCCACTTTTTGTAAAAAGGTTGTTATTTTAAACATCAAACTTGGGCTAAATCATCCAAAAATTGGAGTTCGATAAGTTTTATGCAACACATGTTTTATGTCCAAGTGAAAGTTATCCTCTCTAAACAACTTTTTCCTATAAATTTAGAAAGGGTTGAATGCTAATAGCTTAATTTAAGTACAGTGCTGGAAAGTATTATAAAACAGCTAGAAGTTACTTTTATCCCGTACAATTTGCTGGATAAAGTCCCTGTTTTACTTTTAACTTACGTCGCTACATAAATTTTTTCAAATCAAATTTTGTTATTATATGAAAGAACTTGTAAAATTAGGGTAACAGGGGAAAGTCAGGTCTCTAAGATGATATGATTTATTGAAAATCAAATGTTTTTGAACATGATTCTGAGACACTACAGTAAAGAATAGGCGTCTTATGCCCGATATACACGAGGAAAGAAAATTTACTGTGAAGGAAACTTTGCAGGTTAAAAGTTTTTCTTTCGTGTTTCGGAAACATTTCTTTCTTCCTTGGTTACACGAAGAAAGTTTATTTTATTAATTTTTAAATCGAGATATTTTTCATGAAAATTCCCGCGTTCAGATTCCCATGTGATATCCACGCGGAAGATGAGTTGAATTTATTTATTTTTCCCCCCACATGTTTTCAACTAGCCCCAACTTCCAAATAAATCCATTTGCACGAATTTAAAACCAGATATTTCTCAAAAACTTTCCTCAAATTAGAACTCGGTCCTATTTGAGGAAAGGGAGAAAAAATTTGCTGGAAAGAGTTTTTAAGAAAAGTTTATGATGTGGATACATGGTAAAATTCGACTTTTCACGAAACTTTCTATTTTTGTAGAAAGTTTCTTTCCCCGTGTATATCGGGCATTAGAATTGCGTCCGAAAAATTATATTTTCAATAAATCATAATGTTTGACCGTTTGATCTTATAGACCTGATTTTTTACTCGTGTTACCCTACTTTTCAATGTTCTTTAATAAGAATATATCACAAGAGCGAAAAAAAAATTTCTTAACAAAGTTCATTGGATATAATAATGAAAGAGATAGTTATTTCTACAGCAAAAGAGATAGGCTCAAAAGTAACTTCCTCATGTTTTATAATTCTGACCAGGAAGGATCCCTTATTAGGGATTATATGAAAGTTCTTTATTAGGAATAGCTCAAAATCAATTTCTCATGAATTCATGAAGTTAGTTAGAAAAATAATTTTTTGGAAGACTTAATTCTAAAGTAGATGTAAGTCTACTAAAGGGATGAATTAGACTCAAAACTATATATGATATAAAACTGGTTGAAAAATTACTGAGCCTTAGAGAAAAAAAAGAAGTTAAGCTCTTTTGTCCACCTCACTGATGAGATAGATCTTCTCAGAAAGTGACAATGGCCCAAAAGTCCATGTCAATCTCGACAAATGATGAAGGAGAGAATTTTTTTTTCGGGATTGAAAGAAATCAAAGTGATTTCTAAAGAAACAAAGTCCAGAGAAAAGTAAAGTTTTATTTCTTCCGTAAGTGGAGTATATAGTCAAAAGCCTAAATTCTTTCTACCATCAATTTTTTATTTGTCCATAAAGGGATTTCACTCCTTTTATCTACCAACTTAAGTGAAAGTCTATAAACTTCTTCAATACCTTTCTCCCAACCTACAACTTTCTCCACTCACTTTTTTTTACCCTCAAATTCTTATCAAATACTCTCTACCTTCTTATTCCTAAGAATTGATTTCGATTCAATTTTTTTTTTTTTTTTTTTTTTACTAAACTTTGAGCTCACACATCTACGAACATTTCGATGGTGGTTGGTGACAATTGAGCCTTACGGTAGCAGTTGGTTCATCGTTGTCAACAGTAAAAAGAACAAGTTTAAAAAAAGAGAAAGTATGAGGTATGAGATAGAAAAATTTCCCTTCAACTGTCACCCAAGTAATAAAACCTAAAAAAAAAATTTTTTTTTTGAAAAAAGCTTTGACTCATCATTTGAGTGACTTCAACATTTCGATATCGACTTTCGTTCTAATAGTGACTGTGTTTAAATTTTTGGAACGGAAAGTTAATGGTCATCAAAATTAGATATATCAGTCATTAGTATCGAGGGGAAAGAAGTTGTACGGGATTTGAGCACGTTTTTGTTAGAACGAAGGGTGTATTTTAGAAAAAAAAAAAAAAAGTGATGAAAATAGTAATGAAAGTGAAGTGAGGTTTCTTTTGGTGAAATGACGATGGTAAGGGAGCCCTTATCACTTTACCAAGGATCCAAATGACTTCCCCTGTCACTCATATCTCAAATTATCTGTAAAAATACAAATCTTGAAATCAATGATGTGGAAGGGTAGGGGTTGGGGTTGTGGCAGAAAAATAATGAAATATGGATTACTTACTAAACATGTTTTCTAAAACTGGATTTCATTTTTAATTCCTAACTCTAACTAAAACTGGTTAGAACTTCCATTATCTTAGTTATCTTAGTGTATTTACTAAAAATTATTTAACAATTAACTTTTGACAACAAATGCTATAACTTAATTGTTTATTTGACTTTGTTATTGTGAAGAAATGCTATTGTCAGTGAGTAATTCCAATAATTCCATAACTTGTGAACTAATTTCAAACTTTTTACAAAAATTTCTAAACGAGGTGAAAGGGTTTTGAATTCTTGTATAGTTTTAGTAAAATAAAAGTAAAAATAGACTTACCCATGATGCATCTGACTTGATTAATTTGGTGATCCGATGTTGGGAGAAAGTCTTCCTTGACTTGTTTATGATACAAGTCAATCATGTACTTTGGTGGAAGAATGTTAAGGGACTCTTTCGGTAGATTTGATATCCCATTTCTTTCTAAAATTAATTTTAATTGACTTGTAGCCAAATTAAGCCAATTCAATTCCACTGAATTGAAATTATCTTGAGGATTAATAAATTTTGAAAACAAAAAGATAGAAATGAAAAGTGAAAATATGAGAGAGAAGGAGATGGACATGACTGGTGGTCAGAAGAGCGATATGACCTAGAGGTTGTGATCGAGACAGGACAGTAGGAAGAGTGGTATCAACTCAAAGTCCGACACGGCTCACAGTGACTGACTGCTCTTTGGCATCGATTCCCAAAGATTCAACCTCAACCTCAACGGACTTCCAAAGAACCTCAACTTTTTTCGGCGTCTTTCTCACTAAGTAGTAGTAACCTCCTTCTGCTACTCGTCGCTTCTCTTCGTCTTCTTCTTGTCGCCAGCAGCATTTTTTTACTCTCTTCAATACGACCAAAACTCAGAAACCCACCTCAGGGTTCGTCTAGCCAACTCTACTGTCTCTTACTCTTGTCTTTACTAATGTAAACTCTAACCCATCTACTCCTCCTCTACCTTATGTATTTCTATGATTAATTCAATCAAACTAGCTGTCAAAGGAGAGAAAATCCTACCTATAAATACTAATCATTTTCATACTTTCTCTTTCTTTTTAACTTTGTTAGTTTGAATTTTTAATTTATATCCTTTGAATCCAGTGAATCAAAATCTTAAGATTTGAGTTTAGATAATGGTAATTAGTAAAAAGTAATAGGTGGAAATATTTTAGGAGAAAGTTCGCACCATCTACCCAACTCCAATCTCTACATTTGAGAATTTAGAGAGAAAGGAAAGAAAAGTGGATACAAAATGGAAAGTGAAAGTTGAAATTGGGTTTATTGAATCCAGAGAAAACCGAACTTACACGAACTTTTTTTTTCTTCTTCTAACATTCTTTTCTTATGTTATTCCTTTCTCTTGTCTAATTGGCTCATCCACAAACCGTCAGTCTTCGTCTTCTTACATCCAAGTAACTCATAATTTACTCTCAACAAATATCATCTCGCTAATAATAATACACTTTTCCTCTCACTCATGTAGTTTCCAAAATATAATTTTTTTAGCCATATTTTTCATTTACTATCAATTACCTTTACAACAGTAAAATCAAATCCGTTTTATATATTTTATTTCCATATTTACTAAAGTTAGGAATTGGAGATGAAGCTGTGAAAGTTATGAATAGTTTGAGTCAAAATTTAGGTATAAATCATTTATATTGATAGTAATTTTAATATAAAGTATTATTAGATAAAAATGAATTTCATCTAAATGTTTGATATTTCCCAAGGAATTGATTATATAAGAGTCCGAAGTTGGTGGTTGGGAGGTATGTTAGTTGTACTTTGTATTGGAACAATTGGAATAGTTGTAAAGTCAGGAATTTTAGGAAGCGGTGAAAGTTGTGAAGCGGGATTTATCCGCTCGAACGGTAGCGGAACAGCACCTTGGTTCTACTTCACAGTTTATACAATTGGAATAGTATTTCTATCCTACTACCTCGGCGGTGTTTTCAATTCATACGTAATTTCAGAAGAAGATTTTACTTCCAATGCATTCTTGAGACTCAAGAGTCAGCTTACTCTCCTTCCAATTTCACAATTTATCAGGAAACAGGCAAGGTCAAAGAAAAATAATATCAATTTTCAATCAACTACTGACCAGATTTCAGTCCAAAGAGACTTTCTGATTGATGCAATTCTTGAAAGTTATGTCTTTCCTTGGTACCATCGAATCAGTGACGAACGAATGTTTCCAACTCACTCTCGACAACTTATCCAATCTGCATTTGATAATTTACGACAAAGAATCCAAAAGGTATGGGCAACTACACAAATTATTAGAACCACTCCATCTAAATCTGACATTATTTAGTAATTCCTAACAATTTACAGATAAATAGAACTACCATGATGATTGATGTAATACAAATTCTCCACTGTCACTGGAACGAGTACTGTATTGCAGTGAGCAAAATAAACAGTCCCAATGAGCTCTTAATTCAGAAATTCAAGTAAAAATTATAAAAATTTTCTTCTATTATTTAATTTATAAGTTTTAATTAGAATTTATGTATCCTGACAACTAGGTTGATACATCCGTATGTCAACAACCGAGAAGAGATGTCAAAGCAATACGAAACATTGATTTCCATTTTACTACCGGATCTCTTACCAAGGGATTTACATTCTCAATTTCTTTGCAAATTTTTATCAGGAATACTTGTGAAGGGTATATTTCTTTATTATGCGGAAGTCATGAGTGATCCTAAATGGGTGAATACAATGTTAGTCTCTATGATTTCTGCTGGGAGTTATGTTAATACTTGTGACACTTCATCCAATCAGAGTGGAAGTAATATTTCAAGTGCTCCACCATCTCCTTCTCCAACACCAATACTCGAACCAATGAGAGCAACTTTCGATGTAGACCCTACATATCCTGAAGAAGAAATAGTTTCTAAAATGATTGAAAATAAGAGTCATCTGAATGAGGAGGGAACTGCGAATCCTGAAACTTTGGAAGACAGCTTGATGGAAGTAGTTGAAAATAAAGGATCAATTCATAATTTTCTACGAATTGATTCTATGAAGCATCGTCAAGTAAAAAAAGGAAGTTCCAGTCCTGTGATGACCTCTATTCAAGCAGCACTCAGTAGCTTACTCTCTGCAACTGCTCTACCACTCCTACCTGATGGAGCCTCCTATGCTATTTCAGAAACATCATCACCTATAGATTTGGAGATATCACCAAAAACTCCGTCTCCAAAGGATGAAGTCGACAAAGGAGGAGACCTCTCACTTCCGGTTTTTACCACTACAACTAAGGACATGACTATTCGATTTACTAAAGAGCGAGATGTAATTCCAAATTCACCGTCTAATCGACACAACTCATGGGAGGAGAGTGGGTCAATATCTGGAAAACACAAGTCTATGACACCTTCTGGAACTGCAACTACAAAGTCTCTGGATGAGTCTTTAGCGACCCAGTTTAAATTGCGTCAAGAAGAATTTAATTTTGGTGACGAAGATCGTGAGGGGAAGCGAGTGATGGAGTCTTCACCAATGTACGAAGAGCCAGAGGATTTTGCTGCCACAATTGCAAAACTACGATCTCTTCTAGAACAGCGGGAGAGCCAAACAAATGTCATGGAGAATTTGCAAATGGACTCAAGAATCATTCTAGATTCTCAACCTGTCACTGAACCAATAGAAAAAATCCAGGCAGAGGCTATTTTACAATCTCAGCCAATGAAACCATTGATTTCTAAAATAAGACCTAGTTTGGATTCCCAAAGCAGTGCTTCCAGTCTCACTTCAGACGGTTCGAATGGAAGTACTTTTGCACCACAAGGAAGCTTGGATGTAGAGAAGTATGTAGAGACTATTGTGATAATTTTTATAATTTACCTTTCCAGGAAGAGTGAAAAATTTCATAACGACGAATCAGAGTATGATAATTTAAAGGCTAATAGCAATAGGCACTGATAGGTTTTATTGCTTATCAGCGTTTAATTTATCAGGGAACAATAAGTCTATTGCTCCTCCTCACGGAGACGTTTCAAAGAAAATCACTGTATTTATCTATTGTTCTTAGCAAACTATACAAAATTGAAGATGCCGAAGAAGATGTTGAGCCAGTGATGATTAGTCGATTTTTTTTAAATGTCTCAATTACCAAAACTGAGTCATGTGGGGACGCCAGTGATCATTTTACTCTATACTGCATTCAAGTAAGTAAGGGGTTTTAAGCCGTTGACCTTAAGACTAATTATTCCTATTGACAGTATGAGGGAGTCTACATCGAGGACGATGGGGACGAAGGCATGCCTAAGCTTGTCTTACGGACAACAACAGTCAAGAGAAGTTTCAAAGAATTCCTCTTGCTTCAGAGTCAACTGGAAGACAGTCCAATATGGAGACCTCATCTTCGGGGTATCAAAACACCCAATAAATGGCTCAATTTGTCATTCTCCAATCACGGCTCTGGAAATCACAGGAGAACCTTACTTGAGCGATACCTACAACAAATTTCCTCTCATCAAGTTCTCGGATTTTGTCCAGAACTCCGCCATTTTATGGCTTATGGTGAAGATGGGTTTCAGATGTTTGGGTTACATCCTTTTACTAAGTCTCATCTTCCACGATTTGATAAGGTAATTCATTGATTGACTCACCTTGGAATATTGTAAACCTAACAATTTCCTAATCGTTCATTTTCAAGCTTACAAAAACTTTTACCGGTGTATTGAATTCTTTGAGAGATGCTCTCCCAAGTTTTGAGTCTGAACTACAAGCTACAGGAAACGGAAATGGTGAAGGTGGAAATTCAGCTGAATCCAAAGGGAAGAAGCTCTTACCCTCGTTTTTACAATTTGGCGACAAGAATCATATGGACGACGAGCGGAAATCTATCGAGACTTCGGGCATAATGTCCATAGTAATTAAATCAGTTACAAATATAGTACTTTACAACATATACCCTATTCCCTCGCCTATTACCCGCTGATTTTGTCTTGAATTTTTCTGTTGCGGATGATACAAGAGGACAGGTTATCTGTACTATATAAATCATGCGCGCAGGAATCTCCGCCACTTTTAATAAAATTTAGACTACCAAGCCTTTCTGAGGACGTTGAGCCCTGGGAAGGTATCTACTGTGGTTCTTAACGTTCGACGTTAGAATAAGAAGTAATGGTAGCGTTGAACATTTAGTAGAACCGTAGACATCACACTAAGGCGCTCTGTGCTCTCACGGGCTTGTTTCTCTAGCCTTTTATTATATCTCGCGCGATAAGAAAAGTTTCGTCAGTTCCACCCCTTTCGTCGTTTCTCAACGCGTTGTCGTAAATTACACTAGGTTATTCATTTATTTTAATAATTGTTCCACTGTTGTGCGAAAACAATTATTTCGTGCACTTTGAGCACATTTAATATTCAAACGTGGGCAGATTAGTCCTCGAGTGTGATGATTGTTTTCTCTAGTCACAAATTCTACTGTACAGGTTGAGAAATCTTTACTTGCACCCTCTTTCTTAACTTTCACCGTAGCTCCTCCCAACTTATGTTGTCGCTTGCAATAGAGCGTGACAAGATATTATTTTCGGATATCAAATCAAACCAAGTATTTTTTGTGAGGATAGGTAATCCTGTAATGGTGATTTGATTAGTTGGTTAGTTGAGAAAAAATTCAAAGTCGATGAATGGGGTATGATCCCTTCGCATTAATCCACCTCACTCAACAGAAAATCTGCCAACCCATCTCTCTGCTTCTTTGCTTGCTTCTTTTTTCTAACGTTATGCCGTAGCAGACTCTAAAATTTGAAGTAAAGTGTCGTCTTGGCATGGCAAAATGACCTCATGTGAAAACTTGCTTTCTGAGGTACAAAAAAACTAATCACTCTGTATATTGTTTCACTCTGTAAATAATTCACAGTGGTTGGAGTTTGTAATTTTTGAAATAGTTAACAGTTCAGTCGACAGATATTCCTTAGAATTTGAGTTGTTTTCGTATGGAAAAAGGTTATCTACGAGGTGCGGGTAATGCGACTGATTTCTGCGCATGCTTAAATCTGCGTGTCATGGGCGATGGCGGGTAATCGGCGAGGGAATAGGGTAGTAGAGTATACATTTTTAGGATCAACCACTGGAATCAAAGGGTGCCGATTGTGATGAAGGGTCTGGAAGTACTGATGGTACTGACTCAGACCTTAAGAAAGAAGGAGATTCAGAGTCGGATGACCAAATTGCACCAAATACTGCAATTAAAAATGAGTTCATGTCACGTTCAGGTTAGGACGACGGTGTAATAATATAGTTCAGACGAAGAAGATGAGATTATTCCAATGACTTTTACAGAGAATTCCCTCGACTCGATCTATCCATTGGCATCTTCAGTGACGAAATTACTCTGTGACGTCCTTTGGTTGCCACATCAAAGACCCCACTCAGCTTCAGTATCGGCCGTGATGTCAGTGAGCGGGAAATCTCTAGAAAATTATTTACAAGAATCTTTGGATATACTTTTGTCAGAAGAAGCATTTCTTGGATACTTGGAATGGTTGACTTGTTCGGTCCGAGAATGGGGTTTATCTGACAAGTCTGAGGCAGAAAAAGAAGAGACTTTGTATACTGTTGAAGACTTGAAGCTTTGTCTCAAGCAACGAGTACCAAGTAAACCGCTGACAAGATATTTTGATTTTAAAAGATATTCATAATTGTCTGTTGAACAATTTTCTTTCAGTTTGGGTTCGGTGGATGTGGGGAAGAAGTCGACTTGACCTTACCATCGACAGACTTGCAGAATTTTTCCAAATTTCTCTCTTAAATCATGATTTCATTCTCTCCGTTGTAGAGTTAGTATTTTCCAACCTAACGACAAAGAGCACTGATTGTAATTCCGTAGACTAAAAGGGTACTTTCTAGAATTACTCATAATTGTGATGTACTGAGAATTATTTTTAAGTTGGAAATTATGAGAAACGTTTGAAAAATATTAATAGACACGAAAGTTTAGTTTAGTTACTCTTGGTATCTATCTATATAAAATTGAAATGTTGACTATAATTAATGGTACATTGTTAGGATTTAAAAGCAGTTGCTCATGCTCTGGGTCATTACCCTTTCGGTTCCTATCTTAGGTTTCAAATTTCACCAAACATTTAGACAACTTGCCACATTTAGGCTTAAAAAGAGCATCAGCAACCGCTGTCTAAATCTAACCTTAATCAATTAAAACAGTGAGCTACGTCTTGTTTTTGGTCCAAATCTTCGTTACCAATCAAGGTGGCAATTCGTCAATTCGGTTGGAATAAGGCAGCGGTTTCTTATGCTACCCCCCAGCAAAACATCCAATACCTACAGCCCAATGAAAAAAAAAATTTAAAAGCGCGTAACAAGGTACAACCCAAGGTTCCTTGACAACACAGACAGCGGCTTGTTTATTAAAGTTACACCACCCGGCGCATCCTAACAACCTAACAATAGGGCAAATCAAAGTGGCTTTTGAAATTTTGAAATTTTGAACTTTTGAAAGTTTTGAGCATGTGCAGTCCAGTTTTGAACTTTGAAAAGTTCAAATTGATTGATTTCATTTTGCAAAAAAAACTTTCACATTTTTATTTTCATTTTAAAAATGTCTAAGCAAACACGATTAAAATTAATCAACTCTGTCNGGTAGAAAATGCCTTTGGAATGTTAAAGGAAGTATTTTCTAGCCTAAAAGAGTTGAGTATCCGAGTTGATTGGCATTCAGGTCATGCTTTTGCTTGTAAGTGGATTACAAGTTGCTGTATTTTGTACAATATGATACTTGCATCAATTCACTGGAGCGAAGAGTTCTCAGATGAGGAAGATGAAGATGCCGACTTAACAGAACCACCCGCTAATTTACAAGCAGAGTTAAAAAGAACAGAAATATATAATTTTGTAAACGGTATTTAGTTGACAACAATTTGTGAGTACGTAAGTACAGAAAGTCTGATTATTAACATGTATTTACAAGAAACTACATTTATACTCAGTAAGTGAATTAAATGCTCTAATTTTTTGATAATTTAGCCAGTTCAAGCTGAGTTCTGGATTTCATCTCAATCTCATACTTTTTGATTTCCATTTCCTGCTCCATTTTCTGTTTTTCGAGGTTAAGCTTTTGATTTCTGAATTCTGATTCGTCATCCCATTTTTTCATTTCGAAATCAAGCCGTCTGGATTCTATTTCAAGCTTCTTCAAATCCACAGCATTTTTGTCTTCGCTTAGCCCACATATTGCTTGAATTCCTGTCACTCCAATGCTATTGTATTTTTTTTTTATCAGCTGTTTTTTTATGGCTTGATGTTGATGCTTGAGGAACATCCTTTGTTGGGCATGCGATTGNTTTTTCATTTCGAAATCAAGCCGTCTGGATTCTATTTCAAGCTTCTTCAAATCCACAGCATTTTTGTCTTCCCTTAGCCCACATATTGCTTGAATTCCTGTCACTCCAATGCTATTGTATTTTTTTTTATCAGCTGTTTTTTTATGGCTTGATGTTGATGCTTGAGGAACATCCTTTGTTGGGCATGCGATTGNTTTTTTTTTATCAGCTGTTTTTTTATGGCTTGATGTTGATGCTTGAGGAACATCCTTTGTTGGGCATGCGATTGCAGTAGCAACTTTTGATAAATTTGCTGGAGGTGGGCTAGATCTTTCATCCTTCAAACAAATTTACTCATAAAAATTTCTAGTANCTTTTGATAAATTTGCTGGAGGTGGGCTAGATCTTTCATCCTTCAAACAAATTTACTCATAAAAATTTCTAGTAAAGAATTAGAAACTAGAAAATACCTCCACGTTATCCAAATTCGGTAGATCTTCAGCAACTAGAACGGTCTCAAGCAAAAACGGNAAACTAGAAAATACCTCCACGTTATCCAAATTCGGTAGATCTTCAGCAACTAGAACGGTCTCAAGCAAAAACGGAGGATTGATGCTGATTTTTGTTCCAAAAATCTCATCTAAACGAGCAAAGTCTGGGCATCTTTTTAAAGTAAGACCTGTTGATTTAATGAATTGAATGAATTTGAAGTTAATGAAGTTAATTTTAACCTAACCNCTTTTTAAAGTAAGACCTGTTGATTTAATGAATTGAATGAATTTGAAGTTAATGAAGTTAATTTTAACCTAACCTTCGAACGAATCTATTCCATCTGTTTGCAATACGCCTTGACCAGTTTGATTTCTCCACTCAATTGTTTGTAAGTATATTTTTTTCATATGGATTACTTTAAACTTCAACTTATTGGTTGTACAATCATTCATCTGCAAAGTTTCTAGCATTTTAGAATAAAACACATCAGCTGTTGGTTTCTGTAATAAAAAAATTAAGCAATTTTGGGTAATAAGATTAAAATTTAACAAAAATTTTACCTCAAAGCCTCCACCATTTAACGTATGGTTAGTTAAGAAATTTAATATTGCATTCTTCTCCTCTGTAGTCCGTTTTCTTGTTGACCTTTGAAGTTTTGTTTGCTGTCCATCAAGTTGATCTTCAGATTTCCTCTTCATCTTGACTTTACTGGTAGCATGTCACTACAACTGATTACTAACTAATCATGTAATTAAGTAATTCTAGCTATACATTAGTGACTAATGTATAGCTAGAATTACTTAAATACGTACAAGTTACAAATTAACGTTTTGGTAATTAATTAAGACTTGAAGCTTATTTAAAAAAATTAAAGTTAAAAATAAAAATCAAGAATTTCAAAACTTGCTAAAGCCTTTTCTCATTTGAAACTTCAAAATCTCTTTTGAAGCTCAACAGCCAATCACNTTGAAACTTCAAAATCTCTCTTGAAGCTCAACAGCCAATCACAGAGCTCGTTTCATTTTAAGTTTGATAAACCCTTTGCAAACTTCAAAAGTTCAAAATCTCAAAAGCGGCAGATTGATTTGCCCTAATCTAACTAAGCTAACAACTTAGCATTATCATGAGTCCGATATTACCCTACTCCAGGCATTAGCTTACCCCCAACAATAAACTGCCCCCTGGCGTCACTCTATCCCAGATATTGCCCTACAATGAACATTACCTTCGACATTAACCGACGACCTCGGAGATAACCAACCTAACAACCGTCCCAACGCAATCCCTAGCACCCAAGCGCACACCCTACCGGCCAGAGGTTCTCCCTGCAGCCCAAACTCCCTTGCTTACACCGAACTGCCCTCCCTATCGATCAACCGTCCTCCCTATCGACCAACCGTCCTCCCTACATTTTGTGCATTGCAACATGATTATCCCGTTTACAACGGTTTATTTGCATTGAATTAGCACCGCCTTTCACTTTTTCTTGTTTTTTCAGGTGAATTAATTCCAAATTTTTCCATTTGGGCCCAACGTGAGGAGCAGCTTGATTTTTCTCCGGCTCGGCCAAAAAAAAGACAGGCCCAGTGGCCGGAGAAAACTATGGACCAGACAGACTTAATTTCTCCAGGCCAGACGAAAATAAGGCTACACAGTTGGCACATCCACAAATTTATATTTATAAAATCAAATTATAATAAGTGTTGTTTATTGTGAGAGTTGATTATGGAATTATCAAGGTGCGTGATAATTATCGGGTTATAATGATCATTGATAATTACCAATGATAATAATCAAGTTTGAAAAAATCATATTTATATATATATATTTTTTTATTATCTTTTTTCAAATCTAGAAACACGCTGCCTATTTCGTATACAAAACTCATTAAATAAATAATCATTCTCTTGCAGTGACTTTTATACCTATTGGTGGTACGTCGTCTGTTACACTCTTTTCTCTCTTCGAATAATTATTAAAGACGAAAAAAAATGTCGCATTTTGATTTTCAACATAAGAATTATGACCTATTAGTTGTGTTTTAGATATTCGTGGAATTATTGCTAAACAAAATGCCTAGAGTGAAAGATCCTATTTCGCAACCAGAGTCAAGATACCCGATCTCGAACCCCAGCAACAACTCGAAACGAAAAGACACGCAGTGCAGTTCGCTTATAAGACAAGCCAGTTCACAAACCAAATTCAGCTATACTGAGTTCTTCGGTTTCTGACAAGTGCCTGCCTCGCCAATTGTCTGATGCAAACACCTAACCTAACCTAACGATCTAAACCTAACACTAACACTAAAAATTGTAGAATCCATCGTTCCCTATTCTTTGACCTAAAAGGTCAAAGGGGACGATGGATCCTAATCTCAATAACTAAAGGTTATAGGAAGAAAATTTTATTAGTTCCTTCTGTCAAATGTTAGAAACACTGGCCAAGGAGTAGTCTCCTTGGCCAGGAAGCAATACTCATAATAAATAATAATTGCATTATTGTTGCGACTCCTCTCTACACCATTCAGCCTCCCCCAGGCGGCGGTTGGTGTTCATCTTCTTTCGGCTTCTTCCTCTTCGCTTTATTGGCCGAATACCGCATGTTTCTTCTATCTCAGCCTTTCTTCTTTTCTTCTGGATGTTCTTTGAAGTACCTCCTCCTGTTCGAATTGCTGATCTACTTGAAAAATTTATCCCGCTTGTCCTTTTCGTAGAATTCACAATTAACCGATAAATGATGAGGATACTAGCACACGTAACAATATGGGAACTTTTTATGCTGGGACACTATCTTTCCCTCCTCTGGATTCTACATTTCATCATCTTCCGGTGCATGAATTTCAAGAACTTCTTCTTTAACTTCCAGCTCCACCTCCACAATTTTTCTTTTGCGGGAAACTTCAGTTTGGTTTTGGCGTTGGTTCCTTGAGGACTGCAGCCAATTCTGCATCCCAATTCTCAACTTCCGGCTGGGAAGCCATCGACTTTAGCTTTATAGAATCTTCCATTTGGTGAATATATGAAAATTCAAGTTTTTCAATTACCCATTTCAGAATTAACTCCAAGTTCTTATAATTGAATTTGTGCTGATATCCAAAAACCAAAACTAGGTCTTTCATAAATTTTGGCATAATTTTGACAACTTCAATAATCTTAACCAATGGTAAAACATACTCTAATTGCCAATCCTTTGTTTTAGCAATTTCTTCTTTTAATTCCATTATTCTCTAAACCAAGAACAATTTTCCAAAATTTAGTCTCTTTGAAAGTCTTAAATTCTGAAAATTTTTCCAATTTCAGTACATACACTTTTAGCAACTTGTTATACAATAGATTTAGCTGTGCTGGGCCCTAAACTAAAGTTTCAATTTAAGTAAATTATTGGATTTTATTTGCTTTTGAGTGGATATTTAACAGGAGTATTCTACATGCCTTCTCTCTTACTCCTAGTTTCTCACTCCTTTCTAAACTCAAAGAAAGCAATGTTAGTAGAATAAAATTAGGACAAAGCTGTTGAGGGTATGACTATTGATTACTTTTGGTTTAGATGCCTACATAACAAATATGGAAAAACTATTTGAGATTAATCACAGTTTTGGAGTGAATCTAAGATTATTGTTATAACATCCTTCCCGTTATACTCTTTAAATTTTATATTTGAAATAAAATACATAATGTA
This sequence comes from Holacanthella duospinosa, assembly GCA_002738285.1. Lineage (NCBI taxonomy): Eukaryota > Metazoa > Arthropoda > Collembola > Poduromorpha > Neanuridae > Holacanthella > Holacanthella duospinosa. The sequence continues at coordinate 447,372 of NIPM01000029.1, forward strand.
TAACTGAACGATTTTTCAAATAAATTAAGACTTATAGTAATAAACGATTTATAACTTGACTATTTTTTAAATAAGTTAAGACTTCTACGAATAAATGATTTCTTTTTTGACGAATTTTGTTGTTCAAATGCGTCAAGTGAGGTTTCTGTTCCAATGACACTGAAAACTTCTGGGATAACACTGTTTTCAATTTTTGAATCAACTTGATTCACTTTTGAATCAGTCACATGTAAATTTTCTTGAGTTGGTATTGGAGGAGCAAGTCGTTTCACGTACGATTTAAGTGGAGATGGTGGATTTTTTATACCCAACTCTAGATGTTTGCACAATATTGATTTTGGTAACATCGGAGTTTCCAAACGAGGTTTTTGGTCCAAATAGCAATTGTTGTCTGAAGTTGTCTGACATGGTATTATTTGAAATTGCGCTAGGTTTTCAGCAGAATTGATTGGACTTCCTACTGTTATGTTTTTTTCATTAGTCACTTCGCGATTGGAATAAGAATTATTTATTTTACAGCTGGTTTTGCGTTTATGAATAATTGTCCACCTTTAAACCTGACTTTATTACCTTTCCGTTTTTCTTCCCGTAGGCGTTAGTACCAATTTGATCTTTGTACTCTTTCAAATTTACTTAAATGATCCACTATTGAATACTGTGGTGATTGGAACTCACGTTGGAACAGCTGATGGTTTAGTTTCCAACAATTACGATAAACGAGTAATTTTTTTGAAAGAGAATTCAATTGCACAAGAATTGGTTTCCTTGTAGAAAACTCACCAAGTATATAAGTTTTCACTGGGATCACTTCAATTTCCAACACATTGTGGAAAAATTCTTTCACCTTTGCACTACAGTTTTCTTCATTTATGGAAGAATCCCACAATCCATGGATAACAATATTCTTCGGCTTTGTAATTAGCCAAGGTTGATGTCTGAATAAAGCTTTTTCTTCGACCAATGCTCTTTTGTTAACACTTTTAATGGTCCTGATGATTTTGTTTTTGAGTTGAATCAGACAGTGTATGTCCGCACTTTCACTAACAAACTTAAATAACTTATTCCAGTCTTCCATTGTAGGAAAAGTACACCACAGAGTACGTGAAACTAAACCACGTTCTGCTACTACTTGTTATACAATGGATTTAGCTGTGCTGGGCCCTAAACTAAAGTTTCAATTTAAGTAAATTATTGGATTTTATTTGCTTTTGAGTGGATATTTAACAAGAGTATTCTACATGCTTTCTCTCTTACTCCTAGTTTCTCACTCCTTTCGTCCTTTCTAAACTCAAAGAAAGCAATGTTAGTAGAATAAAATTAGGACAAAGCTGTTGAAGGTATGACTATTGATTACTTTTGGTTTAGATGCCTACATAACAAATATGGAAAAACTATTTGAGATTAATCACAGGTTTGGAGTGAATCTAAGATTATTGTTATAACACAACTGCTTAGTACAACTCTTTTGTGCTTGTGTCCATTCTTTCTCCCACAAATCAAAATCATGTTCAATTTTAAGCTTTTCCATAATCTAATCAACATATGGGTATCTTTTCTTGCATACTCTTAACATTTCCTCAGGAATTGGACGGATTTGCCAATCCGCCAATGTTCAGTTCCCGTTACCACGAAACAATTTTGCTACCTATTGAAACTAATTTATTCTTTTATAAATATTCCTTATGCATTCATAAGTACCCATTTTCCTTTCAATTAAATCAGTGCTCGATTAGAATTCAAAGAGCAAGATCGTTCGCATTTTCGCTCTTAATTTTAATTACACTCATTACATATTCAATTGTAATTATTCTTTTAACAGTTCTAATTGTTGTCAAGTTTTATTATCACCTTAGTGAGTCTATTGTCTGGACAATACTTGAATCAATTCAATCTGTTCCTGATCTAATCAACTGTGTTCCTGCTAACTTTTATCCTGATCGGTTCCCGTTCCTGACCACTAATCCTGTTATTACTGCTAAGCACTGTTCCTGATCTGTTCCTGTTACTCACCTGTTCCTGATCACTTATGCGGAATCCTTTCTTAGTAAGAAAATTGTTCCTCTGGTATCCGTTACTGAATCTACCTCAAATCTTATTTTGTTTCTGTGTATAAATAACTTCCCAATACAAGTCTCCTTGTCACTTTGGATACGAGCAAAACAGCCAATCTAATTCCTTTATGCATAGGTTTCTCATGGGGAAAATACTTCGTAATGGCATTACCCAAATCAATAGTCACATATCCTTGCATTTCTTTATACATCATGTTTACGAAAAACGGATACTAATGAAAGTTGTTTTCACTTAACTCCACACACACCACTCGAATTTGGTCCAATACCCTCCCAACAGCTGGGATATTTTTCCAAACCCCCATTTTACAAAACTTTTATTCCCAGGAGCTGGAAAATGCTTTCAACCCCTGAAAACGTGGTTGACAAATTGCGTTTTGTCGTAGCTTCCTTGACGACGCACCGACCTCTTTACTGTCCGCGGCCCTTTATAGTGCCCGCAGCTCTCCCTACTGCCCGCAGCCCTCCCTACTGCCCGCAGCCGTCCCAACTGTCCACAGCCCTCCCTACTGCCCGCAGCCCTCCCCACTGCCCGCAGCCGTCCCTACAGCCCGCAGCCGTCCCTACTGCCCGCAGCCGTCCCTACTGCCCGCAGCCATCCCTATTGCCCGCAGTCCTCTCTACTTCATGCCGCTCACCCTACTGCCCACCGCCCACCCTGCATTAAATAATTACGACGTTGGTTAGATACTCCGGCAACATAGTAGATGGTGGAAGAGATTTCCCACCACCCACCCCTGAGTTTGAAAAAATATCTCAGCTGTTGGCCCTTAAAAGAGCCAAACATTTTTAACAGGGAAAGCAATGGCTTTGCCACTTTTCCTGCTCCGGAGATGAAACTATGACCTTATGGTGGGAAAATATTGTATCATAATGGCAGAGAATGTGAGTTGGAACGTAATAATTATCGGTCATACAATTAAGTTTTTAACCCATTTGTAGCCAAAACTACTCAATATAGATCAATGGCAAATACAATTTCTGAACGAAAATTTAGTGCTGAATCTAACGCAACCAACCAGAAGGTCCCAGCTCTGTAAATAAAAAAGTTGTGGCGTAAAACGTGGAGTGTCTCACATTTATTCAATATATTTTATCTTAATTGGACCTTATACATTTAGCTACATGAGGACCCTCGTCTCGAAAATTTCAATACTCTCGGTATCCATTGTCAATCCCTCTTATTTACGTTTCATACATGAAGTAAAGTAAAATATTGGTAACCAAACTTGAAGCCGAAATGTCATAAAAACTTTTGCTTACAGTTTCCCCTAGCAGGTTGTGCTGAAAGAACTCAACTTTTGGTTTTGTAAAAGGGGTTAGAGTTGAAATTGAAAAAAAGGGTTTTAAACACCCTTCTCAACTTTTTTGTTTATCGACTGACGTCGATTAAATTTTATATGAGTGTACCTAATCGCATTCCCCAGGTGCCATATTGTAAGTTTTCCAAAAGTATATTTTTTGAATTTTTATTAAATTTTGAAAAAAGATAATTTTTGAAAAATAAACATTTAGATCATGTTATTTATTGATCTAACTCCTACTACTTTTGGGAGCAGCACTGAATGCATGAAATCATGTTTAGAGCAAAACTCAACATTTTGAATTTTCAAATTCATAGCAGGCGATTTCCTACATGGTTTCTGTTTAGTCGGCTCTCCTTCTGAGTCTATAGTATGCTAAGTCCAATCTGTACTACCATATTTCCCATTTTCCCTCACTATGGTGGGAAATTTTTTCAGAAATTCTTCAACCTTAGGAATGATTTCTATCTCTGAAATCTCTTCCTTCTCAGGTAGAATTATTGTGAAAAATGCTTAACCTCTAACCTGTGATATCCATAAGTTTAAACTTCTTATCTGGATTATCACTGAACCAAAATTCCTCTTTATGTAAATATAATACAACTTTCTTTGTCTCAAGAAAATCCCTACCTAATACACATGGTACTGGTAATTTTTCTACAATATAAAATTTAAAATAGAATTTCCTTCCTCCAATTTCTAGATGAATATATGCAAATCCTATTAATTCTAATTTCTCATTATTCATTGAATATACCTCATGTAATGGAACAATTAAGTTACTCAATAACTTAGCTAAGTTTCTTGCCATAAGAGAATAAGTGCATCCTGAGTCAAAAATACATATAAACTTATCTTCCTTACTTTTTTAATTCACAATTGAAACTCCGTCAATATTAATCTGTCTCAAAGTTGGGTAAATGACTGACGGTTCGTCGTTTGATTTTTCTAGTTTAAATTATTATCCTGACTGATATTTCTGAGCGCTGTGTACTTTTTCTCTCTCGAAAGACTCGTCCTTAGTCTTTACAATTGCTGTCATCGCTACTCTCATAGCCGATGAGCAATCGAAAGATTTGTGACCAAATCCTGGATATTTGTAACATTGAATGTTACTCTTGTCTTTAACTTGATTTTGAAAAGTTCTTTCTCTCGGAAATTCTGAACTCCCCTAACTCATTGACCACCTTGGTTAGCTCTACTTGAAGTAATGATCGTTTTTTATTTTGTAGACGGGCAACTGCGAACAATTTAGCAAAACTGCGAATTTGACTTAAGTTCAGTATAGTCGAACAATCTGGCTCAGTCGGGAAAAATCCCGTCCAGACCGAAATATCTCCGTAGTAGGTAAAATCACGGATGATAAATACGGGATATTTATGACACATCAATCAATTTCATATTTTTGATAGCTATCCGGCATTTTTAATATTATTATTTTCTTAAAATGATAAATTTTTACATCTCAAATGCTTCCCATATAAACATTTGTATGTTATTGGGTGGGTATTAGTATTTACCAGCAGAATTTTCACTTCCCCCATTGTCGCCCGGAATGGTTGAAAGTTCGACAAGTTATCTTAAATTCTTACGAATTAATTAGAAATAATTATTAAGTATCTATGCACTTTTTCCTAACGTTCAAGTAGTCAACAACAGTAGTAGGGGACTACTGCTTTGGGAACCGACCTTATAGAAAAAGTATAATTGTTGGAAATCCAAGCGTCAAGCAATTTTGTACCACAAGGTCTCCATCAACTTTAAGGATGAAGTTAAGTTTAATTCCTATGAGAACTGACCTACTAGAGAAAGCGTCTCGTTGTTGGAATTTATTGGTCAAATTTTAATTGAAAGCATTGATTTTGTAAAAATAAATACACTAAACTTTTAATCGAAAACATTGATTATTATTCATTGCCAATTTGTGAAATCATTTAATTTATAATAATCTTTAAGGTTATAAATTAATTGAAAACGATATCTAAACAAAAATGTGATTTTTATTAAATTATTTGATCATTTTTCATTACTAATATGGATAGGGAATTGTACTATGCAAGGGGCTTCATGTTAAATATAACACAATACACTAGTATAAGGACAGCCAAATAAACCCGGGGCTTCTTTCTCCGTCTTTCACAAAATCGGCTTGAGTCAGCCGGCAAACAAGTAGTGAATAATAGACGTGAAGTTAGCTGACTAATTTTGAATTTTTTTTTAATTATAGATATTCTAATATAACATTCGTCACTCCCGACACCTTGATCTCACTCTGAAAAAAAACAAGAGATTGGCTTTAAGGTGTAGGGAGCATGAAAGAAAACCTAAACTCCACAGCATTAGGGGTTATGCTGCCTTGTAAAATTTATCATTTGTCCTAATAAATTAACTTGACACCTTAACAACAATTTCTTAATTACCTTTATCGATCCCGGATTAATTTTTCTTTGAAGCATAATTTTTTATTTACAATAATTGTTTAAAACAGGATCATATTTCTTCCCGTTTACAATTTAGTACCAAAAAAATACCAAAATTAGTCGCGGATTATTTGGTCTCACAAAATTTTTTTTGAAAATCGTAAATTACTTTACGAAANCCAAAATTAGTCGCGGATTATTTGGTCTCACAAAATTTTTTTTGAAAATCGTAAATTACTTTACGAAATGAACGCATATCACTTGGTCAGAGTTTTAAATACATATTTGGTACCAGGAAAATGCCAAAATTAGTCGCGGATTAATTTGGCCCCCATTTTTTTGAAAATAATAAAATACTTTCTTACGTAAAAAATCTGCGACAAAAGTTATTTTTATGTAACTGTATCTATTTTTCAATTCTTAGTAAGTGATGACCTTTTTTCGGATAGATTTTTGAGATTTTCAAAAAAGAAATTTATTTATTTACTTTCAGGTCAAATTAATCCGCCAATAAATTTTGCGTTTTCATGGAACCATCGTCTATCTGAATGCTTAATAAGTGGTTTTAATTTATTTCGGAATAAGTTTTACGGTTTACAAATACAGTTTACAAGGGGCCAAATTAATCCGCCACTAATTTTGGCATTTTCTTGGTATCAAATATGAGTTTAAATTAAAAAAACAAGTTCACATCGTAAAGTATTTTGAAATTTTCAAAAAATATATTTGTAGTGGCAAATTAATCCGCCGCTAATTTTGGTATTTTCCTGGTACTAAATTGTAAACGGAAAGAAACATGATCCTGTTTTAAACAATTTTTGTAAATAAAAAATTATGCTTCAAAAGAAAATTAATCCGGGATCGATAAAGGTAATTAGGAAATTGCTGTTAGGATGTCAAGTTAACTTATTAGGACAAAAGATAAATTTTGCAAAGCAGGATTTGAGGAAAAACCCCTAATATTGTGGAGTTTAGGTTTTCTTTCATGCTTCCTACACCTTAAAGTCAATCTCTTGTTTTTTTGTTTTTTAGATTGAGATCAAGTTGTCGGGAGTGACGAATGTTACTATCCATATCCATAATTAAAAATAAAAAAATTTAAAAATTTGTCAGCTAACTTCACGTCTATTATTCACTACTTGTTTGTCGGCTGACTCAAGCCGATTTTGGTGAAAGGCGGAGAAAGAAGGCCCGGGTTTATTTGGCGGTCCTTGTATGTGTCTGATGATTGTTTAAGAGCCATTGAGAATTCATTTTTTTCTCACTTCGCCCCATTGACATGTCGAACACGTGTGACTTTGTTACAAATGACACACTACTGCAAGACAGTACTAATTTTACACTTGTAAACAAATCCATCTTATATAGGTAGATCACAAAATACATTTGTACATAGTACACATCTCAAATTAGTTGAATTCAGACAAAAGACTGACTTTGTTTTACTCCTGTGTATTAGGAGTTGTACTTATATACAGTACAACTGCATCATCTGTAACAGTAATATACTATCAAAGCTAAAATTGAACGTGCAAATGATGCAATTTTATTACTCAGCCACTAGTGATTTTGGGAATCCTATTTACCAAATCACACCTGCATGAAACTCAAACTAACAACTCAACACTGTTAGTTGAATGTTTTGACAGTTTCCGTTTCTGATAACTAAATTCAAATTTTCAAAATCTATTAACTATTTTAATGGAAAAAATGAATTGTCTTTTCTAGACTAGTGGATTTAGTCTTTGTCTTACCCTAAAAGCAATTGGTTCAATTCCTGATAACCGGTCTTTTACTAGTTTATAAAAAACAATTTTTGCTACGAGGAGGCCATTTTAACAGAATAGTATGGGGATGGGAATCTTTAGTAATCTCAATTGAAGTTTACTTTAATGTTGACGTAAGAAGCTTGTTGAAGTTTAGTATCATTTTATACTTTTGACAGTCAACATCTGAACTTGTGAAATCATGAGACAGAAGTATATCTTCCATCACGATCATTATTACCACACAATGAAAGGACAAATCGGTGATGGTATACTCGTTTTCCATGGGGTGAGGCAACGAGGAGGAGGTCTCGGCTCAGTATTTGGGGGAATTGCAAAATATGCCATTCCATTAGTAATGAAATGTATATTTTCTCACGCAAAGGAGGCAGCTATCAGAACAATTTCAGACATCACAACAAATGGTGATTCAGTGAAAACGGCATTGAAACGGAATAGTCTTGGATTCATCAAGAAAGTAGGTACAGGGATATTGACATCAGCCGCACAGTCTCTTCAAACTGGTAAAGGAGTGTCAAGAAGAAGCAAAACACAAACGATAAAGGTACAACAATTTTAATTAAGTTAAAGACTAAGCCATCGTATTTATTTTATTACGCAGGTGCACAATATCATAAGACCTACAAAAGTGAAAAGGAAACCTGCTGTGAAAAGCCGAAAAAGAGTTTCTAAAGTAAAGCCAAACAGAAAACTACTTTGAGAAAGTCGAAGTCAAAAAATTTAGCGTCAAAACGAACAAGACTGGATATTTTTTCATAATGTCCTTACTGCATAATTGATCAAAACCAGCAATCCGCGGTGAAGTCGATTTGTTCTCGATTCCTTCTACTGACACTACATGCGATTACAGCATGTATGAAGAGTACCAACCAATTGTGAACGTGCAGGATTCATCAAACAAAATAGAATTTAAAATCCCAGGAAATGGAAATCATTATTTGGATTTAAGCGACAGCTTTATTTACGTAAAGTTAAAAGTTACCAAGAAGGATGGTACGAATTTACCCGGTGACTCAAAAGTCGGAACAACGAATTTGTTTCTTCATTCACTATTTTCTCAATTAGATATTTACTTTAACGAAAAACTTGTCTCCACGAGTAACAACGGTTACCCTTACCGAGCGTACATAGAAACGTTACTCTTGTATGGAAATGAATATAAAAGTTCACAAGGAGGCTGTGCGTTGTATTATGAAGATACTAAAGGTGGAATCGCTGATGATGAGAATTTGAGCTAGAAGAAACGAAAAGACCACATTTCCAAGTCAAAGGGACTTGAGCTCGTGGACAAACTACGGTTCAATTTAGCGACTCAACATCGATACATTTTAAACCATATTAACATAAGAATTTGTCTTACTCGCACACCAGATTCATTCGCGTTGTTTTCTGGAACTCCAAATGATGATGCAACCATCAAACTGACATCCGCTACGTATTACATTCGTAAGCAGATTCCTTTCCCAAGCATCATACTAGCGCATCAACGCTTGCTTGAAAGAGGAGAAATTGCTCAGTATCCATTCAAAAATACAGAAATCAAATACTTCACTATATCTCAAGGGAGTTCATCTGCAGTGGAAGAAAATATATTTTTGAATACGGTTCCATCTAGTATTGTCATCGGATTTGTTGATAGCCTGTCTTTTAATGGAGATATTGGCTCTAACCCATTTTGTTTTCATCATTTCAACATACAGAATTTATGCATAAGCGTTAATAATATTTCAATGCCGATACGCCCACTTACTCTAGATTTCGAGCAAAACGAGTGTTTACTCGCTTATTATTTACTCTTTACGAGTACTGGCATTGCCGGACAAGATCTTGGGTTATCTTTCGATCGAGAAAGCTACAAGGAAAATAATGCACTATTTGCATTCGCTATCCAGCAACCAACAGGGAATGAAGCTTTACTCCATTTAGAAAAATCAGGAAGTGTGAAGTTAGAAATTCAACTTAGTAAACCACTGGAAAAATCTATTCACTGTATTGTGTTGTCCGAACAACAGGGAGTGCTGGAAGTTGATCGGTTTCGCCAATCTCTTGTTTCAGTATGAATACTATCGACCTCCTTAAGGTTCTACAAACCAGCATTGATACAAAGCACTACCACACAGATGTAATTCCATGCGATCAGCTGAAAAACCTCAATGAGAAAAATTTGGCACTTATTGTGAACTCAGACACCTCTGCTGAGCCTGGNGCAATGAGAAAACTTTGGCACTTATTGTGAACTCAGACACCTCTGCTGAGCCTGGATTACATTGGTTTGCAATATTTAAGCACGAAAACTCCAATGAAGTTGAATTTTTTGATAGTTGTGCAATGCCGCTTTTGTTTTACAATAAATTTATTACAAAATTTTTGACGTCTACAGCCAGCGTTATTCGCTCAATCAAAACCCGAGTTCAATCTGGGTCCAGCAATACTTGTGGACAATTTTGTATTTACTATCTTTTGCATAGAACTAATGGATTAAGTTATGAAAATATTTTAACTCGATTTAGTCAGAATGAGTTAAAGAGCAATGATTCTTTGGTATTAAACTTTGTAAGGGACAACTTTCATCTGAATTTCTCAAAGGGGTTAGATGAAACCGTCAAAGCGTCAGATGCAGAAAATCTTGTAGCTATTATTCAGTGTTGTCAGGTTCTTAGCAAGGTACTGTCATCGCAGAAGTAAATCTGCAGTTCTATTATTGTTATGCTTGTTTAATTTGATATTAAATAAACATGAACCAAAAACAAGTTGACCGAGTGTACAAAGACATTGAATCTGCGGGGGGTCTAAGCAGCATTAATAGATTAAGTGCGATTTGCGGTATATCGGTGAGGAAAGCGAAAGAGTATCTGCTAACTCAAGATTCCTATACTCGACATAAACAACGTAGAACCAAATTTAGACGAAGAAGAGTTAGAGCTCCGGGAATGAACTATTTATGGCAAGCGGATATTGTTTTCCTTCTAAAATACGTCAAAAGTAACAGGATATTCCTGTCTACTTACTGTGATCGATGTATTTTCAAAATATGCATTTGCGGTTCCAATGAAATCTAAGCGAGCCATGGATCACTGATGTCGTAAACTCAGTTAAGATGAGACATCCGATAAGCGACCAAAGTTTCTGGAATGTGATAAAGGGTCGGAGTTCTGGAACAAACAGTTTGCTGGCTGGCTAAAGCAGTATTCCATAGAAATGTACCATAACTACTCAGATTTCGGATCCAGTGTTATTAAGCGGTTCAATACGACATTATGTTCTCGAATATCTAAATATCTAACGATGAGTGGTCAACAGAAATATATCGATATTCTCCCATCTTTGATGAAATCTTACAATGAGACAATCCACTCAAGAACTAAAGTTCGCCCAATTGACGTCAACGAACAAAACGAAATGGATGTTTGGATGGAATCCTATAAGGAACTTTACAGTTACCATACTAAATCAGCAAAGTTCAAATTATACGATCGAGTTAGGATTGCCAAATTGAAAGGCAGCTTTCAGAAAGGTTATTGCCCTACCTTTACTNTCAAATTATACGATCGAGTTAGGATTGCCAAATTGAAAGGCAGCTTTCAGAAAGGTTATTGCCCTACCTTTACTTCAGAAGTTTTTGAGGTATGTGAAATCATCGATTCACAAGGGTAATGAATAGCATATTCTCTGTACTATGGAGATGTTATTAGCGGTATTTTTTACGGACCAGAGTTCAATCGAGTGTCGGGTTACTGTGAATCAGCACCAGAATAACTCATCATGTCATCATTTTATCTAACTCTCCCATCTAATGGCTCACAGAAATACTTTCCTTCAAACAGAATTGGAAATTATAAGATCAAGCTACCATACAAAGTTCAACTATAGCCTGTCAGTACAAATTAGTACTTTGTAAATTGACTTATGTTTGTTCCATCCGCACATTGACTGGAGAAAACGATAACTTGATAGTTTACTCAGGACCGCACGGAGGTAATATTACTCTAAATCTTCAACACTATGGGTCAGCATTTCAACTAATACAGGAAGCAAACTCAAAGTTTCAAAAACGCCAAGTAGACTGTCGATTTGTTTACAGTGAATCGAAAAGAAGAGTAAGCTTTGAGGTTGGCACAGGATTCACAATAGAAATCAGTAAAAAACTGTCTGACGTGCTAGGATTTGACGGAAAAATTGAGTTCACAAATAAATTTAAGGATCTATCACAATTTTTTGTTGGAAAGTTTGCAGCAGATGTGTTTGCTGGAAGATACCATATGTTTATATATTCCGACATCATTCAACCACAAATTGTTGGATCTACACTTGTGCCATTATTGCGTATGGTGAACATTGCTGGCGAAGAAGGGCAAGCTTGCACCCAAACGTTTACTAATCCTTTTTATATCCCACTTTCCAGAAGTGAGTTTGATGTGATCTCCATTATTTTGTGTGANAACGTTTACTAATCCTTTTTATATCCCACTTTCCAGAAGTGAGTTTGATGTGATCTCCATTATTTTGTGTGACGAATTTGGGGAAGGGCTTCCAATTGATAAAGGTCAGGTTACCTTGACTCTACACATCAGGAAAATCCAAGCACTATGATTCATCGGNTTCCAATTGATAAAGGTCAGGTTACCTTGACTCTACACATCAGGAAAATCCAAGCACTATGATTCATCGGTGCTACGAATTTGAATCTACCCAGTTACATCATCCATTTACATATATTATTGCCGGTGGAACCCAATGTGGCAAAACTACCTTTGTGAGCAACTTAATTCAACATCTGGACTCTCTTGTTAAACCTCGAATAGATGATGTTATTATTTTCTACAAGGAATACCAATCAGGCTACAATTTAATGAAATTTTTTGACGAAAGAATTAGATGTGTGGAAGGACTAAATTTAGAACTGATTCATGCCAATAACACTCTAATTATAATTGACGATCAGATGACTGACTCATTGAAGGACAAAACGATTCAAGAGTTGTTCACATGCGGAGTGCATCATCGGTAAGAAAACAACTTTAGAATATAATCTGTTCACTGAACACAACGATTTGGATTGATATAGGTCTATATCTGTGATCTTCCTATCTCAAAATCTGTTTCCTCAAGGCAAATATGCAAGGGATATTGGACTCAACACTCATTATATAACAATTTGTAAAACTCCCTCATTTTCTTCACAAGTACTGTATTTGAGCAGACAGTTGAACCCTCGGAAACCCATTTTCGAAGCCTACCGGCAAGCAACTGAGAAGCCGTACACATCTCTTTTCCTCAATTTACATCCAACTTGTCATGATCATTTGCGTATTCAGTCTGGTATTCTACCTAACGAAGACCGTATCATTTACCTTCCTAACTAAACTAGTTCCACAATTATGACAAAACGGATCCAGCGGAACAAAAAGTTTTTAGAACTAGTTAGAACAAGCAAAGCCAGACAGAAAACAAATTATCAATAAAGCTTCTAGAGATAACATTGACACTTTGTCAGAGTTAGCTCTAAATACATTACGAGGAAACGTCCCACTGAGTGAACTACATAAGAAAAAATTAAAACGTCATAAAAATGTCATCAGAAATTTAGCAAAAAAGAAAGTGTCTCTAAAGGGAAAAAAAGAACTTCTTGTCCAGAAAGGTGGGTTTCTTCCTTTACTCATAACACCAATACTGTCTATACTTGGTGGTCTTGCTGCGAATGCTATTAGTCACGTAGCAGGACTATAATGTTGAAGAAAATGAAGCTGATCCCACAATTAGAATACGACAAGTTGATTGGATTAAACCATGCTAGTCAATTACTTCATAAGACATCATCCGTTCAGTCATTCAATCTGAAGAATGCGTTATCAACCGAAATTCTTAATTTGGACAATCTTACTGATGATATCAAACTTGCATTATTTAATACCGCCATGAACAGATTAAGGAACCATTTCTATGAGCTTACACAAAGTTCATTGCCGGTTCAAGTGATTTCTACTTCCGCAGTTACTCCTAGCACTAATGTAGTTAAACAAATTCCAATTGTGAATATTACGGAAAAAGATGATCATTCTTCACTTCAGCGGCTAAGCGAGATGCTACCTCCAAGATTCCGTCAAGCAGCTATGTATATTATGACAATGCTAAAGAAAAATAATCAAGAAATTGCATGGGATGAATCAGGAGAAGTCCGATTTAACGGAATCCACAGAGAAGGGGCAAATATTATAGATTTGCTATCATATGTATTAAGGTCTACGGTGAAGAACATAGCTCCTCCTATCGGAGCAAATACGTTTCTGTATATACTAAAGAAATTGGTTGTTCCAAGTACCATTATGGGTTTGAGTTTGAGAAACAGGATGTCATCACATACACTAAGCACATTGAAGCGACGCAAAACTATCGCCCCCAATACAAATCAGGATAACGATTCAGCTCCCGATGCTTCTCAGTTCAATACACCCACGGGAATTGCTTGGGTTTCATATGCCGATTCTTAATTAGTAATATTCCATCATCCAACTAGCGAACATATTTGATTTGATAAGATGGAAGCACAAGCAATACCACAGGAGTTGACAAGTTTTGCTATCTTTGTGGAAAAAGGACCTGCCTTCCCTATCTTTTGCATCTTTCAAAAACGAGTCCAAAGTTATCAAGGAATATTACTTCAAACATTTCCAAACCCTATTCGCATAGCAGATGCTGGATTCTTCTATTTGGGAACACGTGACGTTGCTTTGTGCTTCTATTGTGGGCTCTGCCTACACGAATGGAACAAATCGGACGATCCTTGGGAGGAGCACGCACAGAATTTACCTGATTGTGCTTATTATGTGCTAAATAAGCACAGACAAAACGATATTCCTTTGGTAAGTATAACTATAATAAAATTATTCTTAAGTTTCTATTACGATTCTTAAGATTCTATTAAGATTATTATGCTTTTTCTATACTTAAGTTGTTGGTAGTGCTATTCCTGAACAAATTACCGCAGACATGGAACAAGTGCCAAAAAGCTCAGTAAGCAATTGAACGCAGAGATAGTATTTGTTATCTCTCAATTTGCATATTAATGAAACTATTTTTTAGGTGAGCCCAAGTGTTCTTCCAGTGCTTAATAGAGAAATAGAGAATCATATTGCCGCGTTAACTGAAAAAATTAGACGACTCAAGCATCTTGTTACCTGCAAAATTTGTCTTTGCGAAAATGCATCCTACTTGTATGCTCCGTGCTGCCACATAGCGACGTGTCTTAGTTGCTCGACTAGCCAGCTGAAATGCCCCATTTGCCGTAGTGAAATAGACCTAATTGTTAAAGTGTTCTTTTAATTTGCATTTTCATAATCAAGTTGTTTCCGTAACTAAAATTTTAATCCCATCAGGTAGAATATATCTAATTATAAAAGTTAAAATAATAGTTTATACGTCTAAGCTAGTACTTAGGCAAATACATAATTAAATAGTATTAGTATGGAAACTATCGCTTAAAACTATTTTTGATTAAGCAATCACCGTAAGGTAAGGTTTTAACACCATCAGATAATATATACCGCTTACAATCGGACCCATGCGCAGCGTATTTTTTCTGTTGTATGTTACAAATTTTATGTTTGTAAGACCTAATTGTATTAATTTTGCAAGCGAGAATGTTTTGATTAAACAAAATTCTTTCCAAATTGGAGTAAGTTATGCTTCGGCGTTGAATAAATTGAGGAACACCTTTCAGTGCCATTTTCATGAACTCTGTGTTGTCTTGATTGCTTCCCAAAAAACAGTAAGACTTAGGACCAAGACCTGTAAACTTATACAAGATCTTACCGTTCACTTCGTCCTTCATTTTGCCAATCACGGATTTGTTTTTGATAGAAAATAGAGGATGTGTAGGTGAGAGATTGCTTGTGTCAAAATAGTCTAAATCAGATAGAATATCGCTGTACACGTCTTCTGTGGTGATAATATAAGCCAAACTGTCTGTATCCGTCATTAGCAACTTGTGTTTTGGAGTTCCACTTGGGCTTGACAAAATCATAGTGAAATCGGGCCATGTGTAGCTTGCTGAGTTCAAGTACTGAAAACCCAGTGTAAATTGCCTTATTCAATGTCACACAATTTTTTTGCATTTGAAATGCCACTAAACTGCTACCAAGGATATCATGAGATACATATTGCGCTCTCGCTATCAATTTAAGAGCTACAGTGGGATCATTAATTAGCCTAATATTCATCCTCTTCCTTACGGATTCCATTCCTTTGCCAAACACTGCATTGACACATAACTTGTGGAAAATACGTTCAAACTCATTAGTTGCGTTTGCTCTTCTTACAGTGTTGAAGTTTACGTAGCTTCTTAGCCAAGCTTCTTGTTTAAAGGCTAGGATGCGGTGGATTTTGGTGATTAAGAGTCGATTCTCAATATAATATTTCAAATTGCGGTAATGACAGATGTAGTTCTTCCGTGGAGACAGGTGAGGTACTAATTTCATCTGATTTTTCATATAATTAATTGGGAGCTTCGCAAGTAGCTTTTGCTGATATGGACTGAAATATGACGATGAAATGGTAGTTTGTTCCACAGCTAAAGGATAATCTTGATGATCCTTATGGAGAATGTCAGGATAGTCAAGGTCCACTTCCAGGATGTACCCAATATCATCATCAGTGGACACAGTAGTTATATCAAATCTTTCAACAAGCTCCTTTTCTAAAAATATGAAGTTGCTGACTGGAAGCATTTGTTGCATGGCTTTTCCGTAAAGGTTAACCATATCCCAGAAAACTATATAGGTTTGATCTTGCTCGCTCCCATTTGCATTATAGTCCGTCATATACTTATTGTTTGCATGCGCATGACGCAAACTAATTTGAGAAATGCCACCTCCAAAGTAATTTTGAGTTACAAGAATAGTTATATCTAAAAATAGGTATATCTGAACATCGGTTATCAATTCTAAACAAACACCCGACAACTTGAGTGCTGCATCCCATGCCAATCCCGGTAAGGAAACGTAGTATGGTGGATCCAAACCAAAGTTTTCTAGCGACATCTCTCTAAATTTCTCGAAGACACAGGCTAATAACAATGCATCAGTTAGTAAATACAAGTCGTGGTATTTGCCGAGGCTTTGCATTTTGAATGTTTGAAATATTTTTCTCGCATAGCAGTATTCTTCTCTCGTAACATGCTCTTTCCTAAGCGTATTGAAGAATTTTTTGCGAATAGGCAATTGCTTCTCATCAAACTTCTCCCACGAATCAATGTACTCATACGGAAACACTCCTTTTCTGGTTAGCAATTCAGCATTAGAACCGAAAACGCTTTCCAATATGGTAAAGTTGGCCCCCCCCTTTCATTTTTAAATTCAGCACCAACTCACTAAGACTGCAATTCAAAAATTGAAGTGAATCTACGAATTTCAAATTGTTTACAGTTGTTGATAAGTATTTTTCGGAATTAGTAGGCAGAACAGTGATTTTCTTTCCTATTTTGTTGAAACCTTTCACAATCAAATGATGATCGTAACCACGGAAATTATGCATTTGGAAAACAAAATATGACCTATAGATAGATTATCATAAACTATGTAATCATTCAAACCAAATGAAGAAACAAAAACTCACTAGAACAGGCAGAATTTCCTTCTGTGTATAATTTAAGTTGCAACTTTGGTGACTTGCACCACGTTACTTTCCTATAGATTATTTTATTAGTAATAAAAATTTGCTAAAGTCATACTGGTATTAAGTTACCGTACCTGTGAGATGATCATGATCTCTGCACTTCACATTGCTATCTGGTTCCTCAAACCCTTTTTTGCAAATATGACATCTGTTTGCAGCTTGAAAGTTCAACTCCTCCAATTCTGACATATTAAGAGGCAGAATAATTTGATACAAGTCGATGACAATATTAGAAATTTCCAGCAAATCCTGCAGAAACACGTCCACGGCGTCAACCCCCCGGTATACTCTATGGCAAACTAGGCTCGAATCGTCTTTAACAACGGCATATGAAAATCCAGTTGGAACATGTGTTTTCATTTTGCTAGTTTTCGACAACTTTGCATGAGCACTTCCTGTGGCCACCGGTTTTAGTAAGCATTCCATGTTTGCATAGACGACGCAACCGGCCTTCAACTGATGGCGATAATTTTCAAAAGAAATTGTCGGGGGAGACCCATTTACAGCTTTTGGCATATTAACCTTTTGAAAGTCGAACTTCTCGCACTGAAAACGGTGACTTCTAAAGCTACATTCACTACGGTAGACCACATTTTCTTTTGCACAAAGGTATTCTCTGTAAGCAATTATAACACAGAATCCTGCGTTGATTGTTGTCTTTACCCAAAAGTTTATTTATGTCTTTAATGGCAACAAAATGGGTTCTGGAACTGTTTGGATCAACGAGAAGGAGTAAGTTCACCGTTTTGAAATGGGAATAATTAAACCTTGAAATAGGAATTGGAACTGGAACAGGAAGTAAGCAGCCGTTGGAATAATGCTCGCTAAATACGTTCACAGCAATCTCATTAGGTTCTTCAAACTTAGGAATTGTCGCCAGGCTAACAGGAAAATCAATACAATCAAAATCATAGAAACGCTCCACAGAAGAATAAGACGACTGTCGATGAGGGTTATTGGGGCTGTGAAGAGAAGCTAGCACTGCCAGCTTAAAACAATTGTTTCCTTTTGTTTTGATGTTTAAAGTCGCTCGCTTTCTCTTGAAATGATCGGAAACATTCATCCAAGCACCTCCTTTGAAAGGCCTGAATTTCGCAATATTGATGTTACAGGAAAGGACTTTGCTGAATTGCCATCCGGAACCAAACTGTTCGAATACGCTCACAATGTGATGAACTTTAGCTGCACACATCTCTAAATATCTATCTAAGGTTGAATATTTGTTCATAACCACATTCATGTTAGAGTTTATGTATTTGCTTTGATACTGAAAGATGTCCATACCTGTTTTGGATTCACAGAGAAACCGTTTGAATTGAACTCTGACGCTCATTTGTGACTTAAGAATTTTTAAGTCATCCAGACTTTGGCAAATTACATTTCGAATTTTTGTCTTAAATTTTGCAAAGTATGAATCTAGATTCAGTACGGGTTTCACACAATTGTGTTGAAATGTCTATACAAATCCCTTCAGTGCTGTGNACCGTTTGAATTGAACTCTGACGCTCATTTGTGACTTAAGAATTTTTAAGTCATCCAGACTTTGGCAAATTACGTTTCGAATTTTTGTCTTAAATTTTGCATAGTATGAATCTAGATTCAGTACGGGTTTCACACAATTGTGTTGAAATGTCTATACAAATCCCTTCAGTGCTGTGATTGGTTTGAAAGGACTCGTATTCTGTCGAAAAATCATATTGACGGCACTACCTCCGCGTTGTTTGGTGACTCTAGAGGTTATCATAGCAAACACCTGTCGATGTAACAAATTTGAATGCACCGTGGCTGAATGAAGTTCCAACTTCATGTGTGAATGAAATATCTTCTTACATACGACACAAATATGTCTTGTAGGAATTGGTTTTGATTTGCTTCTCGCTTTTAATCGCCGCCACATGGACATATGAAGCAGGTAGCATCGCACTGTTGATTTTTTTACTCCACAGACGTCACAAACAAGGTTCCGCGGTTCAGGCTAAGAAAAAATTCAAAGTCACAATAGTAAATTCAAGTTTCAGCAAATTATTATTCAAATTTGAAATTTAATACCAATCGATTAACTGTATTCTGCAGTGACGGCACAGTTGATCGTCGTACTGTGGAAAAATTTCCTGTTCCTTTTGCATTCCTTGACATTTTGAACGACATTGACATTGAGGTTTGAAAAACTAAGAGAAATGGAATAATCATAACTTATGATAACAGTGCTACTTTATTCATAAATATGCTAACCTTTACTGCCCTCTGTCGAACAAAAACGGAAAGAGTTTTATACTAAATGAGGGAATTTTGATACTAGATGGCGCCAGAAGTTCAGAACTGACAGATTTGCTTAACTCCGGATCCTAAAAATAACAATATAAGAAAACATGAAAATGCATAGAATTTAATGGAAAATAAAAATAATAAATATAAAATTATATAAAATAGATAATCTAAATTAAAAAAGTAAGAATCACATACTTACTTTCAAATTGGAGTTAGCAGAACAAATTTGAGAAAATTGAGAAAAAAAAAAGGAAAAAAAATGAATAATTTAGGACTAAATTGATCAACTATTTCCTAGGTCAGCAAAATTATTTTCACGTGCAATGACATTTCTCACGATATTTTCACCTTCAAAATTCATTAGCCAGCAAAATTTCGGAGATTTCATGCCATTAGTTAAAAAAATTATTTTAGTTCTGTTTCAATTGTTGTGACATCTAATATCTAAATATTTCCATATAATTTTTAGAAAAACAATGTTCCTCAATTCCGAAAATGAGTTCATCCAACAGCAGACGCGGTAAGTTATCACTTATTTATTTATACTTATACTTTATTATTTTGAAAATTTATTTACCAAAAAGTCTGATTATTCAAATATTATGAAAATAGAATTAGTCATTTTCACGTTTACAGAATTTATCCTTTTCAGGCTCAGGAAGTACTGTAGATTTAGCAACCGAGACTACAGAAGCGTCTCAACACAAATTGACAATGCGCTCAGATGGAAAGATGGGTTATGATCGGAGATCGAGATTGGTAAAAGCCATCACCAAGCCAAGTAAGTAAAATCAACTTTCAATACTACAATGTTTAATCGAGGACTAATTGGTTCTAAATTACTTTACAGCTTCTGAAAATGCTCAAGTCGAAAGCGATGGAGACATTGAGGAAGTTGACCTTACAAAGCAGGAAGATGCTAAAGCAGTTGTTGCTCAACATAACCCAATTGAACGGAGTCAACAATTCAAGGCGAGTGTCAAAAAACAAATGAAAAAAGCTGCCGGTGCTGTCGATGTAAGTAAACTACCAATGTTTCTATACAATAATAATAATAATAAGTAATGTTACTATCATGCAAGATTCTGATCCTGATTATGAAAACGAAGAAGAAGTTTTTGAAAAGGAAGATGTTGAAGAAGAAGAAGAATCGAATGAAACGGATGACGGAGAGGAAGAGACTTCGGATGAACAGCCAATGAGCGAAGAGGAGATTAGTAATACTGGATTTGCTGTAAAAATGCTTGAAAAAAAAATTGGTCATGTCGCATCAGGAAAACAAAAAAGTCAAAAGGTAATGTTTAAATAAATTTGTTTGTGTTCAATGACAATAATAGTTTGGTTTCAAATTACTATTAAGAAAGCTTCAACTGTAGCTTCGAGTTAGCCAAAAAACCGTTAACAAAGCTCCCCAAACTGAATCCGATGAGACCTTGTCGCATGACTGCAGCTCCTGGGTCTGCTGTTACTGTAAGCAAAAAACATGCGGTGGCTTCTACTTCGACAGTGAAACCAAAGAAACCACAAACAGTTTCCACTGTAAGCGATAAAATTGACCAATCTTCATAGTTCATTCTATTTACTATATAATTATATTCAGTATGGTACCGAGCCCAAGGGACTGAAGCGCAAGAGAGTGATTACAAAAACATCACATGAAGAAACTCCATTGTCAGAGACCGAGTCTACAGAATCACAGCGCAAGAGAACATTAATTAACTCTGAGGTAAAACAGAAGAAAATTTTTTTTATAAACGTTAAGTATTAATTAAATTTCAATTTAACAGCTTGGAGCATTCGAAGATTTGGCTCCATAAGATTCAAGGCGCTTCAGAAAAATTAAAGGGGTTTCTTATCACATTGGCAACAGCGTCTAGACATCACCCTTTGGTGACACCAATTTCATTTGTATTCGTCGTTTCGACTGCAACGGGAAAGCAAGCAGAACCAGAGGGATAAATTTGAAGATTGATTATCTACCCAATTTGAAAAAGGCTGTGGATGGAGCTTATGCAGATTACATGTCAGCTCCCAAAGTCAATGAACTAGAAAAGTAAAAATTACATATTATAATTCATACATCAGTTTTAAAACTATTACAAAATAAATGAATTCTTGAACGTGAATGTTAAAATTTGTAGTCACATCTAATTTATATTAAACCTGAGCAAAACTCAGCATGAGGACGAAGTAGCTTTTTCTTTGTTTGTATGTGAATTTTGAACCATGTTTAATTCCTTTAACAACTTATCCCTGAATAGTAGCAATGTTTCGAGTTCAGCATTATCTTCCTGTCCATGAACTATCTGTACACAAAATTCATAATATTAAAATGCTGAGAAAATACAATCATCTGTATGTAATAAAATGCATGTGCAGAGAATTTACAATATTTACTTTTGACTTGCGTCTTCTCCCGGCCCGTCTCCGAGCATCGTCTCTAGCCTTTTTGTCTGTTTTCATTCTTTTTATTTTACGAGCGGTTTTAAACTCCTCATAAGTAATTGATGTAGTGCTCTGAATCTATACAAATGAAGAAAATATGTCAATATTGAACATGAAACAAAAGTTACTTTAAGTAAACATTAATAGAGTTTACTTGCATTCGCTTCTTCCACAATACACTTCTCAAGCTGCTTATGGTAGATGAGACCAACATTTTGACTAGGCTTTGAGTTTGACATCTTGAAACTTGAGTTAATATTGTGAATTCAATTGTTATAAGTATCTGGCGATTTAGAATAAGTTTACAAAATTTATATTTGTGTCATATTTTTATCATACCTAAGTAATATATTGCGTAAAAATAGAAATTATAATTCAACTATTCAGACTGACTCGGTAGATTATTCTGATACTTAATAACAATTTAAAATAAGTTAACGTAATTTTCTCTTTCATTTTTTGTCATTTACTTGATATGTAGAAAAACTGAGAAATAAATTATTAACTTGTTTTGAATCACTCCTCACATAATTCTTTCACCTATCTAGCAATTTTGAATAAGTTAACAAAAAAATTTTTTTATGTCTCATTCACATGATTTGTAGAAATTTAATAATAACAAAAAAAAATTTCTGTTAAGTTATTCAAAATCGTTCGATAGATAAAAAATCAGTTTACTACCTTTAATTCAATTCAAAGTCTGGATCTATCGATCTGACAGACTAGTAGTATAGTAGCACTAAATATTTATGCTTGTATATGCGTCGGTAAAAACTAAGTATTCTAACAAGTTTTGTATTTTGAGAATTTAAATTTAATTATCAGAAACGTAAATTATCAAAACATTCAACTGTGTTGAAACTAAAATTATATCTAGCTTGGGATTTGATAGGATTAAAAACATCACTAACGGCTGGGTGATAAAATTGCATCATTTGTAAGTTCAACTTTAGCTGTTATAGTACATTATTGTTACAGATGATGCAATTGTACTATATAAGTACAACTTCTAATACACAGAAGTAAAACAAAGTCAGAGTCTTTTGTCTGAACTCAACTCATTTGAGATGTTTACTATGCACAAATGTATGTTGTGATCTGCCTGAATAAAATGTTATGTTTACAAGTGTAAAATTAGTACTGTCTTGCAGTAGTGTGACATTCGTAACAAAGTCACACGTGTTCGACATGTCAATGGAGCGAATTGAGAAAAAAATGAATTCTCAATGGCTCTTAAACAATCATCATGTGTCTTACGTACTTAAGTGGTATACTAAAGTAGTATGTCCCCATCCATGGTATGCGTTATACCACTATCTCAGTTCATATTTTGAAACTTAGTGTTGTCACAATTTTAGAAAATAAAATAATTAAATTATCAATCCTGTTCTAAACTATGGTGATGAATTCCGAAATTTTCCGAGAACTTCGGAATTGGGCCATCCAAATTCACCAATTCTCATTCCCAAGTGTAGTGACAAGCTCAAATTCTTTATACTTAATTTTGATTCTTATTTTGATAATCATCATTTGAAATTCTTAAGTCTAGTAGAAGCATAGAGACCTCCAAACATTTTTTATTGAATTGTAGACTAAAAATTATTCATATTGTGACGGTTTAGCTTATTTTAACCGCTAAACCGTTCACCAATTGATCAGTCCTTCTTCAAAATCAAAAACTTTCATATCTTTATAGTAATTTTTAATAATTATAAAAAAACTTTAACTTATAACTGTAAATTAAAGAAAAACAAGAAAACTCAAAATTAATATTTGAATTGGAGCCTTCTCCCGCTCCAATTCAAATCTCACCAGTTGACCGACTACATACCAACAACCGACCGAAAAAAACTTCTCCTATATAAACAAAACTCTGAATCAATTAGAACAGCTTATAATTTAATTTTAACAATTATCGTTACTGTTACAAAAGAATTGCTCATCCGGCCCAGATGAACTTGGACTTCCGCCTCGTAATAGAGAGGAATACCGGATGATTGATGACTGATGCCTCTTCACACAGCAACACAATAATTATATATACAAAAATATATCTGATAGCGGACCACAAAGTAACAATAACTAACTATAGAAATAATAATTCCTTTGTTTGTTTTTTTATAAATAATAACTAACAACTAATAAAAAACTACTAACTAAAATTGTGTTTACATAAATTATAACACATAATACAAACTAACTTTCGTAAATCATAACAATATGAACATCCAAAACGTTGATGACGAGACAAGTTCTTTATTTTTAATACTGCAGTTCTTGAATTTCGGTTGTAGAAAAAATTCCCAAAATTGTCTCATTAATTTTGGTGAATCTTAGGTCCAAGATGTCACCTGTGTTAAAGAATATATAACACACTTGAAGTCTCATACAGATTGGAAGTCAAATCAATGTAGCTAATAGCAGGAGGTAAAAATATTATCTTCGCATCAATAAAACAAAATAAAACGAACATTTAGCAGTCGACATTTACTTTCGAATTTAGAACCTAAAGTTTTTAAATACTACAGACACTTTGTTTAACATGTAATCTTGGATACTATCGTAATATAAGATAATATAAGATAACAAAAGTTATAACTATTTCATATGTGGTATGAATAGAACTACAAATCTGTTGGATAAAGTGTTCGCTTCAGAAAGTATTAATTCAATTCATAAAAATTAATGTTCATCATTATATGAAACTATATCTGTAAAGATATTGATTTCCCCAACAAAAAAAGCTAATCTGAAGCACTGATACCAGTTTGTTCTAAAAAAAAATTTCGGCAATTCTAACACTTCCTTATTTTTAGACAAATATATTTATTCATAATCGATTCATTAAACTTAATATTTACATAAAATACATAGTTGTTACATCCTACCTATACATCCAATTCAATGAAAAATAAATTTGATTAGTCCATATCTCTGTAATGCACTTGTAAGAATTGAGAAATTCTTATGGCATAGAAATTCTCCAGCTTTTCATATCTGTATTTTATTTTGTAAATTTCAATGAAAAGTACAGTAGCGTCCGACTGCACTGGTACAGGCTATATGGCGAATGTCCAGGTAAACTAAAACAGATGATTCCGTCCGCTGTCCCATAATTTAATTATTTTTATATTTGATATTTTATTTAATTCATAATTTCATTTGTTATGGCTAAGTTATAAGAAATCCGGTTAACAGCGAACCAATTACAGCTTGTTAGGTTGCGAATGGGTCAATTTTTTTTACTAAAACTTTCATGCGTGTATCTTGTTGAGGCCTTTACACCACTACTCACTCAAAATTATCACCACCCCATAACTGGGCACATCATATTAGCACCAAGCCACTCCAGATTACTAGAGTTACACAACACAAAGCATAAATTTAATAATTTAAATCTTAGCTTTGGTGGGTGGTGAAATTTTAAATAGTCAAAAATTTTGTTTTCGAATATTTACGAAAACCAAATTTCTAATTGATACGAAAAGCTTTGAGGAAATGAAAGCTGGTAATTAAAACCCATTTTTTATCTGTTAAACTCTCATTAGCCTATTTCTAAATAAAGTGGCAGAGCGGTAAAATAAAGACAGAAATTGAAGACGAGAAAAATTAAGTTTAATAAAGTAAACTTAATCAGTTTAAAAAATTTGGTTGAAAAGAAACTGATACAGGAGTATTAAAATTCTCAAATTCTGAGGGTGGAATAAAGAGTTTTTTGTAAATGAGAAAGACATCTTGACCGCTGTATGTTGCAATTTATGTGTAGAGCGAGATGACAAGCTCTGCCTCTAAAAGAATGTAAAGTGTGGAGTGGGCGGGCATACTCGGAGAGGGACAATTCCCGCCAAAAGTCCATTAAAAAATTGACCCATTCGTAACCTAACAATGTGTAACATTTTCACAATGTGGAAATATGTTATTATTAGCACAAAATAATAATTTAAAACAATAAATATATTTAATAATTTTAAAACACCACGAAGGAATCAGCTACGCACCAGAAAATGACATTCTCCGGACATTTGGAGGTTTTGAACATCTTCCTGGATTCTTCAACCGACTCACCGGAATCGCCTATGATGCTTTCCATGATCGGATTCTCGTCGCTGACAAGGACAACCACCGGGTTCAACACTTTACTCCACAAGGTCAACTCATCGATGTCAATGGAGCACTCGGAAGGATGCCTGGCCAGTTCTTTTTTCCTTGGGGTGTCGCTGTTCCAAAATCCGTACTCATCGCCGTATCAGACTCCAAAAACAGTCGTCTCCAGCTCTTCTCTGCCGACGGACTTCCTCCGGGTATTCCAGTTTTCTCGTCCTTTCTCGGATGGGTTCAACTCTTCTCGATCATTGGCGTTTGATGTCTCAGATATGTGACTACATTACTTCTGTAATAGGCTTCATTAATGTTTTTTTATTTTTATTTGCAGGTGAGATGATTTTAGTTAGTATAATATGTCCACTAAAAAACAAACATAGCTGCCATCCTATGTAATTATATCCACCATGTGGAGATGGCGTTTATGTTGTGTCTGTGGTTATATGGAGGGCTGATATATGATTCTATATGATATTTTTTTTACTATGGTGTTTGATTAAAAAAAGGGAAAATGGTTGTCGATACAATTATGTCAGATAATTTTTGAGACATTATAAATGTAAAATTATTTGAACAGTTTTGATGGAGTATTTTTTATTAATTTTTTTTGGGGAAAAGAGTAAGAGGGAATCATAGTGTGTCTTTTTTTTTTGAGATTGAGATGTGAAGTGATTTTTTTCTGGAGGGTGAGGGTTCCTCTTGTGTGTGTGTAAGGTCTCTTGCTATAGGTGGTTAAGGGTCCCTTTTTGTTCTTTTCAATATAACGCCTTTGCTCTTTCAGCAATGGAATCTTCTATTTCTCCTATCCGTTACACATGTGACATTTGTGGGTATGTTGCTAAAGCAACATGCCTCAAAGTACGTCACAAGGATAAGGCTCATCCTCAAGAGGATAAGTATGTCTGTCTAGTATTGGGTTGTTCTGCAAAACCCTTTACTCGTTCGGACAGCTTACTTCGCCACAAGAGGAGAGCCAACTCCTTTCCTCCTGCGAGGATTTCCGCACCCAAACGACCAATGGACCGTTTTACGTCCTTGGATCGTTTTTTTTTCTCCACCTAGAGAGGAGCCTAGTGAAACAGCTCCCTCTTTGGAGAATTTAAGGGCACAGCTTAAAATGCTTATGCCTGCAAAAAAACGCCGCCGCTGCAAATAAGCCCCTTCGGGGGCGGCCCTACGGGGCCAAAACATTTTTTTAAATTATTGGTAATTTGTAAAGGTGTTTTTTTAAGAGTGTAGATTTTTGTTATTGAAATTTGTTCTTTTGAGGTTGGGATAAGTAAATGAGATTTTTCTTTGAGAAATCATACCACCATAGAAAATATTTTCTTTTTCTTATATTGGGATAACTATACAAGGGAATTATACTGAACAGTATTTTGAAACTAAGAAATATTACAAGCGTGTTCCAAATCTTGTTTATTGAACGTCCAGCGCCCTCTTGTGTACAATAAATTAACTTTTTCAACTTGAAAATTATTGTGCTTTGCACCTTCCTCAAGAAGCACTTTTCATTATTCTCTATTTTCCTCAAGCAGAGCAGCCCATTTTACAAATGTGATAGGCATAGGTCCACCAGAGTTCCACCAGACTTCCACCGGAGTTCCACCAGACTTCCACACCAGTTCCACTGAACTTCCACCAAAATCCTCTTTTTTTGTCTAGTTTTCATGAGATTAGGTACAAAGTGAGATTGAGGTTAGGCTTCTATATATATTTTAGTTCTAATATTTACGCAAGTGGTACTCAAAAAAATTTTTTCTGCCAGAATTTGATATTTTTGCCCCAAAAGTCAACTCAAAAATGTAAAACTCAACCAAATGGTTCCACTAAACGTCAGGTTTGTACACAATCTCTCAAGCCAGGTCTGCTTACAAAAATTAGTGCTTAATAGACAGTTTCTTTACTCCACGTGGACCCAATTGCTATAACCAGCCAATAACAAGTGCTCTTCCATCTCCTCTAATACAAATACGCCTACCCCATTCTCATCCATTGTAGTCTAATTAATTGAATCAAATACTAAAAATACTCGTTAGTAGAGATTTATAAATAATGAAAAGTTTTGAAATTATTTATTTACAAATTCAAACACAAGTCATTTACAGAGAATTAGTTATAACATACACTACTGTTACTAGGCTTATCTCCGTGTACAAGATATAGTCTATCAGTCATCTTATTATAAGCGAATGTAATAATGTACATCTTCATTTGGCAACCTATTACTAACTATATATCTATTACTAGCGTAAGTTATTTTGACTACTTCAAATTCCCTAGGTAAAGTATATGGGTACCATTGAGTAGTTCTAAGCGGGTTTTTAGGGTCATCTTTCATCACATTCTTAAGAGCTTCTATAATAGTTACATAAGTGGCCTTTATAATGGAATTAATAGGCTCGGGACCTGTAAGTCTAGTGAAGGGATTCTTGGATTTCCTACACATGTTAACCTTTTCTATGCTTGCCTGAATCCAGTCTTCATCTCTCCATCCATCACATACTTTGGCCTCTTCTGGCTGAAGTGTATGTTGGGTTTCAAAGTCCCACTCCAATGCGGAGGCGATATTTTCCAAAAATTGAACCCCTTCCTTCATCCTATATGGCCTTTCCCGTGTCTTTTTCAGAAGAAATTCCCAATCCACTTCTTTTTCTGCTATTCTTGGTGGAAGAGGACTTGTGTCCCAGTTTTCTGTATCCCACTTAGTGGGGGCGGTGGGATGCTGAAGGCTCTGTGAATAAAGAAACAATATATTGAAATTACATTTCTGTTTTGGGGTGGATATGAATAGAAAATATAACTTACACAGCAGCTTGACGTTTACGAGTCCTTTGCTTTTTCCCTTTTGTAGTTGATTTTCCTTTAATGATTTCTTTGATGGTGTAAGATTTCCCGCTTTTCGTGTACACTTTCATCTGAAGAACATGGCGTCCCAGACATGGTTGCCGACGCTGGATCTGGAACTTCCTGAGAGGTGGGAATCCATATAGAAAAATAAGTGGTAAATAGAAGAATCAATTAATTGAGAAAGTATATGCTCAATTTCCTTGCAGTCGGTTGCATCACTTTTTTCACAAGTACATTTTAAGCCTCCACACAAGTGATAAAAGCTTTGAAAATTTTTTGTTGAATCTGAAAATACGAACTGATCAATGTATGCATGGCGACAGTGTAAGTAAAAGTCCACAGGAACACCTCTATCCCATGCACCAGATCCATGTACCAGCTTGTTCTTCTCATGTTCCCCTCCACACTCATGGCCGTCTGTAAGGAACTCTACGTTTGTAGACATTTTCTCTCGATAGAGTCCATCAAACTTGTCCATTCGCTGAAATTTCAGAACTTCTGGCACAGATTCACATTTTAAATTTATTTTTGGAAGAGTGAAACTCAAAGACTTGGATTCACAAATTGGCTCTACAATTTCAACTTCAGAAGAAGCTGCTACTTCCTCTAGTAAATTGTATAATGAATCATCTCCATAAATACCTAAAAGTTCACAGCCGTCCAATCCAATTATATCGTCGTCAGACGCCACTGTTTTAACCGGGGAGGTGGGAACAATTTCGTCACAAGTTAGAAAACTTGATCTCGAGCAGGATAATCACTTTCGGCGTAGTTGTAGCCCAATAAATATTTAGGATTACTGCATCCTTCAGATTCACTTTCACAATCTTCAGCAAGCTCGCTTGGGATATATGGGGCAGGTGAAATTTCTTCAGTTTCGACCGTGTAGACCATTTTTACGTTTTAAGACAAAAATAATGACTGAAGACAGTGCAGTGAGTTTTTCCTTTTAAATTCTTTATTTTCAATTTTCTTATATCATACAAATTAAAGGGTTCTTTGATTTTTTAAATTTACTTATGGCTAGGAGGGCTCCCTAGAACCCCTTAAATATTATTCTATTTTCCTATCACCAAATGGGTAGGAAAGGGTCTCTGATACGAAAAACCTGCTTACATTTACACAACTCAGACTTGACCTAAGCGATTCGATACATAAAATCTCATTTTTTAAAAATCGAGTAGTTTGAATTCTTATCTTATTATACACAAATCCATTTTCGACGACCCTTTTAAAGTCATCATGTCTTATTTCCTTAGCACTATATGCCTTTGATATTCCTCCTGCTTTTATAATATTCTTATTTTCATCGACTTTGATGCTATACTGGTTATTCCCAGTAGAGTAAAATTCTAAAATACGATCGGCTTGGAGCTTCAGGAGCCCAGGTACACCCCGATTAGACAAATCGTAAAGAGCATGTCCACACTCAAGATTACTAAAGTCAAAGAATCGAGAAAGCGTCTTTAAACCTAAAATATAATCTGAGCGGGAGGATGAAATTTCTGCAGCGATCGAATCCGTGTGTGTGTACAAGTGGCTAAACCCAGGAAATTGGGGTTTCAATCCATCGTATACCATTCGGTATAGGTTTTCTTTGGCATTGCAAAGTACCACCAGGCCAATAAGTTTGAGGTTAGAATCAACAACAGACCTCTTCTTGAATCGGAAAAGGGTACATTTTTCATTAAGGATTTCAAAATCTTCAAAGTTTTCATTTGCCAAAGAATCCCTCGCTTCGACCGTATTATAAACAAATTTTGAGGCTGGGTAAGACGATGGGTCGCATAACAACTTTCCTACAAGATTATTATTCAAAGATTTTCTAATTTGTCTATCCAATTCAGTTNAGAATCCCTCGCTTCGACCGTATTATAAACAAATTTTGAGGCTGGGTAAGACGATGGGTCGCATAACAACTTTCCTACAAGATTATTATTCAAAGATTTTCTAATTTGTCTATCCAATTCAGTTATTGCTTCATTCCTGGCTCTCGCATTGTAAGAAGCAAAAGAGTTGAAAATTTTAGCCTCTTTGAGCTTTATCCCTGCATGACATTTTACCAACCTTACTCCATGCGTCATCATCCAATGCAGAAATGTCCAATAATATACCTGCGCTTTTCTTTTCGTACATTGAAAGTATAAGTCTATCCGATTCAACAAATTTTCTATCTTCTTTAAAAAATCCCATCTGTTGATCAGACAAGTCAGAAAAACGTAAACGCCTCCTCTCATAGGGGTATGGGATATCAGATATATAATCTTTAACACGTTCATCATCAATCACCAAATCTACAACAAAAACATTACCCCACTCCAAAGTAAAGTCTGGAAAAGTAAAATCAAGAGTCCAATTCTTCTTGTCTCATCAGATGAATTTCTTTATGTGTTAGCCTTCCGAGGAGAGATTTTGTATAACTCATTGAAATGTCAGCGTATAATATTTCCTTACTTTCCTTTGACGCATCAAAATTAGAATTTCTTTCTGAATTTGAAATGCTTTTTAATTTGGTAGTCTGGATGAGGCCTCCCAATGTTCCTTTTGAAATAATTTCATCTATTTTCTTATCAGTAACTACTTCCAATTCCAGTCCCTTTTCCCATAAAAGAGCGGCCTGTTTAGGAAACGAAGATATACTCCAAAAGGATGCTAAATCCAAAGAATAAATAAAATAAAAACTAAAATAAATCCACCTAAGGTATTCAAACACATCTGCAGTCAGAGAAACTTCAGTCAAACAAGCATATTCAATGGCCTCTGATAGAGACTTGCTTGCGGAAAAAAGGGGATGCTCTTCTTCTTCTTTCATTTGAAAATTATTTGGTACCACAAACGGTTCATTCTTAATAGATTAAAACTCTTCCAGAGACGAAAATGTAGGAAATAACTTGTCTGGGTATAATGAATCATAAGCATCAGCATTTTCTCCAAAATATTTTTTGAATATACCTAGCTCAACATTAGAACACTCCAACTCTTTTGACAAATCAGATATGGTACTATCCGGGCTAAAACTTTTTACATCCATAGTCTCAATTTATGTGGACATGACATTGACAACGCCGTCAAGTAGTTTGTTGGGTTTATTTGTAGATTACAAGTGTTACAACAAGAGTTACGAGGATGGGCATGGCCTGTATAATGTGTTTGGTTGAAGGTCTTCCAATTGTTTTTATTAAAGGCTTCTCCGCAGACGTCACAGTGCGTCGCTTGTTCATGTTTATTTAGGGTCTGGTTGCCTGGTTCGATCCAGTTATTTGTAGCTTTTAGTTTTCCAATTAAACTGTTAGCCAGGTCCATTGAAAGTGAAAGAAAATGGTCAATGCAGTCTGCTCCTTGGTAATGATACTTTCGTAAATCTCCACCTTCTTCGAGACAAAGCATCGAATAGGCAATGGGTTCCCTTCTCACTGCTGAGATTGAATTAGGTCCATGCATTTCTGCAGACTTTAGTTTAAGATAGAAAAATTTGTAATAAAAAATAAAGGGAGAAGAGAGAAGAGCATCAAAACGGCTAAACCTGACCCCTGTATCTTTGGGGGCTTTTGTTTT
Source organism: Holacanthella duospinosa (assembly GCA_002738285.1). Lineage (NCBI taxonomy): Eukaryota > Metazoa > Arthropoda > Collembola > Poduromorpha > Neanuridae > Holacanthella > Holacanthella duospinosa. Next base: position 479,843 of record NIPM01000029.1, read on the forward strand.
GATTGCATCATTCCCACAAATGTGGTTTTCGGTACTCGAGGATTGTAAATCAAACTGTCTTTGACATTTGAAACAGTGACCGTGCCCCCTTAATCCCATCTTCCCTATAAAAGAGGGGAAATCCTTTATGCAGACATAATGGCAGTCATCCCTGTCTATTTCATCTCTAATAAGAAGTAAATTGATATGATGCGGTCTCAACTACTGTTACCCTTAGAATAACAGTATGCTCTCCTACATGTGAATATACGTTTATGCTAATCGCTGGATATCTATCCTCTACCAAGTCAATGTCTACAAGAGATACTCCTCCACTATGCCCTAGAAAGCTTAAATCTAACTTGTTTTGGAATAAGGTATAGCTCTTTGGGTCTTCTAAAATCCTTTTCGAAATAATTGACATCTGGTAGTTTTTTTCCCCGTATTTTACCTTTTGACGAACCCTGCTTCTACAATCTCATCTCCAAACAAGGCACACAGAACGGATAACTTGAAACATTCTTTTGGTTCTTTGATATTTATCAAAGATTTCCTTCCAGACAGTATAGAAGGAGTAGATATATACCCTCTATCTCTGATTGGGTTAAAAATTCCTACGTGTACCTGTAGCTCCTTTAGCTCCAAAATTTGCCAGTTGCTACCATTAGATAGATATTGGTTCAGAGATGATATAATATAGCTACAAGAATTTAATAGTACTTTGGGAATAAAATTGGTATGTGTTAAGGTCATAAATGGAGATCAAATCGAATCGTCTCTATGAATTATATTATGAGTAACCTCCATCATATCGGCTAAAAGTCTAAAGCTTACTCTTATCCCTTGAAAATGGTGGATTAAAGCTGATAGTAGTCTCACAAGTGGGAGGTAAACATCTGCAAAAGCTTGAGCAACCATACACTCTGCTTCGTTGATTTTAGTTACATAGATGAGGACTGATCCAAATAGGGAAAATTTAGCTTCTCGGAAGGGTCGGATGCCTAGATTTGCTGGGCTCACAAACTTTGCCCGCCCAAATCCTTTCTGTGGGCATGTCTCGTCGTGATCTTCCAATGAAAAAAACAAATGGCCACAGTAAGCGCAGTCATGTTTCTGAGTAGAAAAACAAATTTTCATGTCTCGATATACTTATGTCAATCATATTACCAGTTCAGTGTGAATCGCCATTTTTTTGTACTGGCGACAGCTAAATGAGCAACTCCCATCCAACCCTTGGTAAGCACATTTAATCTGTAAATAAAATTTATCATGTTGCAAGCTAATGTTTGAATTGTTCAAGCGGAGAATATTAAATTTATAAAGAAATTCTTACCAGAAATGTTCTACGGACTCTACTTGAACCTGGTAACGTGTCAGAATGATCCAAGAAATCCATTTTGAAATTAGATGTTAGTCACAATTATTCCCAATGAAACGTTGCAATGAGTGTTTACTGAAGCTTTGGAACTGAGGAGTCTTGATTGAATTCAGGAGTAAAATGAAACTCGTTTCCAAATGTTTTAATGAGGGGAATTCATATATTCCATACAATACTCACGGAAAAAGGTTACCAGATTATAAGCACAGTTTCTAGCACTAGAGTTTTCATAATTACAGAATGCACAGGCCTCCCCATTTGCTGCACGATTTCCAATAATAATTGGTAACAACTCTTGGACTCTAAGATTTTCAAATTGCACATTTTCTACTGGTATAAACCTTGGGTTGTCTGAAATTTGAATGTCAAGGCAGTCCCAGAAGTAAGTTTGTAAGCTTCTTAAAATGATGAGATTTCTATGAAAATATTCTACAGGAAGCACAAGTGTGGATGATCTTGGATTATAAAATGTCCGAACCCCTTCGTGTGAGATTACTGCAACATCTGATACAAGTTCCCCTCTACGATTCTCATAGCAAGATATGACCATGTAGTCATATACAGCCATGATCTAATCAGAATATAAACTACTTGGCATCACTAATACATTCACAACTTAAGGGAAATCCTAGTTTCGAGTGGAAGGGACGAAATGTGTCTGATATATTTTGTCCCAATGCGTCCAAAGATAAGAGAAAATGTAGATATACTGAGTCCTGAAATAAAAATTGACACAATAAACATAGTAAAAATAAATATCCAGCAGATACTAAAACTCTATTCAACTCACCCAAAAGTGTGTAGATGCATGAAATGAATGGTTTTTCCCCTTGGATAGACTTCAGGAGCTTGTTTATATCGTCGAGAGCTGTACCATTTATGGGTTGATTGGGCCAAAGTGATCCAGACAAAATTCCATTTGTTTCCTTCTGGAAGTCTAGACATTCTTTTGTTGCACTTGCATAATCCATTATCAAAAGCCCAGGCTTGAGATTTGACTTTTGATACATACAAAAAAAATTTTGACTCGCATACAAGACCCAACTTTTTAGAAACACTTGCCCGCGCTCAGTACATTTATTGCAAGAAAGTACAAGATCCGTCTGACCTGTCAAATCCAACACAATAACATGTACTTGTTTAATAGCCAACCTCACATAGAAGAAAACTTGCCTCTGCAGACTCCAAAGATTGTCAAGAAAACCAACAGTTTTACTTCCATAGTAACCTCTGAACTGATTGACAATCCAAATACAAATGAATTAAATCAGAGAATGATCTACTCTTTTAACTGCCGCTTTCATCACCGACGTTCAGACTACTCTAGAAATTGACTGGTACCTTCAGTGGTAATAAACATTTTCTACGTTTTATTCAGCAACAAATTCAAATATAGTTAGGATACATTGTTAGACAAACTAATTTTAACATGATATGGCAAGTACCATTTACATTTAGGGAGACTTTTTTGACAGATTTCCTCTTTATTCTCTAAACATGGCAGTAATGTATTGTAATAGTCTGCAACAACCTTCTCATTCTCCTTTAAGCATACAGTGTCAAAGTCTTTCAAAATTTCTTTCAGTTTTTTGCCTTCAGCTAGTCCATTGAAAGCATATAGGCAATATAGACCACATGACGCCGTGTTGTCTGGCTGAATAGGATAAAAATTTCGTTCGAATATTTGTGTAAAGGGACCGTAGGGCTGAGTGATGTTGTAGTCTTCTGGTGAGTTTCCCAAACTATCAAAGAAGATGACAGATGAAGGTTTTAGATGAACCCACAATACCCAATGATAGCCTGGAAGAAACAGAATGGATATACAAATTAGTATAATGGAATAGGGATCATTTCTGGAGGCTAACGATCATTTTTGAAAATAATTCTTAAAATTTTTTTCCAAAATATTCACTTACCAGGCGTACCAGAAGTTCTTGTATTCTGTATACATGCAAAGGGTGGTCTGGTTTTTATTTTTACAATCTCATCATTAGCCACGACAAAAGTCCTGATGCAGGGATTTGTACACTTTTTTACACAAGCCATTCCCCGTTCAAGCGAGTATGTGTCCATCTCAGTCTCTAAGAATTTCCACCTCCCTCCTCTTGTCGATTGTCAACACGTTTGCAAAAGTACCCAAAACAATCACCTCGAGAGCCGTTGTTGTGGTTTCACTAAAGTTGAGCGTGACCTGACCTGAGAATATAAACAACTTACCCTTATGGCTCCGGAGCGTGACGGTAGTAAATCAGTAGACCCCGCCACAGGAGTAATCTCAAAAAGGTACAGACAGTTTCCAACCTAGACAACAAAAAAAACATCATGAATGAACGTAACAAAACGGGGAGAATAATAATAAATTCATCCCGCTTTTACCTTGTAAGTACTTCTGCTTATACCGTTTCCAGTGAGTCCTTGTCCTAGGGCTCCAAAAATGCATAGAATTTCCTTGTAAAAAGGATTCGCCTCCTCACTCTTGATACTAATCGACGTCACCCCAAAGTCTGCAAAATTCTGACAACTGGTCTTGAAGTTTCCCAGAAATAAAGTAGAATACAATATTCCCACCAAAATCATAAAAGGCTTACGAACTGAGAATATTTGCTCGGTTGTGTAAATGGACGTGCCTATAGGAATGCTTGATCGTTTCAATTCCAAGTCTCTTACGCTACAGATCGCTTTTGCTCCCGAAGCAAACAGTTGTTGATGTCTAGACACAATCTGAGGGTTTACTGTATCTCCCTTTAAATAGAGGGAAGCTTCTTCAATGGAAAATGCGTAAGTCTTGTCGGTAGACGTATCCAAACAAAAAGAGAAAGGGCTCTTGGTGAATGTAATGTCAATATTTATACCACTTGGAACCCAAAACGAAAGTTCAAACAACGAAGCACTCGGCCTCCCAAGAAAGTCGACAGTCTTTGATAGAGCCGTCATTGCTTTTCTAGTAACAAATCCCGTATTATCGTCAGTAAACTGATTTTGGAGGGAATCTGGGTAATAGCCAATTGCAGTAGAAAAACTTGTCTTTACATCTGAACCCTTTCCCAATAAGGTAGAAAGAATTCCCCGATAAGAGTAGATCATATTATAATCTGTCATCTGCTTCCCTTGAACAGTGATTTGGCAGTTTCGGAAACAGGCGTAGAAAAATTGATTACATACTGCTACATTTTCGTTAAGGGCTAAAGCTGAACCGTCACTGTTTAAAATTTTACACTTCAAATACATGTAGCTCGAAGCAAAGTCAAAGTAAATGTTAGGAGCTATAGAGTCTGATATATGGAAAGTAATGCTGGTGTTGTCCTTGACTGTGTTAACTGGAACAACTTTTATATAATCAGACTGTAAAAGGCTCACGTCCAATACTGGGCTTGAAAAAATGTCCAATTGAGAAAGAAAACCAGGCTTTGAGCCTGAAACAAGTGAGTGATCCATTTTATTTTGGGATACTAAACTTGCGTTGGGTCTGTCTACCACAAGATTTTCTTTTTCCCGTTTTAGAGGAATGAGCGGTACTTTTCTTCTTGGAACTGGATTTTGCAACTGATTTGATTTTGATTTGTTTCCTATTCTTATAAGTGCGTCTGCTCTTGCTCGGTCCTTTTCCTTTTTGATTAGATTTGGCGGCAGACTTTTTCTTTCCTCTACCCTTCTGACCCTTTCTTTTTTTTGCCTTTTTTATATTCTGCACTGAGATTGTGTAAGGAAACACCAAGGGAGTTAAACCGCCGTAACCAATTTGAGTAGGTGATGAACTATCCATTTTTCTTAGTTTACAGACACCGTCTTCACAATAAACTTCAAGCATAAAGGATTTGCTTTTTCAGATAAATTTTATACAAGAACTAGCTAGAACAAAATCAAATTATACACTGAGACATTTGGCGGGATGAGTCATTTAAATCAAAACGTTCTGCTTCGAAAATGGAGTAAAACTGTTGTATGTCTGTCTCTCATTTCAGGAATTGGATTCAAATTTTCATTCCACAATTGAATTTCTGTCTTTGGATAGTGTCTAGGTTAAAAACCGGATAGTAGAGAAGATTGGAGGGATACTTATGAACCAGACTAACGTCTGTCGGAGATTTCCAAGAGACAATTTGCTTATCTGTTGAAAAAATTCCTAAGTAAGGGATGCTTTTCCCATTGAAAAACTGTGGTTCGATTACATTGGACAAGACCAAGAGATGATCATGTAGAACATCAAGATCAATGTTAGCGACCCTGGGGAAAGAAGGATGTTCGTAGTTGAACCAAAAAGGAGAAACGATCCCAAAAATTGTTTCTAGGAGGGTGGAAAATTTCACCATGTATCCAGTTCTTTGAACACCGTCGGCAGATATTACATTTCCATCATAAGCAAAGGAAATTTTATACGTCTGGAGTGAAGTGTTGATATTTTTCATCAAAAAGTCTACCGTTGGCTCGGCTGGCTCTTCGACTGTAGCATAGGACAATTCGTCTCGGAATATATTATAGCTCAATGGCATCGTAAGGTCGATATTATTTAACATGTGATTACTCGGTGGGCTTTCTGCCATCGTCTCTCCTTTGGGGAACAAAGTTACCTTAAATCCAAGGGCAAGGGCATAATCTTGGGGTATCTCGACTTTATCCTTTTCGTTTTTATTGCTGAAACCAAACAGGACTTTGTGAACTTTGTCAACACGTATAAAAAGTCCCAATGTGGGAGCGTAGCGCTGAAACAGTTCATTGGACCTGTTTAGAATTTTTTCATACCTTGAAACTTCTTTTTTCCAGACATTGATGTTCATTTTGAATCTCAAAATGACTGTAATCTTATTGTCCCCTTCATGGTGACCAAATATAGTTTGCTTTTCCTTGTTTGCCTTATGGAAATACCACAAATCACACAAGGCAACTTCAAGAGTTAAAGATTCACCACATTTGATTTGATCCAATAATTTATTACGAAAAGAGTTTGTTTTGTTTGATGGAAAAAAACTTCTGGCCGAGTTACTACTCACAGTCACATACTTTGAGAATGGCGTCATTGTTCCGAGAACCATTATGGTTTGGCGGGAGTTGGAACTGGATTCAATTCTTCAGTCAAAAAACTTCCTGAAGCCAAAAGGAAACGTGGCCTTGATACTCTGCGTCTAATTCGAGACTGAAAGCAATTACCAATATTTTTGTCTCCGTCTAGCGTCTCCAAATAATAAAATGGAGGGATTGCTTTGATTGCTTTTCTTATCCTGAAACATTAGAATTATTAGTTATTGATTAGTTTAGAAATTCCCACTGAAACTAACTTGAAAATGTTGGTGGAATATGCCTGAGTCTTAGATGCTTTTTCAAATATCAGCCGATTCCTTGCCACTTTTACATGTTGCCCCACCTAGGGGAATAAAATTTAGTTTCATACGACTCTATCGCCTAACGCAAACACTACCTTATATTTTGGTTTCTGGGGTTTCGCCATGATTAATTTGTGGTAAACATTAAGAAACACCAAGTCCTTGTTGGCGGGGTCTAGTGCTTCCGCAGGAGTCATTTTTATAGTAGAATGATACCTAGACAATTGGTTACGTTATGATTATTACAAATACTTTCTACATAGTTTCATTCTTAATGCCTGTTATTGTAATTTCTAACAACATGTGGCCAGAGTGACTTGAAGGAAGCCCCTGGGTCTACCTCTTCCATTCTGGTCATCGTTTTTCGAAGGGTCTGAATCACTTTTTCTGCCTATAATAACATTTGTTTGTTAAGATATACAACCTCGTGCTATAAGACCTCTTACTTGAGAAGCTTTTCTTGTTGATCTCACAGAGTAAAGATGAATGTTATGGTCCTTCCCTTCCATGGTCAGAGAGCAAAAAATGTGGGTAGTACTGAAAAGTTTTCAGACTGCTAGACGTAAAATTAAAAGGCGTCTGAAAGTATAGTACGCTCACCCGAGATTGTTTAAATAAATTTTCGAGAGCAGCTAGAACTTCAGGGCCATCTTTGTGCTTGGAATAGGCAGTATATAAAAAGCGGGAAAACATATCCAAAACAATGAGTACAAACGAAAACTTTTCACGTGCTGCGGTTTCCTTGTCTAACTGCATCAAATCCATGGCGTAACTCATGTGAGGGAAAAAGCTAAGTGTTGGGCGGGTCTTAGCTTTTTTTACAATCGGACGATGAACTGAATAGGCGTCGATTCCAAGTAGAATCTTCTTTACTTTTTTAGGGTCTTGTATTTTCCAGTCTTAAGAAAAGTTACCACTGTAACTTTCACTCCTTTTTTTGTCTAAGTAATTTTTTTTAATTTCTCTGGCAGACATTTTAATATTGTACAACAAAATGATAAATGGTAAGAAAGTTACATAGTCAATTACTTTAAAGTTTCAACTTCTAAATTTCGAAGGCGGGAGACTTCCTCTTGCCACTGGCGCAAATGCTGACTGTGACTTCGTACAAGGAATTCATTTAACTTGTTTGAAAACAGAACTCCTTGAAGGGTTTTTGATCTACCTATTTAAAAAATAAACTGCATAATTTTAATTCCCTTTCAGTGTTAATTATTACCTAATGCCACATAAAATATTTGTGGACTCATCCTGTAGAATAGACTATCATACTTCCGCTTTCTAGGAAGTCCAATCACAACACTTTCATATGTCTGACCCTGAAACATATTGAGTTAGTTATATTCTCAGTTTATAGTAAATATTTCCTTGAACCTGTGCTTTGTGGACAGTCATAGCAAATGCCAATTTTAGAGGATATTGAGTGCGTTGAAAGCAGTTCCGTAGAATGGGATCGTAAATTGGGAAATTGACGGGNTAGAATAGGATCGTAAATTGCGAAATTGACGAGAGTGATGGGTATATCATTGCGGAGTGCATATGACGCTCCATAATAAAAGTCTGGTTTCACAAAAATGTATTTTGGAAACCCATCCTGATCCAAAGCTTGGCTTATTTCAGTTACTGTAGCTAAGGCTCCATTATATAGTCCTATAAGAATGTATGGTAGAGCAGATACGGAACATACATATGACCAATACTACCTGCGTCTGTAAACAAGTTTCTGAAAAAAGAAAGAAACTTTACTAGAGCTGCAGATGATGGATTTATTATGCAAGACCAGTTGTAGGGTTTAAACTACCTTGTTATCATGACCCTAGCCCCTACACAGATAGTAAGAGTGTCTAGGGATTCCCGAGTTTCCCTCCGTTTATCCACACACTTGATGTCTACAATTTCAGTTTCAAGGTATTGAAGCCGGTGCCTAAAAAGATAAAGGGTAAATTAGGATGGAGAGGTTTAAATAGAAAAGGAAACCCTTACAAGTTATGTTCATCTACTCTCTTGTTGTCTCCAAAGAGATAAGGGGAGTCTAGAAATATTTCCAACTCTCGTTCATCTACATTGGCCAGAGCCCTTGTCTGGAGTACAGACATATCTTCATTTGTTAGTTGTCCCTCTCTCACTCTCGAGAGTATCCCTTTAAATATGACTTCCTTAGGGCCTTGACGCATAATCTCATCCAACAAAATGCAATGATTAAATGATTTATAGGCATCCATTCCATCCTTTGTTAATCCCATTGATTCTACGTTGCGATGGAAAATAACCTTGTCTGCGACAGGTCTTAATCTGAAATTAATATTTTAAATGAGGAATCATATATGGCAAGAGAACTTTTATGTTATTACTGTGCCAGGTCTCTCATCATACAGATTGTCAAGCCACCCCACGGTTTGCTAGGGTCAAAGATTGAACGAAGTCTGCGTTCTATATATTCTAGCAGTTCATTCCCCAGAAGATTCAACTCATCAAAGATGATAACCTTCACGCCTTCCAGTCGTGCGGCGGGAAACCCAGTATGTTCTTCAGGCTGCCACTTCTTAAAGTTCATACCTAAGGAAAGGCCCGAATGAATAATTTGGCCCCCTAAACCCCCATAAAACTTCAATAAAATAAAATTCTCAAACAGTCTATAATCAAAGTACACTACCAGCAGCAAATGCAGCACACCCAGTGAAGCTAAATACTCTGAATTTAATTTTCTGTGTGTTGAGGAATGGACGCAAGGCAAATATTATGTATGATTTCCCTTCAAACAAATTAAAAGTTATATGTATGATTACAAGTAAAAATGGTGGAAAGTAAAAGGAAATATAGAGGTACCTGAACCGGCGGGTCTGTGGCATATTATCCTCTTTCCTCCAACACCGAAAGCGGCCTTTGTAACTAAATCAAGGGTTAGACGTTGTTGTTTGTTCAGCTGTTCAGGGAGCACATGGTGAAACTTTCTGTTTACATTTTGAGTCTTGGTANTCAAGGGTTAGACGTTGTTGTTTGTTCAGCTGTTCAGGGAGCACATGGTGAAACTTTCTGTTTACATTTTGAGTTTTGGTATACTCTAAAAATTCGGCGGGATTAGAAGGGTTAAATTTTTTTTTCTCTGGAACCTTTCTCCTGCGTTCACTCATAGCACTATAGCACAAGACTTTTTATTGAGCAAATAGGTAGTTTTGAAAGATAAATTATACCAAAATGTTTCAACAATAGGCTCTTGATTTCAGAGAGATGATGCTTTTTCGGCTTACCAATTCTAAATTCGAATCCTCCAAAAGTAAATTTCCTTTTACTTGTCCATTTTGATAAACTGTTCATTACAGATACAAGGTTAAGACATGTAAACCGTGTTTCACGGCAGCACATATGTTGAGCACAACCATCCCAAAGTAGTCCGCAAGAAAGACACTCTTCGAAACATTCTCTAATCATAAGTTCAATTTGTCGGCAACGTTTCCCAGAAAGTTTTAATTTCATAAGTTTAATGGATTGGCTAGTTACAAGTGACACTTTCCTTGGTTTCTTTTTGGTTCTCATTTTTAGCGGTAGACTAAACTTAAAGGTAACTAAATCCCGCTCTGACACAAACGGTATTAGCTAGTCTAGAAATTGATTTGTTGGATTTGTAACAGCATGAAGTAAGCGTTGTTCAAACTTTTGGTGTAAGTATCCTTGTACAATAACTACTATACAATATTCCTTGTTAATTCTATGGTAAGTACAGAATGCCGAAAATATGACTGAGGAACGTCAGCCATGACTAGTTGAGACTAATTAGATAAAGCGTCGTTGAGCATAAGTACATTTACAACTCAAAGCATATCTTTTTTCCTCAAGTCCCTTTAAATCATTTGAGATTAGATCCATTGAAATTATCATTCTAAAGTTTCAAGACGAATGATCGAGGCGATGGGATGGGTTTAAGGGATATTTGTGAAAGGAGTTTAATGTTTAAATCTCGGACACACTTGGCATTCCAACTTCACTTTCATTTTAAACTTCTATTTAGCAACAAGTGACTAACTAATCCTCAAGTTCCCACCATCAGTACAAAGTGGCGATAAGAAATATCTCTTTGCAAATTGTCTGGTGAGTTTCTACAATAAAAGTATTATTACTCCTTGTTAGTTTATCATATCGCGTTCAATTTTAAAAGTAAAAACAACATTTCTTGGTTTCAGACAGTGCAACACAACAAAAAGTAGAGTATTCAAACGGAAGATTCTGAGCGACGAAGATGATGTTCCAGTTCGAAGCAAACGAGCTATTGAAATCCTTCAAGGGGAACAGGATATTGCAGGAACTCCATCTGCAAGCTCAGGAAGATTGACGAATACACAAGTCTACAATGAAAAATTTGTGGATGGAGGGGTGTCTTACCTTGAAAGATGCAAGAGTATGGAGTTAAACTGCCATACGAAATAATTGTTTTTCCAGGGACCCGGGCTAGTGAGGGAATTTGGAACTTCAATGACTTTCCAGGCACGACTAGGATTCGATCGTTATTGCCAAGGTAAATCTTATTTATTCTTTATTTGGTTATGTTCATTTGGAATACAAGTTTTGAATCTAGCAACATTTATGTCATAGCTCACAAGATTTACATTAAAAAGGAGAATATGAACAACGCTCCTACCATCATAGGAATCTTGTTAAAGGAGGCAAAGGAGATTTTGGATCACATATAGAAGACTTGTGCGGAAATTGACGAGTCTGTTAAAGAAAAAAAACCGATATTCCACTACGGCGAAGGAGAACTGAGAGAGCCAAGAGAGTTGGCCTTCTGACTTCACGACGACACATATTACAGGTGACTAGTTGTTTGAATAGAGTAGTACCAAAAATTCAAAGTCTCAAACTAACCACTTTTTTTTCTTAGCCCTACTCTAAAATTTCGAATGCGTTTCATTCATATAATGAGAGACAGATATCAGATTTTCCTCAACGTACCGGCAGACAACACCAAGTATGAAAATTACTTTGGTGGGTAACAGGACTTAGGATGTTTCATGCTTGATGTATAAAGTTACCTAATCAATATATTTTTAATTTTTATTTCTAGGGCCAAAGCTTATTTTCTGTCGGGCGGATTTGAATGAATTCACCAAAACCATGGATAAAATTCTGGAACAAGTGGATTTGAACAAAAATTTATTGTTGGTGTTACATAGGATAAGAATATTATTAATAATAATCTTGCATGCGCTTTGTATTTTTACTGATCATTTGCATAAATAAGTTTGAGGAAAAAAATACATTTTTTTGAGAGTAATGTTACATTAGTAATCGCGAAGTGTAAATAGCATAACCACTGCGTAATTAGTAACGTAATAGATAACTTTGATAGTTTTTCTTAAAAGAAGTTTAACGAAGAAAGTGGAATTTCTAACCATTTGCATTGTAAATTCCATATGCATATGTGTTAAGAAGCTATTGACTTTGAGATAAAAGAAACGCCGTACCAATAAACTCAAACATAAAGAGACATCTAACACACAAGAGGGACAACCATCGATTAGTATGATGCCGAGCTTAAATAAACACGACACAAGCACCATCTTCAAGAAGAGATTTAAAAAAATGCACAATAAATTCAATCAAGGTCTTACCATTACCTTTCAAACATACGTATTCCTAATTGCCATACAAGTAACCTATATATGGCAGCCATATTAATCTATGGCGGCCATATCTAAATTTTTGACAGCTATATTTAATCAACATGGCCACAAATGTACAACTTCAGACGACCATATTTAACACAACGTCCATAATTGTATCGACAGCCATTTTCTTTTTAAAATAAACACCATAGTAAAAAAAATATCATATAGAATCATATATCAGCCCTCCGTATAACCACAAACACAACATAAACGCCATCTCCACATGGTGGATATAATTACATAGGATGGCAGCCACGTTTGTTTTTTAGTGGACATATTATACTAACTGATTTTTGTGTCGGACTTAACAAATCAATGCATCTGGAAACTGGACCTGGACTTCAATTCCTGCACAAAACTCGTGGATCTGGGCCTCCGAAGACCTTCTGGATTGACTGTGGACGATGCAGGGAATCTGTTGGTGGCGGACAACTGGAACAAGGCGGTGAGGATCTTCTCGGCGCATTGGCACTTATTCCACCACAGTCAGACTCTTGGACCCTTCTCTCTTGGTTTTGCGTCAGATGTGACCATCATAAAGGCTGGATTCATCGCCATCGCCGGTTCCAAAGGTAGGATCAACATAGTGTTACTTTTTCAGTGTACTTTTTTTATATTAATTAATTTTTTGTATCTTGTATTATTGAATTTAACTGAAATAATAATTTTGACTGTCGAAACTTTTTGATGTACAGATGAAGTAGTTAATTATGCATTTGTGGATGGATGGAGATATGCAGTTGGTTCATAAATTATGAATTACAAAAAAATTTTTTTTTTAATTGGAAGGTTATCGCGCATACTAAATAGAATGAGAGAATTATTTTACAGGTTTGAAAAACTGATTTAATTCATTGACGCAGTGCGGGAAAATTTTTATTCGAGCGAGAAGTTACTTTTGGTCCATGTTCTTTGGTGTAGAAAATTCGATAGCAATAGTTGTAACCCTTTTCAAGAAATATTCTTTTCAGGTGAAATTGATATTTTGTTATGAAACAACGTTGGGAAGTAGTGGATTCCAATAAAAAAAATCAGCTAACTGGGGTCAAAGAGTTACAAGTTATAATTTATTGATATTCAAATTTTTGGAACTTAACTCTGGGACGCTACAGAATTTCAGAATTAAATTACAAAACCTTGAATTTCAATAAATTATAACTTTTAACTGTTTGAAATTAGTTACCTAATTTTTTCAACGGGTCTTTAAAAATCATTATTTGCACTAAAAAAATAACCTAACAACTTTGGCATTGAGTTATGCGTATGAAACAGACGTGAGGATTATATTGTGGTTGCTATGATTAAGTTACAGCACATGATTACATTTACAGAACTCCAGACTAATTCGCGTAAGTAGAAATCCTAATTATCTTATTATTAGCACAAAATAATTGTTTTAAGTTATTATTTTGTGCTAATAATAACATATTTCCACATAGTGAGAATGTTACACATTGTTAGGTTACGAATGGCTCAATTTTTTAATGGACTTTTGGTGGGACTTCCGAGTATGCACGCCCACTCCACACTTTACATTCTCTTAGGGGCAGAGCTTGTCATCCCGCTCTACACATCAATCGCAACATNATTGTCCCTCTCCGAGTATGCACGCCCACTCCACACTTTACATTCTCTTAGGGGCAGAGCTTGTCATCCCGCTCTACACATCAATCGCAACATACAACGGTCAAGGCGTCTTTCTCATTTACAAAACAACTCTTCATTCCACCCTCAGAATTTGAGAATTTTAATACTCCTGTATCAGTTTCTTTTCAAACAAATTTTTAAAACTGTTACCATCCCAACCCCTTTTTTATCGTCAAATGTCAAACTCTTTTTATATTATTCCACTTAAGTGGACTTCCTCCTACTAAGAAGAGGAGCTTCTTACCGCAGAGTGAAATCAAAGTTTTATGCCTGATCCAAACTTTCCCCTTCCGTACGATGTTCCCTATCCTTTCTCTATACCTTTTGCTTTCTCTGAGGATTTTCATCGATCCAAACTTTTCCTTCTCTCTCCCTGTGCTTGCCTCATGTGTTTCCTAGGGAAAGCACTATGTAACAGTATTCGATACAAACTTTCTTTTCCCCACCTTTGCTCGGATACTTTCCTTTCCCTACTGAAAGTTGAGTTGAGTTCAACTTTTGGAAAGGAATGGCAAAGGGAAAATATTCTCTATCCTCAAATTTTTGAACATTTGTTCAAAATGACGTCTTTAGTGAGAGTAGAATTTTAATATAAAAACTAATTCATGAGGCTCGTGATTCCGCATGATTATGTGATGATAATGAATGGTAAATTTATAACATTTCTTTATATACATTTATTTATGTAGCTAAAAAAATTTATTTTTTATAATGTTCTATATCCAATGGACATATTATTCTCTATCACCAATCAAGTTCAATGAAGTCATTGGCATTTTGGCATTCCAAAATTTATAGTTCTGCAATAAATTGAATTAAAATCGCCAAATTACGTATTTGCATTAGTTGAAACACGTGTTTTCTCATTTGCAAATTTTAAATTTTTATTCATTTATGAAGTTAAAAAAACACTTAATAAACAAAGAATAATTGGTTTATTTTTCTACCCGTATGGCCAGTAGGAGCTAATTTTAAGAAGTCATTCGTACTTTGAGACTCACAAATTCATTTAGTTTTCAAGATTTACGTTAAAATAAATCGTGGCATAGCGTAAGCACAGTAGCCAGTTTTTTTACATTTGAGGATTCTGAATTTTTACACATGCATTTCAGCTGAATAAAGTTTGTTCTTACTTAACTTTATTAGAGAATCGAATGACAATACCTAAACAAAGAAAAAGTATAGTCCTAGATTTATCTATATTAGGAATAAAAAGTATGGCTGAAGTAAGGCAGCGGGTCTTGACGCCTACCGCCCAACAAAAAATCCCATGCCTACCGCCCATGCCTACCGTCCATGCCTACCGCCCATGCCTACCGCCCATGCCTACCGCACAGAAAAAAATCCCATGCCTACCGCCCATGCCTACTGCCCAGCAAAAAATCCCATGCCTACTGCCCATGCCTACCGCCCATGCTTACCGCCCAGCAAAAAATCCCATGCTTGAAGATCATAAGAACCTAACCTAAAAATCCTAAAATAGCGGTTATCAAATGCTACATCCCAGTTAGAGCTCTTAACGGATGGCCATCCGATGTTCTTAACTCATCTGACTACTCTTAACAGATCATTATCAGATGTGTCATTACTATCCGATCTGATAATCATCTGATCTGTTAATCATCCGATAAGAAAAGCTTACCAGATTAGATGAGATCGGATGATCTCATCTGATATTGATCCGGTAAGCGGATACGGTAAAAATTGAAAACTTAATTACTTTAGGCATTCATCTTATCTACTAAAAGTAGTAGAACTCGACAGATTGCTAAGGAATGCATTCGGTGTTAAAGCATTAAAAATAATTCTGGTGACTTAAGAATTTGTAAGAATTTGTACTTATATTATTGCTCGAATGAAATATGTTGCACAGTTGAACTTGAATACTAAATTTTACACTCAAAGCAGCTTAAACCAATGTTTGAGGCACATTCCAGCACAAATTGTTTGTATTCATGCAGCGTATTCTGTATATATTCTGTATTCATGGTTAAGTGCTTTAACTAAGTCCTTAAATGCTGGCTTTTAAACTTCATTGAATGGAATGTCACTGTTAACTATCCAACGTAACAGAATCTTTCTAACCTTTCGTTGGTACATTTCTCAAACACAAATGCTTTATACTACAATGAAAATGAGAGATAATTTAATAACTAATTTAGTTACGTAAGCATGCTCAGGCGGGCTATGTTCTGTCCCTACACTATTCAGCTGATTATTGTTCTCCTGAAGAATTGGAAGCAGTTTTGGAACCTTCTGGTGATGATGCACGACCAAATGGCTTCTAATATTTCCGGTACTCTGGTGTGACTTTCTGCTTTATAGATAACGACCAATGCCACTGGAAGTACAAAATTTCTAGTTTGGAATCTCACAATTTTTGAGGTTTCCAATCTTGACTCACTCACCTCGGACAATACAGACACTGTATGTATCGCTTGATTTCACTATTTTCAAGCGTTAATTCAACTCTGCAATGACTCCAGACTGGACTGCGTTTTAGACGAGGCTTCGGTGACAAAGGCTCCATAGCACAGGTTACAATTTAACTTTACAATTAATTATTTTTACTCAATTGATATATAAACTGAATATAACTTTCTATACTAATTTTCAATATAACTAACTAATAACCACCAATTCAAAGATGCAACTCTCTTGAATAAACAGACTTCATTAAACCAACACTTATACTAATCCCATCAAATGTATCCTTACCACTCCAAATTTTAGAAAGGGCTCAAATGAGCAAGGGAATACAAAATCAATTTTTCCCTACAACACGTACTATTTCGCCACTTCGAGTCACTCTAAAAGCCACACATTGATCCTATGTCTCTATTGTTTTCTTAAGGACATCAGATATGGCTTTACCATCCTATGTCTATAACATTCCATCACTTTTCATCTGATCTGATCTGATGACTGTTACCGGATGAAACCTTACGATCTGATCTGATAATATTTACCGGATTCAGATCGGATTATCAGATTATAAGATATCTGTCCGAGCTCTAATCCCAGTTTTAAATACAGTTTGTTAAATAAATAAAATATTTCATCAGTATATGGGAAATGAGTAAAAAAGTAGAGTGTCCAGTGTATTTCTACACTGGATGGTTCTCCTTATTTCACAAGAGAGTTTATATCTCGTACTTATTGACCCTAGTTATTAGAGCCTCGGTTGGCTACTGTCAGGGAAGGAATTCAGAGCGGCGGTTAGGATTTGGTTGTGCCTTAACCAAGTGGTTAAATCCTTAACCGTATTTACCGGTTCAGTTAGCTGGCGGTTAGTATTCCTTAACCAATCTAACCACCTGCTAACCACGGTTAAGTGATGGTTAGACGCATTAACTCATCAGTATTTGGGTTGTGTCTATTCACAGAGGATGGGAGGAGCAGAGATAACCCAAAAATTCTATCGCACTTCAGAAGCACCGATAAGTCGTGGTTAAATCTGAAATTGAGTTAAATTAGAAAATTTTCGTGAATTTTTCACGAGCTTTTCCAATTTAAGATAAATTTTCTATACTATGTAATAATTAATTGCTGTGTCAACGCCAATATTACCATATTGTGTCAACGCCAGCAATGATATCAATAATAACAGGCATCTATTATTTTATCAATTGGGGAACTACTTTTCAAACCTACTACTAACTATTATTAATTAAAGTGACGGAGATAGAGGTTTGATGTAAGAGTTTGGATGGAGCACGTGCTCATCTTACTTATGACATGAACCACCTCTATCACCGACACCTTAATGATTCGGTGGTAAAAAGACTTAGTGTCAGAGGTAGGATGACTACGAGTCGTTCTACCTCCGACGTCAACCGTCTATACCACCATCGATTTACTGAGACAGTGGTGAAGAGTGTTGACATTAGAGATTGGATAAGAATTTACTAATCCAACCTCTGATGTCAAACCTTTCTACCTCTGTCTCAGTAAAGTAACATTGATAGAGAAGATTGACATCAGAGATAGGATGAGTACATGCCCATTATATCGCTGGTGTCAATTCTCTGCACCATTGTTTCAGTAAACTGACAGTGGTAGAGATATTTGACATGAGGTGAAGGATGATTACATGTACATCCTACCTTTGATGTCAGTTATTTCCACCACTATTTCAGTAAAGTGAAAGTGGTGGTAAATGTAGACATCAGAGGTAGGATGAGCACGTAGTCATCTTACCTTTGACGTCAATCGTCTCCACCACCATCTCAATAAATCGACTGGTAATGAACGTTGCACCAGAGGTAGGATGAGCGTGTACTCATCCTACGTCTGATGTCAACACAGTGTTGGAGGGTGTTGACATCTGAAGTAGGAATAAAGTGGTGGAGTGTTGACATTAGATGTAGAAGAGTACATTCTCATCCTACGTCTGATAATCAAACCTCTCTATGACCATCACTTTACTGAAACAGTGGTGGACTCTTGACGTAAGAGGTAGAATGAGTACAACGTACACATACTACTTCTGATGCTAACCCTCTTCACCACTATTTCAGTAAAGTGACAGTGGTACAAACGTTTGACATTAGAGGTAGGGTAAGCACATGCTCATCCTAACCTCTCACATCAACCCTCTTTAGTCACTTTAGTGAGACAGTCCTGTATCATCATAGTACTAGCAAAAATGTCCGAGGCATGAGGCTAAAGTGATGGTGGTAAAGAGAATTGATGTCAAGGGTAGGGTGAGTATGCGCTCATGTTACCTTTGACATTCAACCCTCTATCACCGTCTCACTAAAGTGACCATGGTAGAGAGGATTGATGTCAGAGGTAGAATTAGCATGTGCCCCTGCTATCTCTGACATCAACCTTCTCTACCACTATCACTTTAGTAAAACGGTGGTAGGGACGGTTGGTATCAGACGTAGGATGAGCGTTATGAGTAAAATAGAGACTGCAGTTGGGAGAGTACCATCGCACATTGGTGAGTCTATCCAACTTGAGTCTAATGAACGCACTCAAAGGTCAACTATTCAACTTCTGATTATGTGGGTGGAACCACGGTTGTGTCTACTCCAGTAACTGGAATATGGCAACGCCAACCGTGATTGTTAGATGCTAAAGTAGTACTTATTTTACCTGCACATAATTCGGTGGATATCATACTACGACTAGTATGCCTTATCCTGCTTAATTAAAAAATTATTTAATCAAATGTTGTGTAAAGTAATGAGGATTCAATCGAATGATTATTTCGACTTACCACTAATCGATTGAATATCTCCAAGGAATGTAGGCTCGTCGATTATCAAATTTTAAGATTAAAGTAACACCTATCACTGATAGAGAAATGTAATTAAATTAACTTAAAGTTTCCCACTACGGTTAAGTAGAAGTCAAACTCCACCTCTCCTTATCTATCATAACCATAACCGACTGNCTTAAAGTTTCCCACTACGGTTAAGTAGAAGTCAAACTCCACCTCTCCTTATCTATCATAACCATAACCGACTGCTAACCAAAATCCCGTCTTAATTAGTTTCTAACCGTTCTAATTCTCTCGGTTAAGCTGGTTAGCTAACCGTCAGTTAACAGGCGGTAAGGAGAGAATTCATCCTCAGATTACGAGTCTCCTCACATCTACACACCTGGACGAAACAGAACTCGAACAAAACCCCCCTTCCCATTAACANCAGATTACGAGTCTCCTCACATCTACACACCTGGACGAAACAGAACTCGAACAAAACCCCCCTTCCCATTAACACTGGACCTGCACACTATCAAGAGTCCACTGTATCCTTTGACTCAGTACAACTAACCTTAATTAAACAAATGGCATTCCCAGGATTATTTATAATTAAAGAGATAATCTAGCTAGCGGAGTGAGGATCCTGGAAAACTTCGAAAAATTCTTGGGGTTGGAGAGATTTGAACCGGGATTCTGCTCGCCATCTTATGTAGGAAATGAATCAAAAAGTAGAGTAGCCAATATATTTCTACACTGGACCATGGGTCTCCTTATTTCACAGGAGAGTTTATATCTTATACTTATTTACCCTGGGTATTAGAGCCTCGCTTGGCTACTGTGAGATTACGAGTCTCCTCAAATCTACACGCCTGGATGAAACAGAACTCCCACAAGTATTTTGTTATCACGCGAAAGAAATGGCGGCGCGCAATCTCCGTCGCGCTTCGCGCGCCTCCGATATTTTANGGCGCGCAATCTCCGTCGCGCTTCGCGCGCCTCCGATATTTTATGATTATGCCCGTTTGCAACGGTTTATTCATCTTATTTATAAGGTGCCAAATTAGTTAAGTACACTGTAAAGTTGGTATGATGAGTTTTACCAGAAGGAGCGATACTAATAGTAGGGAAAATAGCATTTTGGTAGGAGTCAAATTTTGCGATCCACACTTTACCTAAAGTAAGCTCCAGAGAATGGAGTCAAGCAAGGAAAAGAATGATTTTCCTCTTGGTGTTTAGATAAAGTTTGTATCAACAAAGGTAACTGTTGGAGAATGTAATGAGGAAAGTCATGGTGACGGTACGGCAGGGTTAGGGAAAGTTTGGATAAGGCATTAGAAGGTAGTCTCTTGCACACTTCCATCCTGACTACTGCTCCTTTTTTAGGCCTGCTCTTACTATTGTACTCGTACTCACTTTTGCAGTAAGAAATTTGTTTATATACTTATTACAATCGTATCGACCACACCCTTATCTCAATTTGGCCAGAATCAAAGTCGTTTCCTTTTACAAGGATCTCCGGGAACTGACAGACAGCGACGCTTCCACGGACTCTCATCTACACGGACATCCTCGGAAGCGACAATTCCTTTAACAAGTAACGGTAACTATTCGCATAGTCTTACCCCGTTTCGGGTCTAAGCAATACTCGTCACGTTTTCGCCTTTATTCAGTCTGGCTTCTTGATATAAAGTGGAAAGTATCACCTGTCCCAATACAATCTATTGCTGACTAGACACGGAGTACCCTACATTCTGGAGTACCACATCAAAAGGTATTCATCCCCTTCATGAGCTTTGGTGAGACAGGTCGCGCCTCACCTAGGTAGTCACATTTCGCGGACTTATTCAAAATTATAGGTATAGGTTGTCATCCAACACCAAGGAAGATAACATTTTTGGGGCTCAACCGGAATTAATTTGGTTCCTTTTTTTAAATTCCACATAAACATAATTTTCCATACCTACCTATGTTTAATTATTCTGAAAGCTTATACCCCGATTACTGTGTTCACAGCAGAACGATCATGCTTTCCCCTGAGAAATCTTTGTTGCGAAACCTAACGCAACCTAACAAAGTTCTTAAAGATAGTAGACCAACACCTACACCAGGGAAGTTGTTAGTCTGGACGGATTGAAACTAGGATTCCAATCCAAATGTCCAACATACTGTACTGTACTTCAGTACACAACTAAAAAAACTAAATCCAGACGCTTTAATCCCACTTGTAGTTGATACAATTGATCTAAAACTTTCTAACAAGAGAGAGGGATGTGGTGTCAACCGAACAATACTCAAGAATTGTCCAGTTATTGGGTGTTTGGAGTAGGACCAAACGGTCAAGCCTTACAATAAGGTATTACAGTAGAGCCAATGACGTGACTACACCTAAATGATCTACTTTCGATGTTCGCAAAGAGAAAGGTAAAGCTTATCACTATCAACCATCCTGATGGGCTAGCTACACCCGAAACTGTTAGAAAAAGTCATGACTCACAATCACGACCTTATGAAAATTCTTTGAAGAGGACATGATACATCATTCCCTTTGTTTTTTTCCCCTTAAACTACTATGCTCTATTTTTGTGAGCCTTTAAGGCTTAATATTATAGATAGTAGTTAAAACTAAACTAGTTTAAACTAACTTTATTCTTTTAGAATTTTCCATGAGAACCCTATAAAAAGGGAGTTAAATGTCATATTTAACTAACTAGTTACTCTGTCAATTTTGCCTTTGCCACTTTACTGAAATAAACTTACTCTACTGTTCTAAAAACTCTAGATCCAGAATTTTGTATTACATGGTAGCAGAGCGTGGTTAAGTTAGGGACAATAGGAAGTAAATATTAAAGTCAGAAAGAAATACATAGTTGTCTAAATTTTTTTTTTAGAAATTCAGTAAAGTGATTTGTTCAGTAGAATCTGAAGAGAGTTTGTAAAGGAAACAACAAAGCAAAGTGAAATTTACTATTTAACTGTTCAAGAAATCATATTTGCAAGCAAGTGTCACCAGTAAAAAAAAAAAAAAAAAAAAAAAAGAGAGCATAAGTGAAAGTTGAATAAACCAAATCTTAAAGCAATAAGATTGGTGAAGTGTGCTGAATAGAAGAAAGTTTTTCTTTCAAGCGCTACACAAACAGAAAGTGACAATTTAGCAGAAAGTGCCAAGAACAGCACTATTCTTCAAAAGAGTTCGCATCAACAGAGTTAATACAACAGTTCTTAAAGAATTAAGTCAACTGAAGTCCTAGGAATCAAGAGGTCAGCAGAGGTCAAAGTTATCGTTTGGTTTGTGGATCTTTCAAAAGGTTAAGTCAAAAGTTACATTATTTTAGCTCAGAATATTGTCTCTTCTTTCATCTTTCAATCAATTTACGTAAAGCTATTACGAAGTCACTACTTCGAAAGTCAATTATTGTACTCGCACTCCCAGTAACCAATTCCTAAATAAGTAGGGTAGGACTCAAGCACAGGAACTCAGACAACTAAATATTGAAATCGGTTTTTCTGTGTGCGGGGTCTCCGAATTAGGTCAACGGAGCTAAAGGCTAGTGCATTAGTACAAAATATAATTGACTGTGTGACGGCTATTCTATTTGCTTTTTGATTTATAATAAAAAAAAAAAAAAAAAGGCTACAGTAAGGAAAGTGGAAACTACCCATGTGGTCAAGCTGACCAATGGGAATTATCAACAGTGGCGAATTCAAATCACTTTGATTTTGAAATCAGCTAAGCTGTGGGACATAGTTAGTGGGAAAACAGCTAGACCCGCTTCTGATTTTAGCAACTGGGATGATAAGGATATCGAAGCTCAGGCTATTATAGTTCCCACCTTGGACTCTACAAACACAAATCATATCTATGATTGCACAACTTCAAAGGATCTTTTTGACCGTCTCAAAAATATTCATTCGGACAGTTCTGTGCTCAATAAGCAGCATTCACTTTCAGCTTTTCTTAACTATAAAGTGAAAGCAGGCCAGAGTTTGGTATCAGCATATACCGAAATGGAACAACTTTATAGAAGTTTAAAAGAAATGGGTGTAGCATTAGATGAAGACACTGTTGTGACAAAGATTGTTTCTTCACTTCCAAGTAAACATGAAGCTTTCAAGAAAGCTTGGGACAGCGTCAGTCAAGAGCAGCAAAACATGCCAGTGCTGCTTGCTAGACTCAGGAAGGAAGACCTAGAAAGCGAACAAGCGACAATTGGGAAAGAACTTAGCGCTGCAAAAGTTTACAACTCAATGTCATCTACTGGCTACACAGGGAAGTCAT
>NIPM01000029.1:505474-572093 GCA_002738285.1 Holacanthella duospinosa
ATTTCATATATAACAACAAGACTGTCTCAAGGTCAACAGATTATAAGAGCTACTCGAAGAAAATGGGAAGATGGAAGACTCCATGAAGCATTCTTCGACTTCATCAACTACACTCTTCCATGCGGGAACTCCTGCCCTATGCAGTTTGCCACAACAAAACGATGTCGGCTCTCCTACGAGAGAACAATGGTGTATATGGATGTTACCTCACCTATTCTTAACTTTACACTACAACTTTTGGAAGCAGATCCGTTTGATATGATCCATCAAACAAATAATCAGACTTGTGTTGTTAAATACACAGGCCCGACAAATGTTATTGTTTCGAAGACTGAAAATTGTGTGTATTCTGTAAACCTAAGACACACAAATCTTATACTTTCTCCATCGCAGAAATGCAGGAAAGCTTCCAGCCTACCAGAAACTTCAAAGTATTTTGGAATAGATCACTGTAAGCCACGATATTCAAATGATGCTATGGATTTTGTTCAGCTAAAACCCTATCATGGAAGCATACACATTTATTGTGCTGGAAGTAACATCACAATCAGCAGTATCACACATCCGTGTCCGAATCAAACTTTTGTTCTACCACAGAAGTCAGAATTTGAGATTAATGGACAACGTTATCACGGAGAAGAATATAAGTTAGACCATCAGGAAGAGATTGATCCAATCTGGACATTAAAAGCCAATTTATTCCTTCAGCCAAAAGTTCATTTAGACGAAATTGTGTTTGGATCTTCTTTTGGAAGCTCGTCAACTGAATCGGAAGGTCAAACAGAAGTTTACTTTTCTTGGTTTATCGCAATGACTGTAATATTCGGAATTGTATTTTTGGCATTTTTAATTTTGATTTCTCTTTTCTGGCGTAGAAAGTTAGTAATTCCAGTTTCAACAGAGCCATCTGTCATTTACAAGAAAACCGGAGGTGATAAGAATTTTTCTGGGGAATCAGTAGAAGTAGTCGAGATTGGGGGATAGTGTTAGAAAAAGTCATGACTCACAATCACGACCTTATGAAAATTCTTTGAAGAGGACATGATACATCATTCTTTTTGTTTTTTTTCCCTTAAACTACTATGCTCTATTTTTGTGAGCCTTTAAGGCTTAATATTATAGATAGTAGTTAAAACTAAACTAGTTTAAACTAACTTTATTCTTTTAGAATTTTCCATGAGAACCCTATAAAAAGGGAGTTAAATGTCATATTTAACTAACTAGTTACTCTGTCAATTATGCCTTTGCCACTTTACTGAAATAAACTTACTCTACTGTTCTAAAAACTCTAGATCCAGAATTTTGTATTACAGAAACCCAGGTGTCGGATAACCAGTTACCACTGGGAATCATGAGTATAACTTATAAAATGCGGAAACAGATTATTCTGAAAGATTCAGAAGCGCATTGTTATTTTACATCTTTGCTTGATAAAACAAAACTTGAACTTCTTCGGATTATACCGAAACAAACGCTAAGGCGGAGAAACAGGATAAGGAAAAGGTAATTTTTTTTTCTTTAAGTACCCTTGAACTCTTGTTCCATTCTCAGATCCTGAGTAACAAGATTCAATGAGGCATAAAATCTCCTTTACAAGAAACATAATCAAAGATAATAAAGATGGCAAAAGACACATTGCTCGCTTTAACGACCAAAGAACCACTTGTTCGTTAAACTTAAATGATTCCTTTTGTTTAACTTTTCCCCATACTAATAATACTAATAAGTAACTAAAATAATTAAAGTGAAATGCAACCGTTGGATCTAACCCCATGTCTAGTAACATGGGTACAGATGAACAGTCGAAAAAACAAACAATGAGACCAAAGGGTCAAGCAAATCTTTACACTGAATTCAATTTTTAGTGTGGATGTAAAAAGGTAGAAAATCCTAAAAAAGGAGAAAGGTTAAGAGACTCAATCATGATCCCTTTTTCACACTAAAGTGATGCAGTATTCTTGACAAGGATTTCAACAACCTTGTTCAAGAAGTTGATAGATACAGGAAACGTCCTCATGTTGATTGCAACCGCAGAAAAGTTTGGTGGTAATATCCGAGATACGTATTATAGCGGAAACTTTGAGATATCCTTGGCTAAGGTTAAGTCATGTTGGATGTTGGAAGTTAAATAGCCGTAAAATCCGAGGTTCGGATTAATTCTGAAAATTGAATTGCTAATAGGCGAAGTGCTGAAACTAAATAGTAGAAATAGGACAAAGATTCTCCAGATAGCCACTTCGAGTCTTTCACCCTTATTACGGTTATTGTTTATAAAAAGAATTATAATAATATTATTATTATTTGTTGACTATCATTCTTCCGTTTCTTCGTCCCTACCACGGATTGTCAACAGAATTGAAAAATAATTCAAAAAGAAAAGAAAAAAAATATGGCGGATCAGAGCGAAGCCAAAGTCAATAAGACACGAAGCCTAAAAAAATACTGATACCACCCAGACCAGTCACTTATAGGTACGAAAGCGATGAAATTTCTGACGAAGGTAAATCACATCCAGACGATAACCCAACGGGTGGTTTACAACTGGAGGATAAGGGTGGACCCTCACTTAAATAGCGGAGCAGAGTACAGTAAACCCCACTGGAATACCGCTAGCACATCCGGACCAATTCGGCGGCATTACCCGTGTGCGTCAACCCAAGGCATACACGGTACAGTAGGAGATTCCCCACCCGGACTCTAAACACAGCTGATCCACCCAAAGTCTGTAATACGTAACGCAAATTTTGATATTGGAAGAGTGTCGACTGACGCATACTCCGCCCTACGACCAAAAGGAACGACCGCACTCGGTCAGTCCGGAGTACAGGATCCACGATCCCAGGATCACCTGGATGAATGTTACCCTCTTACTTCAGCGGACCCGAACTCAGGATTGAATCTGAGACAGGTTTGGATTCCAGTTACGACAGGGAAATTTTCTGGAGAAAGAGGATCGGATGCCCATAGTTACCTGGATATCTTTAATAAGATCAGTACTTGTAACGGATGGGGAGAAGTCCATAAACTTGCCTTCTTACCACTTTATCTGACTAATTTTGCCTCACGGTGGTACTCCTCCGCTACATCAGAACGGAAGAGACAAGGTAAAGGTGATTAGACATGGCAGGAGTTACAAGTTACCTTTCTCCGTAATGCAACTATCTCTGCGGTAAAAACTGATGACGAATGAAAATTATTGTCACGTAAACAACTTGTCTGAGAGAATTCACTTGAATTTTTCTACGACATGCAGAACTTGGCTGATGGGATATCCCCAAATATGTCTGATACTTTCAGAGTAAAGCATACGATGCGAGCGTTAGATCGTTCAATTATGAAACAAATTTTGCTTCACGATCCTACAACAATAGAACAACTTCAGGCTCTTCTCGAGCGAGCTGAAGTCTGCGATAGTATTGACAGACGAGAAGAAAACAATGAGGACGTAATCTTTATTTCCCAAACCCAGGGCTGTTGGGAAGATTAAACGAACCAACCCAAGTGATAAAGTACACCTCGTGTGTCTTACACCCCAGACATGACAAGTGGCTTGCAGATGCCCAAAAACAAAATAAATCGTGGAGTTTTAAGGGAAACCCACCCTTATCGTATGGTCCACGTCGTGTCACTTTTGGACAGGAATTACCACCATCTACAGAGAGTGACAAAAATTGGAGGGAACGACACCCCATGAGAAAAATTCCTGACACATGCCGCCCCAAAAAGAAACATAAAAGTGAAGAGCATAAATATAAGAAATGGAATCCGCATCTACGGCCAACTCCACGCCCCGACGCTGACTATTTGCCATGGCTTCAAATCATCGCAGAAAAGCTCTGCTTTCGTTGCAAAAGTAATAAGCACTTCATTAACGATTGCCCATCAAAAAGGAATGAGATGTCGGAAAACCTCAGGCGCCGGACTCAGTTTCTCCATTGATTGAGTCCGGCAAACCCGAGAACTTTTTCCAAAATATCGTAGACGTAGCTGCAGTTAAAAGTTCATACGTCATGGTTAAAGCAAGAATCAATCGAGTACCAATTATCGGTATTGTGGATTCTGGGGCTTTCGGAACCATTCTAAATTCCAAATTTGTTCAGACTTGTAGACTTGACTTGATTCAGAAACCATCGCCATTTACATTCCAGTTCTTTCTACAGCTCCTTCATTAAGGAAATAATCCATTAGCTCATCTCTCATGGTTTTAGAATTTTTTTCATGTGATGGGGCTGTGTAGAAACCTTGCTCGATCAATCCTGTTGGTGTAGTTTCTTGTCTCCATTCATCATTATTTGTTCCATAGGAGTCGTCTCCAAATTCATTAGAGTAATAGCTTCTGTTACTTTTTTTGTCTTTAGAAAGTTGTGTAGCACAACACAGGCTACAATAAATCATAAAAAAATAAGCTTATCACATCAAATAATGAGGCGACTTAAATGGTTGTAATACCTAAAACTATAAACTCAGTTTGTTCTGATAAGGCAAGAATTGGTTTTCGAAATACACGAAATCTGGCTGACATTATCCTAAATGCATTCTCTATTCACCTCCTGGCTCTTGAAAGCCTACAATTAAATAGTCTTCTAGATACAGTGAGACATTTTCCTGAGAATGGTCTCATCATTCTTGTCGAAAAGCTTCATCTCCAACAAAGAAACATGGTAATTTGACGTTTGTATTGGGCAATTTTTAGCGCCATATATTCTTATTGTACCATCTGTCAATTCCTTTCCTAGGGTCGACCCTGAGCAGCTTTCTGTTGAACTGTTTCCACCAAAAAAAAAGTCACAGAAAAATGTTTTGCTGCGCCTACGAGCAGTTTTTTCAAACATTGGTGAAAAGTGAAAACAGGCAGCTTTTTAGTGGAAACGTGCAGTTTAAAACTGCCATAGTTTTCTGCCTGCCCAAAAACTGTGGCAGAAAACTGTGATGTGGCTAGTGGAAACCTAGCTTAAGAGTACGGGTCTCCTCACATCTAACCACCTGCAAAATACAAAAACCTTTCTGCACTTTCCAGTTGCAAGCTAGCTGAAGGTAATCTGACTTACTTTTTTTGATTCAATTACAACTTGAGTCAATTTCTTTCATAGTATAAAATTACTCAATTATGTAATCAATTACAAGTAATTGTAATTCACTAATGCTAACTAATTTTGTTTCAAGTTACGTTGAAAGATAGATTTTAATTCAATAAGCAAACTAAATTTTGCATGCAAGAACTCTACATAGATTCTTCAGTTCTAATTTATAAAGTTTTGAATTAAAACAATAGTTGAATGTTTTGCCCTCTATAAAACTAGGTTACAGATACTCAATTTCGCACAAAATCGAGCTTCTCCAAAATTTTCGCGTAGGATTCCGTTTTTAGTGTACACATCTTTCTATTTCGGGTAGGAATTATAGTTCTGCAAAAAAGTTGAAAGAAAAAGACCGTTTTTCGCTATGAGCTGTGTTATTACTATTGTTTTTATTTCGACTTTTAGTATTTGCTATTATTTTGTTATTAATTTGATTATTACCGATGTTGTAATTCCGGTTTTGAGCAGAGGCGTGGAAGAATGATGGGCACCACCCCAGAGGACACTAGGGTTAATCAATTACTCGGACTTTCTAGACTGTTAAAATGAGAGTTTATTTACTTTCAAATTAAGGATGGTTTGTTCAAGAGAGAGAGTAAGTAGAGCCGGACTCGTAGAAAGAGAGAATGGCCCAGATTTTCTGGCCCTCTCTTTCTTTTATAGCTTGGCTACAACGTTTTCTGGGCCAGAAGGACACCGTTCTCATAGCGGATTGGTTGAGACCAATCCGCAATGCGAAACCCGCGTCCTCCTGACCCAGTTACGCACATGGAGACGGTATCGATCTCCATGTGTGTATTTTTACTTTAAACTTCCTTTCCGAGTCTGGTAACTCGGAAAGAAATATGTATAACATCCCTCTCTGCTTACTCTTTCATTTTTTGATTCTAGATCTACTATTTAAATTATTTTAATGATTCTTAATAAACTATTAGAACTTAATTAAACTATACGTGGCATGTGATTATGAAGTTTTCTATTCCCCATGGACTTGAACTCTCACTTTCACTGGCTCACCGTATCCGTAAGCGCTGGAACTTAAGAAACATGGCTGTTTCTTTTGTGGAGTGTGATATTACACTATTGAGATGCGATGTCCTGAAGCGATGTTGTCACAATTTTGTATAATTTTACATTTAAAATTGATTTGTTTTTTGTTACATTTTTCTTTTTTAATATTTTTATTTGATTTTTACTTAATCTAAGGCTAATTTCGACTACTGGGTTAGTAATTCACTCTGACACACCTTAATATATATTATAATTTTGCTTAATGAATGGCAATCTTATGGGGATAATTCTACTCGACTTACTTGCTGAGAACTAAGAGTTCATTTATCGTTATGATTACCCAAACAATTACTTAATTTATACTCGACCAAAACCGATGTGATGACCACAACCAAGAGTGTTGTATTGATCATAAGTAACTAAAGTGGAACCTAACAAAGAACAATATAAATATTCGGATGTAAAGTAACAATTAGAACTTCTGCGATTACGGAGCTCACAGGTATTAGTAGTGGAAGTATCTGGTATATTAAACAAAATTATCCCAAAATTGGACCAGCAACGACCACTGTCGTATTCACAACTGTGGCGAAGTTGGGTGGAATTTGACATAATATAAGAACTAGCGGGTTCAAGATAAATGGAGGTATATCTCAAATAAAAAGTAACCACTGTTGTATTAATAGCAGCAGACGAATAAAATGTTTCTTCGTCCATAAGCATATCTTGGGTTGTTTTCCACAAATTAACTTCTTTTTGCATGAGGGGTTGCGCGGGTTGAGTAGGAGAATATTTTTGAGTAATCATAAAAATGCATTGATCGTCGTCTAACGCATATGGGTTTATATAGATGTTTGTACGACTTAATGTGTATTCTGGGATGGCTGGTTTAGACCAGGATTTGACTACTTGGTAGCACTCGTAAGCTGGGAACTCCGTTGAAGGTTTCATGTTTGACCAGAAAGTCACGGCTACTAAAAAAGTACTATCCATTTTTAATGGACATCCCTTATTATATGCATACAATGCTCCTAGACCCCAACGAGGTCGAGTAACATTGATATACTCAGTGTCTGGAGCTCGATCCTGAGAATCTAGCTCCAAACGGGCTGGCCGAACATATGATCCGTAGGCATCTGGTTCTAGGATTTCTTGCAAAACAATATTAGATGGATTTACAAAAGTTTGAACATAAATAGAATGGATAGAGGTGAAACAGAAAAACAAAATAACGTGTAGAGGTCCGGATGTATGCATCTAAAAAAAAGAAATAACGGTTTTTTAATGATGAGTGCAGTTTCCTAATTGAGGACCAAAATTGGTTGGTCATATTCCAAACTTAGGTGTTCACTCAAGGAAGCGAATTGCATACTAAGAGATGTGGTATGATCCAAGTTTTTCCAGGATGTATTAGGAGAGACTTTTACCAGACCCATGGCAACGCCACAAGTATAATNGACTTTTACCAGACCCATGGCAACGCCACAAGTATAATTGTGATCATACGGATAAATCGTTATAAATAAGGAAGGGCAAGATAAATAATCACTTGAAAAGAAACAACGATAAGATTTTTGTGTATTAAACGTACACTGGTTTGAATATAAGACGCTTGTTGGTGGCAAACTTTGTAACAATATTCCAAATCGAGTTTGGCAAGAATAACCGTCTCGATTACCTAGGAAGCATTGGTGATCATAATTGAATAAATTATCATTGATAATTTGATTATTGCCCAAATCTACAACTAAATGGAGAAGTTGAAAGTAATAATGCGTGATGTTTAAAGTGGTTATGCTTGATTCAGGGGGATCAGGATTCCAATCTGACCGAATGTTAGATTTGGTACTAATACGATTTAACCAAGGTTGATGCCAATAACTCCTAACCCCAAGTTTTTTGGCTATGGTAGTATTACTTGGAGTAATGCCTTTAATTAACATTTTATAACATTCCTCGTAAGTCAACTGAACACTAGCCGGGATGTCTAAAATAGTTAATATGGGTTTTGAAGAAACACGAAGAGCTGTTGCACGAAACCGTTTAATATTAGTAAAACAATGGTAACCAGTATATGGTGAATTAGTAAGAAATTTGGACCAAATTTCAACTGGTACTATAAATGAAAGGGAGTAACGTTGTACACAACCAAAGTATTGCCGGTAAAGAACTCCTAGAGTCCAAAAGGGGTTAACTATTGAAGTTTGCTGGTGGGATTCCTAAAAATTATGTAATATTGGGTTTAATTTTGGTGGAGTTACTAATGCATTGCGAAGTGTAAAGGGAATTTGAAGGGATAACTTAATTGGTTTGGGTACGTATCCGGGTAATGAATGGTAAGGAGGAGGGGAAAATTTGTATATCCAATTATTACATTGGTATCGTTTGTGATGGGATAGAATAACCTCAGGATCGATAGAAGGTAACGCTATTTCAACTTCTGGTGTTAGAGCGGCATATAAATCGCGCTGTTCAGTGGACATTGCTTTACTATAAACTTGGATTAATTGAAGAAAAATTATATAAGCATACACTTGATACATGTTAGTATTTCGTTATGTTTAAAATTCTTCGTTATCAGCATATAAATTGAGTTCCGGTGATGAAGGTGGGGTTTGAAAATAGGGAGTGCGGTTAGGAGTAGATGTTAACCTATTACCAGAAATACAAGACAAATTATCGAAATCAATGGCGCTAGATATTATTGAATATGATGGTAAATGTATTTGGTTAAAGTTAACTGATTTGGATGTTGGATGAACACTGATGTTTGCTGTAAAACTGGATGAAGAAAAAGCACTAGTGGTACTAGTAGAGGTACCACTGGTAGAATTTGAAGAGCTTGTAGAAGAATTGGTTGGGTTTACTGATGAAGAACTGTGTCCATATGGAACCAAAGAAGTAGTAGCAGATATAACACTGGGTGTAACTGGTAGAATCGTTGAGACAGTTGTTGGTTGCAAAGCGCCAGCGATTAGATTATGATGTTCAATGCGAGCCAGATGTTTTCGGGCTCGAAGCGGATCACTCGAAACAAAAAAGTTAATGTCAGGATTGTTATTTATGGGTAATTTACATTCGGAAAAATAACTTGGAATTTCCGTCCGTGGGTAGGACAATGAAAACAGTACTTTGCTAGTATTGTCTTTCAAGCAAAGTAAGGCGCACAAAAAGTTTGCATCTTGTTTAGCTCGTTGACTTAATAAATAAAGTTCGTGATCACTTATCCCCAGTGGATTGGAAGACTCGCGACGAAGGCGACAAGTAATTAAGTCGACGATGTGATGTCGCGCGTACAAATTAAAGTTAATTTCAGTAATAGGAAATAGTTCAAACAAAATAATGTCAATTTGTGTTGCTGTATCGTCTGTATGCGCAGGTGACGCAACACGAGGTGTAGGCGGTATTGAATCGCCTCGACTTGGGGACAAACCTGAATATACAGTTGTAAAATCCGGAAAATGAATGGTAGAAATAGGAGAGTTTAGGTTTACCGATTGTTGTTCCCACGCTTCGTCATCAGATATTGGTTCTAATTCCTGTAAATTTACAAGATTTAAGTCACTAAAAGTTTCAATATGTGCATTGTCTCTGATAACATGAGGGGTGCCAATTGTTATGTAAGGAGTTAAAGATTCGGTAGTAACTGTGTAGAGTGGTTGTATTGGTAAGATAGAGAGTAAAGGATTTGGAATTAATAAATTTGGAACAGGTTCACCACTAAGAATGTTATTATTTGTAACTGCTGGGTAAACACTGAGCACATCCAATGATTCACGAGTATTTGTATCCGCCTCAATAGAAGGATACAAAGATCGGGAGGAAGACACTAGTAGTTCACGCTCACTGATTCGAGGGATTGAAACTCGAAGTTCACGATTTACTAATGACATTGAATGTGAGGCAGTATTGTTATTATTTACCAATGGACTTACTGTTATGTCACTGGTAGATGAAAACGATTCCTCATCTGAAACTAAATCAACCATTATTGGTACACTGTCTGTTTTAGAAACTACTGTTTGTGCGTCAAAATACAAGTTTTCCGATGGTGAACTCGGCAGTGCTGAAATTATATTTGGTGGATCTACAGTCACTTGTGATGACAAACTAGGTAATTGTTCATTAGGATTATCAATGATAGTTATTACTGTTGGAACACATGGTTTACCTTTTTTACGAGTTTCTGCATTTAAACTTAATGAATCAATTATAATTACCTCAGGAACGAATGAAGACTGATTCGCAATTACAGATTTGATGCATTCATCAACATGGCTCAATTTATTATCTAATAAATTATTAACACTTTGCGCAGAGGTATCCACAACAGGCGTGGAAAGTGGTAAATAATCAGAATAAAGGCTGGGTGCTTTTAGCAATAAACTCAGGAATTTGGTCTGACGGAGCAGAAAATTTTTTTAACGTGAACGGACCATTGCGCTTCTTACCAGTTTGTGGCAAATTTAATGGACTTTTCTTTAAAGCCTTTACACAATCACTTACGCGTAGATCGTCGGACACATATGGTTTGATTCTTTTGATGCGGGACACTGGAGTTATATGTCTTTGATCAGGAACCTTGGCCACCTTCCACTGAGGTGCAGAAGTATTATTACTTTAGTTATCGGGTTGAGTAACTAACACTTGTGGAGGTGCTCAAGAACTCTGGTTTTCAGTTTTACCTTGAATAACTAGAGTACCATTGGTACGCATTTTGGATTGTTTTACATTAGCTAATGGAACAAAATGCGGATTAGTAAATGTTTGAAAGTCATTAACAGACTGCACAATGTATCCAAAATTGGTTAACGGAGGAAAACCAGGCGCGTCATAAAATCCGAAATCGAATGATTGGCGAGTCAAGTCTACAAACATATGTTCAGCATCATATGGTAGGTGCACTATAACACAATGAAATTGGTCACAAACAGGTCTAATTTGCTGTTTAGACATTTCCTTCCACTGTTGATAGTACACTCCTATACAATTGATAACTGAATGACGCACTAAAAAGTCAGAAATGTCTGTACGAAATTGTAGTAAAGGGATGTGTCGAAGATAATGTTTAATAGAGTCAAATTCGGGACGCCAATTGCCATAAAAAGATTCAATTAATTTAACATAATGTGTTTCCTTTTGATGATAATAAGTATATTGAACTGTCCAATTGGTTCGATATTCAACATCGGACCAGCGCACTGTTGGAAAAACATTTTGTACACTTTCAAACACTGATGTTTGAAGAATTAAGAATTCATTGGCTAAGGATTGAAGGTTATCACCTCCAAATCCGAAGAACAAAGTAGGTATTGCCGGTTCATATGGATTAACATACTGACTTACATTTGGTGATTGATGAGCAGCCATGTTGTTGAGCAAATTTGGATGTGTAGTAGAGAATGAATTTTGATTAGTTAATAAGTTTTACACTGAAATGGCTTGTGAACGAAATTTTAGTTGAACGGCATTTTAAACAAATCACTAATTCTGAATAAGGGAAACACTTTTAACTTGTTTTTAGACAATTGGTCTAATGTCGCTCATGCAGTGGCTCTGCTAACAAAAGAGTACGTGGTCCGGGATTTGTAGTTGGAACTGTAATTTGTATATTTTGCCATTTCTGACATGAACAAGCAGATGTGTAAGTAGGTGGATATATTAGAGGTTCTGCTTCAAAAGACGGAGTCAACGACGGATACACTGTTTTAATTGGTTGTAGGTTAACTGGGGATCCACAAGAAATGGGTAATTCTCTATTAGAATCAGAATTTTCCGATCCCTGAGGAGCAGTGGCGTCGTTATGTTCTAATGAGAGCATTTCAATTTCATGAATATCAAGTATCTGCGGACTTGATTTAGAACATTTTCCTGTTAGTAATAGGCACATTCGAGCTCGATAACACCACATCACTTTCAACAAAACGAATAAAATTGCAACACTAACCAATACTAACACAATTTGTATGATTAAACGTTGAATCGGATCAAAAGTAAGTTGTCTTAAATGTTGTGCTATTCCTAGTTGTTCAAAAGAAAGAGGTCTACCTTTCATACGAGTAGTAATAATGTTATCGAGTGCTGATGGAGCCTGTATT
Organism: Holacanthella duospinosa; assembly: GCA_002738285.1. Classification (NCBI taxonomy): domain Eukaryota; kingdom Metazoa; phylum Arthropoda; class Collembola; order Poduromorpha; family Neanuridae; genus Holacanthella; species Holacanthella duospinosa. Next base: position 517,662 of record NIPM01000029.1, read on the forward strand.
TGCGTTATTAATGAATAAAGCGTTTGTAGACCAGAAACTTCTTGAAGGTTGTAAACACCGAATAATTATGTTATTCTGGTTTGCAAAGGCTAAGGGTAATATTGGAACATTTAATAGCATGGGTTCTTCACTGATTAAAAGAACTAAATCCGTGTCTTCAAGATCAAAATAAAATGGTGGAGACGGACACAACGTACGTGTTGGATCCATAACAATTTCTCTGGATAACGGGCGCAAATAACCACTTAAAATCTGAGAACCAAGTTGAAAGCGTATTTCGGGTTCGCGATAACACGTATCAATATTAGTATGGTTACTAATATCCACGAAATGATATTGGTTTACTTCATGACATTTGAATATGGATAAAATGTATCCGTTCGAATTCACTGCATACGGAGTTGGACCTAAAAGTGTACGAACAACATATGTCGGACTACCTACTTCGGCTAGGGATCTCGCAAGCATTAAAGTTTGACGTTGTGTATTACAAACTTGTTTTGCTAACAGTTGCATATTTGCGGTTTGTGTTTTATTTATCATCTCATAAACAAATGTAAGTTGGGCGTTGGACTGCGCGTCTGAAAGAACTCTAGGTTTGAACTGGTTAGATACTGCGGCATGTGAAGGGTCTAAATTATTATGGTAACGCGGTAAGTGTGAATAAATGCGTCGATTCGGATTATTGGTGCGAGGAACATACTCAGGTATTGGACGGTATAGTGTGGAATATTTTTGTCATTTGAGATAGAGCCTTCTGAAATATGATCAGAAAAACCTTGATCTAATCCTGCAGCAATTGAAATTTTATCAACTGATTCGTTATCACTTGAAATCGGCCTTAATGTTTGTTGTTTAAAATGCTTATAATAATCAAATTCCGTTGGGGACTCTAATGTAGTAGTTTGTAAAATTGGCAAATTAAGGAAACCTTGTCTAGCTCCGTGTCTTCATATCAGAATATTCAGGCTGTGATAAAATGGGAAGTCGATCTCTTGTATGCAAAATTTTGGGACTTAAACCAGCCAAAGGAATTGGACGACTTGGTTCGGCAGGATCTTCCGGTAAAATCACAATGTTATTTGGTGAAACATAAAATGGATTATTTTCGTTTGTCACTGTATCTATGATTTGGTTAGATCTGAATTTATTTTGCAAATGAAAAGGAACCGGAGGTAAAGGGGTAGTAGTGACTGCAATATTCTTTGCGATATCAGGAATGGTAAAATTTCGTTTTGGTATATTTGGTGGTAATGGCAATTCGGAAATCGAGAAATTTTGAGGTTCTAACTGTGATGGATCTGAATTACTCGATTCAGGGGAGGTTTGGTAAGTATTAACCTCAACTCTTATTGTTTCAGATTTTTCTGGTATTGGATCGACTTTACGAGTAAATACTGGTATATTTCTTGGATCTATGAGAGTTGGTTTAACTGTTACTAGAGGTGGTAACACTACAACTTTTTTGTTTGCTGAAGGTACGTAACTGGTATTTCTCGCTTACGTCGGGAAATGGATAAAGTTACGGCTTGTTCGAATTCAGTTGTTGTGGAAATTTGATTATCAATTTCTCCAAATGTGTCCTGAGAAAATAGTATGTGTTGTTTGGACATACCTACCCATAATTTTCCACAATATAGCTTAGGTCGAGTCAAATGAATTGCGATACTGTCTACTGGGTATGTCAAACGCTCGTTATTAGTGAACATACACTGTGTTTTGGAATATTTTTTCAATTTACATTGCTTGAATGTTTCTGGTTTCCAAATCAAATAACTGTACTCGTTTGCTCTACAAAATCTGTTTGTAGCACTACACTGTTCTAATAATCGTACAGGAGCGATTATGTTTCCGTTTTCATTAGATACAGTGGATTGTACTACTGAATAATATAAATTGACGACTGTATCAATTTCAGTATATGGCCAAGAATAAGTTTCGAGAGTTAGAGAGAGATTTGTTCCTGAAAGACCTGGTTGAAGTTGTTTCAATTGGATTCCATTTGGGGCTGTATTTCGGTGAATCATATCGTGACACTCGTCTAAAGTAACAGGATTTGCACCCTGATACTTTTCCGTAGAGTAAGAGCCGAAAAAGAAAAAAATTCGTTTAAATTTTTTAATTGAATAGCAATGGTACGATTTAATTTGTTGTAGAGAGATGTCAGGAGCCCACCACGTGATACTTACTATGGTAGTAGATTGAATATCGGGTAACAAGTCACATTTAAAATCCGCAAATTTTGGGATTCGATAATGAGTTCCAGACTCATATCCTTGACAAAAATGAAGAACCGGAGGTTTCGGCTCTAAAGTATTAAAATACTTTTGGATAATTGAATCATGATCACGATCCAACAATATATCCGTTGTATTTCCTGAAGCGATTGAAAATAAACTCATAAACCCGACGATGAAGATACATGGTATACTGGCAACCATGTTAATACAAATAATAATCTTGTAAGTGCTTCGGTAAGGTGAGTGTTCTATGAGGTCGAATTGATCCTGACATACTGGGAACGACTGATGCTGATGCTAAGCTAGCTGGAACGCTAGTAGTTGGATGAAACTGCGAATTGTTAAAAGAAACATGTGGATTATCAAATCAATATTAGGTGCTAGTGCTTGGTTATGACTAGTGCGAGAGATATTTGTAGAAAAAGGATTTTCATGAGTGAAAATCCCTGATTGGGTAGACAATAAAGGTGATGAAAGAGGTCATCCTCTCCCATATCGAAGTTTATAATTAGTAGGATATGTGCCTGAATAACCGGGAATTTCTCCTCGTCCCGAAGGATTAACTACTTGTGAGCGACGAAATGTTGGGTGAATATTGACGAAGCTAGTGGGTGTATCTGATAATTGAAATGGTAAAGGAATTGAATATATTTTGTTAGGAATGAGTAAGGTGGGATCAGGATGGGGTTCATCCTCATCATCAGACTATTTCGTCATTTAATGGACTAATATCTAATTGCTTTAAGTGGCTGATGGCATTGGGAATGTGCACCAATAAATTGTCAAGTATTCTATTCTTATCAATTACATATGGCAACAATAATGTATATAAATTAAATACCGAAATATATAAGCGATTCTTAAAACTTTGGTGGATAAGAAAAATAAAAATAAAAGACGGCCATATATCTCCGCATATAAGAAATTCAAATGTGGACGTAGTGTTTACTGATGTATAAATATTATCTATTAGAAGAGTAGAGTCTATGTAATATATATGTATTTTCTTAGGGTTCGTTACTTTTATGTGACTAAATGAAGTAATTGGACGTGAACCTATATTTTGAATGAATACTTCATCTATTGGCCAACAATCTATGAAAATTATTCTATCAGTGGGTAAGTAATGTTGCTGGGATATCACTAATTCTATAGTTAGTGGTAATTCCATTACATAGAATTTTATTTTGTAAGGATTAAGTGTTAGCTTTACGTATGGTTGCTTTTCGATTACAAGTTTTTCATGAATTTCAATTACTTTAAGATGCTGAATAAGGGTTTCAGCATTAGATAGTTCATATAATTGGTCGTCACGAGATTGGTATGAAGTCTCTGGTTCATCCTCCTCACTTGTTAAAGTAGACACTAAACGCATTCGATGTAAATGCGCTATTTGAGTTTGTTTAGTGACTAAATCGCAAACTCTGTAATTTAGTTTGGATAGTTTCTCTTCTATTTTATATCTGTTCTTATACTTAGGGGTCCACTTGGAGGCTTGACCCTCTATGGGAAGAACTTTAAATTGTAAGGTGATAATGTCACCTACGTTATAACTTTGATTCCTTCGGGTGGAATCAACTTTAGTCTTCGAAGTTTGTTGGGCTTTTTGTAAAGCCAAACGAGTTAATTCGGATAATTCGTCTATTTTCTTACCTTTTTCTTCCCATCCCGTGGGCAGTTGGGAACTATTCCACATTTCTGGTCGAGACATTTCTCTACCATATAATAAATAAAATGGGCTAAAACCCGTACTGGTGTGTTGAGTTGAGTTAATGGCCATTTGAACTAGTGGAATTAGGGAATGCCACGTCTGAGGTTCAGTTTTAACGTAACGAAAAATAATAGAGTGAATCACTGCGTTGATTCATTCGCTCACTCCATTACCTTTGTGATTGTATGGGGATATTCGTCTAACTTCACACCCGAAAAACTTAGTAAATTGTTCATAAAGCTTACTTATAAAACAGGGACCGTTATCACTTTTTATCAATTCGGGAGAACCATGGCGTGTAATTACTGCAGATTGTAACCATTGGGCTACAGCTTCTGTAGTAGCTGATTGCAAAGCTTGAATTTCACAGAAACGAGTAAAAGAACAAATAGCTACTGCAATAAATATGGAATTGTTTGAGCTAGGAAGTAACTTACCTATTAGATCCACAGTAATATATTGGAAAGGGAATTTTCCAATAGGCAGTGGTTTCTGGTGACCTGTTTTTTTACCATAGTTGCGTCGATAATTAATGCAACTTTCACATGTTAGAATATGTTGGTATACATCATGCTTAATAGTTTTCCAAGTAGCATGGGAAATTATTCTAAACAAAGTTTTGCTAAATCCTAAATGCCCAGAAGAGGGAACATTGTGAGCATTGTGTAATGTTTCACTACGCAAAACTTTAGGTACATACACTCGCCTATGACCAGCTTTAATACCATACAACGTATTATAGTGAATCACGTATTTTTTTAAAAGTTTAGGATCATGAATGTTTGTCGTAATGGCAATACATTCGGAATCCGTTCTTTGCATTTCCACTAACAGAAATTTGTGTAAAATATTGGGATAAGTTCACCGTCTAACAAGTTAGGGGAAGTTGAACTAATACAGCTTAATTCATTAACAAATTGTTCATATTCCTGAAAACCTTCAGGATCTTGGTGGAAATCATTCATAGCCGTAGTTTAATTTATATCGTCAATGTTTGTTTTCGAAAGACGACTTAACATGTCAGGAACTAGGTGGGCTTTTCCTGAACAATGCTTAATTATAAAGGAATATTGTTGTATTTCTAGACTCCAGTTAAGGAGACGAGAAGCGGACATTGTGGTATAAGCACCTTTACTTGTAAATTTTTTCCCGAGGAATGGCTTATGGTCAACTACTAGATAGAATGTAGTGAATTTTAGCCATATGTGAAAGAATTGTATAGAGCGTTTCACTGCTAGCCATTCAATTTCAGTAGCTGAAAATCTACTTTCAGAATCAAAAAGAATTCGACTAAAATATCCTACGGGAAATTCTCCAGTAGAATTTTTAATCATAAGGACTCCTGCTATAGCTATTTTAGATCCATCGGTATGTACATGTAATTTGTTGTCGGGTGATAATGGGTTACGAAGTAAAGAAGCTAAAGTAAGCAGTTTCTTCGTTGTTTGGAAACTTGCTTCTTCATTGGGTCCCCATTTATATTTGGCATTTTTCTTTGTAAGTTGTAACAAAGGATATAAAAGTTCAGTTACATGTGGTAAATGTTTTCGGTAATAGTTTACTGCACCTACCCATTTTTGAACGTCTTTTACTGATTTAGAAGTAGGGAGATCGACAATTGCGGCAATTTTTTTTGGATCGGGTTTAATTTCTTTAGATGAGATAACCGCACCTAACGATAGCATTTCATCTGGGAGAATAATAGATTTTTCTGGTGTAAATTTAAAATTAAAATTTCGTGCTTGTCCTAACGTGTGTTTCATTCCGTGATAATACTCAGGGAATGTTTTCGCAGCAATAGTTACATCATCAATGTAAACTAAAGCATTTTTCCATAATAGTTCATGGAAAGCTAATTGCATTACTCGTTGAAATCCAGCAGGAGCAGTAACTAAACCAAAACATAATCGTGTGAAACACCCTGTAGTGTCTGCTGTGACTACATTTGTAATGGGGATACTAGCTTCGGATAATTCTAATTGGTAATAACCTTTTTTCAAATCAAGCGATGTACTGTAAGCTATTTGTTTGTATAACCAATTCTGGCAAAATTTTACACGAGGCAGTGGAATAGTATCGACTTGTAATCCCAAATTTACAGCACAATAGTCTACACAAAATCTCCATGAGTCTTGTCCTGTGGCTTGACGATGTCCACCAATGACTGTATGAGTAGGTGAAGCCCACTCACTTTCAATTTCAATCATTATTCTCTGACTCTTTAGTTTAGCCATGGTTTTGGCTTCAAATTCCCTAATTTGATGACTTTTCCGATAAGGTGGTTGTTGCACTGGTTTTGCACCTGGTTTCAGGTGTAGTTCATACTTATAGTGTCAAATACAACCAATATCCTCATCATTATGAAAAAAAACGTCATGGTATTCCAGTAATAATTCTTCTAATTGTAATCTATGCTCCACTACAGTCATGTGATCCAAAATTTTAAATAAAGCATGTATATGTAGTCTTGTGATTTCATCAAAATTAAGCAATTGTTGAGGAATTGCTGATAGAATACGAAAATTTTCACAAGGAATAGATTTACAACCACAAAGTAAATTTGGTGAAGTACTGGAACTACTAGGGTTGTGTGAATATTGTTTATTACATGTAGTGGGGTGTCGCTGTTGTAGTTTAAATATAGTATTTAATATTTTTGGCATACTAGAATGTGTATTTTCTAATAAAGCTGTGGATGTACTAGGTAATTTAATTGATTTAGTTAAATTAGGCAGTGCAGTCTCCCATTTATTAAATATTTCTGAGTTTGCCAAGACCATCGGGCTTATATGACCATCCCTGGGGGTAATATGTGCAAGTGTTGCCGTGGTCATTGGACTTAATGAGCCATCCCTGAGGGTATTATTCATTGAGCCATCCCTGAGGGTATTATTCATCGAGCCATCCCTGAGGGTATTATTCATTGAGCCATCCCTGAAGGTATTATTCATTGAGCCATCCCTGAGGGTATTTTCACTTATTGGACCTTCCCTGAGGGTATTTTCACTTAATGGACCATACCTGAGGGTATTTTCAATTATTGTACCATCCCTGAGGCCATTTTCAATTATTGGACCATCCCTGAGGGTATTTTCTAAATAAAATTGACTCGATTTCGGAATCATTCCGCAGTCTGATTCACATTCCGCTATTTGATGGTATGTTACAGCTGTATCGAAACATGAGGAGACAGCGAAATTGTCATGTTGGCTCAATGGCCATATCTCAACTTTATTTGACTTTATGGAAATGCCCCTGAGGATATTTGGTAATGAACCATCCCTGAGGGTATTTGTTAATAAACCTTCCCTGAGGACCTTTTTATTAGAACCTTACCTGAAGATATTTGTTAATAAACCTTCCCTGAGGGCTATTTTATTAGAACCATCCCTGAGGATATTTTTACTGTGTTTGTTTATCGTAGAATAAATGGGAGAATGTACGATTGATGATAATTGTGGAATAGGTAACCTATCGTTTTGCTGTGAAGTGGTTATTACAGAGGAAGTGAAATTATTCTCGACTTGATCAGAGTTAAGAATGATTAAACCGCCTAAAATATCATGAAGAATGAATGATTGCGGATAAAATATTAATCTGTGCACTTCACTTTCGGCAATAGAAGGCAGTTCATAAGAAACTGTTGAAGGAAAGTAGTTAGTTGTGATACAAATGGAAGATTTACTAGGATGAGTGGACGTCACTAAATGAATTGGTAATGTTTGATTACCAATTTGAAGCAAATTATCTCTATAATTTATTACCGAGGCTGCATGTTGGAGAAAATCACTCCCTAATAATGCTGGCAATTTAAATTCGTGGACTACAATAAGTGGAAATGTAGCAACATATTCCCCAATTTTAATAAAAGACTTAGATACACCTAAAACGCAAAGAAAATCATTAGTTATTCCTACTAACTGAATATTACAATGGAGTGGATCCATTTGAGAAGCAAAATCACTATGTAGTAGTGATTTCGTAGCGCCAGTGTCTAAAAGTGCTAAAACTGAAAATCCATTAATTGAAATTGGTATACGGATAAGTCCGCATCCCATGCCAATTTGTAATATTAAAGAATTAGAATTTGTGATAAATGAAATATTTACTTTTGGATCATGTGCTAATTTAGAGGTAAGTAAATCAGAAGGATTATTTACTGGTTTCTTTGTTTTTGAATGGTCTGCGTAGTTGTTGGTGGGAATGTATGTGGACGTATGTATTGTTCCTGACGAATTGGTTGTCGAAAATATGGGGCTTCGTTTGGGGGAGCACGTATTTGGAAATTGTTGGTTGAAGCTATCCCATTCGTAGGAATAGGACGGTTTGGACGATTCATGTAACCACGTGGGGCAAAGAACCTGGGTGGTCGCATCACTGAGTTGGAGTGAGGTGCTCCCCCATAATTGTTTAAAGAATTGGATTGAGGAAATACTCCACGACAAACTGAACTGTCATGATTTGTGGAGTTATGGGTTGAACAAAACACTTTACGTGTGCACAATGCGCGTGGATGTCCAATCATACCACAGCGATAACATGAGCCCGTATTTGGAATGTTAGGCTCTTGATTGGATTGCTGGGGAGGGTATGATGTACTGACCTGTGTAGAATTAAACTTACGGTTCACTGTATTGGTAAATGGCTGTAACCTGGACTGCTTAGGTTCGCCTTGTAACGCTTGAGTAGAGGCTGCTGTCGCTGCCTCCACTATGGCGTTAATAGCGACATCCTTTGCAATTTTCACTGATTTAACAGCTAGTACTGATTCTGATTCCGATTTGTGAATAATTGATTCAACATATTCAGCATTACGATAATTATCGCAAAACTGTTCAAGTGTTGAATTATTTTGCCAACATTGCGCTAGATGCTTAACTGGCACTGCGCGTGAAATGAAACGAATCTTATCTGTTTCTTCCATTCGCGGATCATAAGAATTCAGTAACTTACTGAAAACTTGGACAAAGGCGTCCACTGTTTCTGATTCGCGTTTTTTCCGATTAAGGATTCTTTCCATAGCCTCGTCTCTGTAAGAGCGGCGGCTAAACACATGAACAAAAGCTTCTTTCAATTCTTTAAATGTTGGATCTCTATAGTTTGTTGAGTCGCGTATGTGTTTGAGTTTCAAAGCAATTATGTGGTTGAGAAACCAATTCAGTGCTGCAGAACGTAGAGTGAGAGGAAATTGTGTGGCCATAATTTCCTCACTCCAGTTATTGGCACCAGCACATAAGGAAAATGGTTCTAAAAAGTCACTAGCACTCTCAGTGGCGAGAGCACTGTAAGTGGAAGGGGACACTGGAGGTAAACGGGCTTTTGGAGTGGTGGTCATTGTAAAGGTGAAAGTATATTATAAACGTATTCAAAATATTACTTTCAACTGTTATGCAATTTAAATCACTAGTAAACGAGATGAGTTGTAACGTTCTTAAGTTCGTAATTTGCTTTATATTAGTTAGTTACTGTTAGTTTTTTTTTAATTACACAAAGTAATTTTATAATAATAGTTTAGACACAGTCACTTATTGCTGAAAGAGATTGGGGATTCTTGCCTGATAGGAGCGTAATAGTATAATGTAGGAGAAATGATTATGGTTAGTGTACTTCAACTCAATGGAGAATTATTATAAATTTCTATATAAGAATAGAAAAGTGTGTTAGTGATTTCTATTGAAACGGTAATAAACTTCTTACTTGAAGAAGTTTCGCAAAAATTTCTAAGTGCCGAATGTAGGTCAAACTTTATTATAGATCGCTAATAATGTTAGTGAAATGGTTGCTGCTGGAAATGAGATGAAATTTAAAAATAATCTAAACACACGCAATTTGATTTTTAACGACACTGCGTATAGAAAAGTGTGTAAAAGTTAGTACGGTTTGCTTGGTTGAGTTGATCATAACCCGTCAGATTATTTTGTGCAGTTAAAATTTGTAGCTTGTTAATTTAAAACAATGGCAGAATTAGCCGTGAATACTCCAACACTGGAGGCTTGGTTGGAATCTCTGGGAGTTTTGGATCGAACGTAAGGAATTATAAGTGTTTCTTATAAATATATAAATAATTATATTTTATTATTTATTTTTTTTTCAGAAATGTCGCACAGATAAAAGGCGCTTTGAAAGGAGCGTTTACTGTGAAGACTTTTAAACAGCGCGGCGGACAACCAACAACCTGGAACGACTTTTATTTGATGGGGGCTGTGCGGGAATTATTGGAGGAACTTCAGTACATTGACAACATGTGCTGGAATATTGAAAGTGGTACAATTTACAGTGAAGAGGTGAAAAGAAAAGTGTCTCTTCACCTTTGGCTAAATAATATTTTCTTGCTCAAAAATCTACCAAAATCAGCAGAAGAGCTGATTTTGGATCTTAACGACGATGTTGAAAGTTTAAAGATTTATTGTGATGTAGTGGCCACCTTACTCATCACACATCCTCATATTTTGGATAAATATGACAGGGTGAATTTACCAGCCCATTACTTGGTGGTACTCACTAAAAAAGGTAAACTTGTTTAGCTTTAAAACTGGGAAAGAATGAGGATAATCTTGTAAAAGAGTATTTATTATATTTGTAGAATCTGTAATTCACATAATGTTGAATTAATATTGAGGAAATGCTGTAATTATGGAAGACCATAATTTCGGGAAGGGTGAAAACATTTTTTTAGTAGACGTGATAAATTGGCATAGACTGGGAAGACCACACGAGCCGTAAAAAATGATGTTTAGTTGGGGTAAAATTGCAGTTAAAGTTTGATTACAGCATAATTGGGAAAGGGAAATAGAAAAAATTTATTATTTGTTTACTAATGCGAAAAATAAATTGCCATTGACTAGGCAAAAGTTATTTAAATGTTAAACTAAAGTCAAAATTTGATGTGTTAACTGGACGAATGTTAATACCTTGGTCAACAAAAAGAGAGGAAGAGTGAAAAAAAAAATTTTCTCTTCTGGTGTCAGTCACTTAACCAATGTTACTTTATTGGTTGACTTAAGACAAAATCAAATTTGTCGTAGTTATGAAAGAGCAGAAAAACAAAAAAAAATTGTTTTTATTTTGATGTCAAAGTTATCGTTCACTGGACCAATATTAATGTATTGGTCTACTTAAGAAAAGGGGCGAGGAAAAAATTACAATTGTTTGATTAACACTAAACCAATTTCCTTACATTGGTTTACAATGACAAAACAAATTTGTCATTCACTGGACTAATGTGAATACGTTGATCCCCTATAAGAATGGAGAACAGAGAGAAGAAAATAAATATTTGTTTTTAGTTACACTTAACCAATGTCCTTACATTGGTTTATTTGTACAAAATGTAATTTGCAATTCACTTGACCAATGTTAATACCTTGGTCCTCTAATCCGATGTTTGAATTTGGTTATTATTTACAATTGACCAGTTTAAATACACTGGTCTACTCTGTCAATGGTGAGGGGGAAAAAAATTCATTACACTTGACCAGTGTCAATTCATTGGTCTTCTTTTCGAATGCCTTAAAAAATTTTTTATTTACACTTGACCAGTATCAATACACTGGTCTTCTTTTCCAATGCCTTGAAAAAAATTTTTTTTATTTACACTTGACCAGTGTCAATAGACTGGTCTTCTTTTCCAATGCCTTGAAAAAATTTTTTTTTATTTACACTTGACCAGTGTCAATACACTGGTCTTCTTTTCCAATGTCTTGAAAAAAATTTTTTATTTACACTTGACCAGTGTCAATACACTGGTCTTTTTTCGAATGCCTTGAAAAAAATTTTTTTTATTTACACTTGACCAGTGTCAATACACTGGTCTTCTTTCCCAATGCCCTGAAATTGTTTTTTATTTACACTTGACCAGTGTCAATACACTGGTCTTCGTTTCCAATGCCTTAAAAATTTTATTTTTACTTACACTTGACCAGTGTCAATACACTGGTCTTCTAACACAAACAGAGAAAAAAAGATTTTTCGTCAATTGGGTGGANTTACACTTGACCAGTGTCAATACACTGGTCTTCTTTTCCAATGTCTTGAAAAAAATTTTTTATTTACACTTGACCAGTGTCAATACACTGGTCTTCGTTTCCAATGACTTAAAAATTTTATTTTTACTTACACTTGACCAGTGTCAATACACTGGTCTTCTAACACAAACAGAGAAAAAAAGATTTTTCGTCAATTGGGTGGATACCTTAATTTGAAATTTTGCATAAAGCTCGGCGCCTTATGATGAGGATATACTATTCCCAACGTATGGGTTAATAAAATTAGAAGAAAATAAACGCTTAATGTTAAAAGTAAGGCAATAGATGAACGGGAGAAAAAAGAAAGAAAAAAATTTTTTTTTTTTTTTTTTTGTTGAAAATATTTGTAGTTGGAAATATCCTGGGATATTTGTAGCATGTGTAGTTTTAAGTGTATAAATACACTATGTGTGTGGAAGGGGAGAGCAGAGGGAATGGAGCAAAAAAAAATATATGTGTGTGAGTAAAGAAGAAAAAATAGGTTGCAGAAGTTTTGAGTTTTCAGTTATTTTAAGTTTGGGGGTTTTTTTTTTTTCAAAAGTACCGAGCGTTATTTAAATGTTGGAGTGGGTCGTCGAATTCAGTGAACCATTCCCGTTTAAACAACACTCTAAGAGTATTTTTTCTCACTCTTTCCTTTGGGTTGTGGTTACACACTGCGTATTGCAGAGAATCCTGAATTTATCTTTAAATTTCAATTTGGCAAGGAGATTAGAATAGTTAATTCCTTGATTTAATAACCTTCCAATGAAAATTGAAATAAGCAATACTACAACTCCACGTATTGTAGAGTATTTTGGAAATTAACCATCATCAAAACAGGGTTAGAAGAGCCGGATGAAATTGACCGGACAATCTGGGCGATCTGGTTGTCGTCCGGACGATCTGGATGATTAAAAATTGCGTCCAGTGGACGACCTAGAGGACAAAATTTTCATCAAACGACTTAGTATAGCCTCAATAAATCAGAGTAACTTAAGTTTGTTTTCATAGCACAATGCCTCATTTCCCTGCGGTCGAATTACAAAGGCGGTAATGTGATTGCGCTTAAAATGTTTGAAATTGCTGTTCAGGTCTGTTGACGGATTCCAAAACTATAACAAAAATTAAAAAATTTTTTTTTTTTTTTTTTGTAAAATACTAATGTCTGATTCAGTAATCAGTGCACTTGTACCTATTCAAGATTTCACTTTATTTTACGTAAGTGAGCAACGACCGCGGACAATTATGCGTATTATTTACATTTTCTTTGCTATAAAATCTTTTTTCTGTTTAATTTCGTAGGAATAGTAATTGATATGCCCTGTCCCTAGATAACTAAAATAATAATATTCAACTTAATCCGTATCTTCAGACCTTGACTTTACTTTATTAATTATACTAATTATTATATTAAGCATTTAAAAAATTTTTTAATACTTTCAAAGCAGCTGCAGTTCTTTCAGCAACTCTTTGGAAAAGAATGGGTAAATTTGATTCTTGGATTGCGCCTGAATTAAAACTTTTTCGTCTTCAAAATACTTGTTCACATTTAGAATAGTTATTTCTCCTCTTCAGTTTTAGCCTTCGTTGTTTACTTTACATTCATAAAACTTAGACTATGAGAAATATTTTCAAACTATTATTTGTATTTCAAAAGGAAATTAATCAGAACAGGTTTGTTTATTTGCACATTTCTGGGAGCAATGAACTCTGTGACGAGAATGCGCAGACGCATGAATCTTCCTCATGAAATGTTTTTTAATTTTCTAACTTTCCTGTGTAGTAAATTTAAAAGTGTTATTTTGGATAGTTACAAGTACACTAATTTTTAAATCAGACATTAACAAAAAATTATTTATTATTCTGTTTAGTAAATTATTATGTACGGTTATTATGGTCCATGTCAAACTGTTTCCGAAATAATTTTTAATTGTTATTTTCAGGTTAGCTAACTATACTTGAAATTACTTCGTCCATATTCACTGGGATAAACTAGTTAAATTTGAATTTATAAGTAAGGAGGTACGGAAAGGATTAGGAAAATCTATAATAACTTTGAAAAATTGAGACAATCGACCTCTGCGTATGTATTTGTGAGGTTTTAGATAAAAATCGTCCAGATCGTCCAGTTAAGCTAGTCAGCCGGACAAATGTTTTCGTCCGGCTAAATGGCTAACCGTGATTTAAACAATGAAGGTTTTGATTCGATAATAATTTTCAAAAGGAATTAAATGAGAAATTACTTTAACTGTACGTATTGTAAAGTACAAGTTAATTTCGAACCCCGTTTTTTTTTGTTGACAATAGCAATAGAATAAAGAATGTATTGATTTAATAATATTTATGAAACCTCGGATGTGATGAGGTTGACTGACAATTATGGTTCTAGACAAACTGGATTTAAGTTTTAAAGTGAAGTATTTTAACTAATCATTGTAGAGTTCCGGCTAAATCGCAAGTATACATTGTCATGAAAGTGTGAGGATAAAATAAGAAAATGTAGTAAACTTACCTTAAATATTTCCAAATCGGGTTTTTTTTTTTTTTTTTTTTTTTGGTTTTCTCTAAACCCCTGGACGAATCGTCGAACTACCACTGTTATTACTATTGTTTTTATTTCGACTTTTAGTATTTGCTATTATTTTGTTATTAATTTGATTATTACCGATGTTGTAATTCCGGTTTTGAGCAGAGGTGTGGAAGAATGATGGGCATCACCCCAGAGGTCACTAGGGTTAATCAATTACTCGGACTTTCTAGACTGTTAAAATGAGAGTCTATTTACTTTCAAATTAAAAATGGTTTGTTCAAGAGAGAGAGTAAGTAGAGCCGGACTCGTAGAAAGAGAGAATGGCCCCGATTTTCTGGCTCTCTCTTTCTCTTATAGGTTGGCTACAAGGTTTTCTGGGCCAGAAGGACACCGTTCTCATAGCGGATTGGTTGAGACCAATACGCAATGCGAACCTCGCGTCCTCCTGACCCAGTTACGCACATGGAGACGGTATCGATCTCCATGTGTGTATTTTTACTTTAAACTTCCTTTCCTAGTCTGGTAACTCGGAAAGGAATATGTATAACAAGCTGCACAAAATGGGGGAAGGGTACTTTTTTCGCTTGGAGTTGTCTACAAAATGAGTAGTGTTGCTAAATTGTAGTAGAAACAACAATGTAGCAAAATAAAAACTCATTTGAAAATACGGGCAAACAGGAAGCATCAGTAAAATCAGAAATTTTCTATCCTCGTGTGTATACTCAAAACCGAACTCTAAGCGCAATGGTTGGGATTTTGTTTACTATTCCATCCAGGGATAAAATTGTCGCTATGAGCAGCATTAGAAAATTTTGGTGATAAAATTTCGAGTGAAAATCTTGCTTTGCACTTCGATTTACTATAAGTCATTCCGAAAGTTAAAGGAACTTCTATTGTTTTACTTATTCACTAGTTATTGATTTAAGAAAGTGTTAGAATTGCCGAAATTTTTTTTTTAATAAGAACAAACTGGTATCAGTGCTTCAGATTAGATTTTGTTGAGGAAATCAATATCCTTACAGATATAGTTCCATATAATGATGAACCTTACTTACGTAAAAAATCTGCGACAAAAGTTATTTTTATGTAACTGTATCTATTTTTCAATTTNAATGATGAACCTTACTTACGTAAAAAATCTGCGACAAAAGTTATTTTTATGTAACTGTATCTATTTTTCAATTTTTAGTAAGTGATGACCTTTTTTCGGATAGATTTTTGAGATTTTCAAAAAAGAAATTTATTTATTTACTTTCAGGNTTAGTAAGTGATGACCTTTTTTCGGATAGATTTTTGAGATTTTCAAAAAAGAAATTTATTTATTTACTTTCAGGTCAAATTAATCCGCCAATAAATTTTGCGTTTTCATGGAACCATCGTCTATCTGAATGCTTAATAAGTGGTTTTAATTTATTTCGGAATAATTTTTACGGTTTACAAATACAGTTTACAAGGGGCCAAATTAATCCGCCACTAATTTTGCCATTTTCTTGGTATCAAATATGAGTTTAAATTAAAAAAACAAGTTCACATCGTAAAGTATTTTGAAATTTTCAAAAAATATATTTGTAGTGGCAAATTAATCCGCGACTAATTTTGGTATTTTCCTGGTACTAAATTGTAAACGGGATTAAATATGATCCTGTTTTAAACAATTTTTGTAAATTAAAAATTATGCTTCAAAGAAAAATTAATCCGGGATCGATATAGGTAATTAGGAAATTGTTGTTAAGGTGTCAAGTTAATCTATTAGGACGAATGATAAATTTTACAAGGCAGCATAACCCCTAATGCTGTGGATTTTAGGTTTTCTTTCATGCTCCCTACACCTTAAAGTCAATCTCTTGTTTTCTTTCAGAGTGAGATCAAGGTGTCGGGAGTGACGAATGTTACATTAGAATATCTATAATTAAAAAAAAATTCAAAATTAATCAGCTAACTTCACGTCTATTATTCACTACTTGTTTGCCGGCTGACTCAAGCCGATTTTGTGAAAGACGGAGAAAGAAGCCCCGGGTTTATTTGGCTGTCCTTATACTAGTGTATTGTGTTATATTTAACATGAAGCCCCTTGCATAGTACAATTCCCTATCCATATTAGTAATGAAAAATGATCAAATAATTTAATAAAAATCACATTTTTGTTTAGATATCGNTTTTTTGTTTCTATATCGTTTTCAATTAATTTATAACTTTAAAGATTATTATAAATTAAATGATTCCACAAATTGGCAATGAATAATAATCAATGTTTTCGATTAAAAGTTTAGTGTATTTATTTTTACAAAATCAATGCTTTCAATTAAAATTTGACCAATAAATTGGTTGGTGTATTACACCAAATATAGTATACACTAGTTTGTCATAGATATATCAAACAAAAATTATTATTTGATGATCACATGAACACTTCTTTCTCACCGTCCGACCAATTAGTGAGAAACTCCAAAAATAGCGCTTCACCGTTCTTCTGGCGATTCGTATAGTAGGGAACTGGTGTTTCATATCTGAAACTTTGTGGGGGTTCCCATGACGGTTTCTCACCTTTCCACACTACTCGAAATTCGATGTCGTTGCCGTTCCAACGATGTCCGCCAATTTTTGTGAACACGAAATTCTTCTTCACCCTTCCACGCTTTGCCTTTCCTACACCTCCATTGATTTGTGGTATTGTGTTTGGTATTTTTCTTGTCACTACACATGCTTGACGAGGGGTTGACGGAAGGACGATAGCCATTTGTTGACATGGAGTTGGTGAAAAAACGTCCGCCATTTGTCCATTGTTCATAGCACCAATAGATCTGGAGAGATCTTTAATCTTTTAACAGGGTATTGTGCCCATGGCACTATTTGATTCTATTTAACCAAAATATGAGAGAAAAATTAGCATAATTTTACTCAGATGTCGAGTCAAGTTCATACCTAATATAGGATCCTGTAACGTAAAATTGGGATGTAATGAATCGTCCAATTGTTCAAAATCAAACTCCTGTAAGTGTACGTCAAACATGTTTGCATTTGTTGTCATTTGTTCCATCAGTTCTTAAAATTGAAACAGGTTTTAAGTGTTTTACATAATTCGAACGTGATCTATATACCTTCAAATTGAGAGGCATTCACAAGACGTGTTGGTTGGTACTCCATTCTTAGTATGTTCAATTGTGATAATTCAAGTAGAATTAGGTCCTGGTGAAATTAATTCTAACACAATATACCTAAAAAAATTACACAAAATACCAAAATAAAAAGTTATACATGATTATCTTACCAAGTTTATTCTTCTGTTCAATTAGCTTGCATAGTAATTCCAAATTCTTCGCGGAATGTGTTACAACGTGATTCAGCTGGTGTTGCAAAAATTTAATTTTAAACGTGTTGAACTACTGTTTTTTTTTCAAATCTTCAAGTGTCTGAGCCATTTTAGAGGAATTAATTTATTTTGATTATTTAAGTTAAATGACAATATCATAGGTTATGTTTTTAGTTATAAATGAAGTATTTTATTGACCATTGAAACTAATAGCGATCATTTTTTTTGTTTACACTTCAGATTTCATATATCAAAAACATTTAATCGTGTTTAAATGTATAATACATTGATTTATATGAACAAGGCGCCTTTTCTGATAAGTCAGTTTATATAGATTAGAGTAAATTACTTAACTAAATAGTGGTCATTTTCTTTGTTTACACTTCAGATCTCATATATCAAAGACATTTAATTGTGTTTAAAAGAAAAATTAACATTGCTTTCATATTACGCAAAGATTAGACTTCATCCTTATAATAAATCATTGCGTTTCTATAGATTAAAGTAAATCTATTAGCTTATACTATCTTTAAAGTTGTTGGAGAAATAATACTTTGATCTCCAACAACGAGACGCTTTCTCTAGTAGGTCAGTTCTCATAGGAATTAAACTTAACTTCATCCTTAAAGTTGATGGAGACCTTGTGGTACAAAATTGCTTGACGCTTGGATTTCCAACAATTATACTTTCCCTATAAGGTCGGTTCCCAAAGCAGTAGTCCCCTACTACTGTTGTTGACTACTTGAACGTTAGGAAAAAGTGCATAGATACTTAATAGTTATTTTTAATTAATTCGTAAAAATTTAAGATAACTTGTGGAACTTTCAACCATTCCGGGCGACAATGGGGAAAGGAAAAATTCTGCTGGTAAATACTAATACCCACCCAATAACATACAAATGTTTATATGGGAAGCATTTGAGATGTAAAAATTTATCATTTTAAGAAAATAATAATATTAAAAATGCCGGATAGCTATCAAAAATATAAAATTGATTGATGTGTCATAAATATCCCGTATTTATTATCCGTGATTTTACCTACTACGGAGATATTCCGGTTTGAACGGGATTTTTCCCGACTGAGCCAGATTGTTCGACTATACTGAACTTAAGTCAAATTCGCAGTTTTGCTAAATTGTTCGCAGTTGCCCGTCTACAAAATAAAAAACGATCATTACTTCAAGTAGAGCTAACCAAGGTGGTCAATGAGGTAGGGGAGTTCAGAATTTCCGAGAGAAAGAACTTTTCAAAATCAAGTTAAAGACAAGAGTAACATTCAATGTTACAAATACCCAGGATTTGGTCACAAATCTTTTGATTGCTCATCGGCTATGAGAGTAGCGATGACAGCAATTGTAAAGACTAAGGACGAGTCTTTCGAGAGAGAAAAAGTACACAGCGCTCAGAAATATCAGTCAAGATAATAATTTAAACTAGAAAAAGAAAATGACGAACCGTCAGTCATTTACCCAACTTTGAGACAGGTTAATATTGACGGAGTTTCAATTGTCAATTAAAAAAGTAAGGAAGATAAGTTTATAGGTATTTTGGACTCAGGATGCACTTATTCTCTTATGGAAAAGAACTTAGCTAAGTTAGTAAGTAACTTAATTGTTCCATTACATGAGGTATATTAATTGACAATGAATAATGAGAAATTAGAATTAGTAGGATTTGCATATATTCATCTAGAAATTGGAGGAAGAAAATTCTGATTTAAATTCTATATTGTAGTAAAATTACCAGTACCATGTGTATTAGGTAGGGATTTTCTTAACACAAAAAAAGTTGTCTTCTAATTATATAAAGAGGAATTTTGGTTCAGTGATGATCCAGATAAAAAGTTTAAACTTACGGATATCACAGGGATTAGAGGTTAGGTATTTTTTACAATAATTCTACCTGAAAAGGAAGAGATTTCAGAGATAAAAATCATTCCTAAAATTGAAAAATTTCTGAAAAAATTTCCACCGTAATGAAGGAAAATGGGAAATAGCATCTGAAATATGCGGGCTTCCTATCGAACGAATAAAGTTGAGATTTCGGGATTCATTCGGGTCCCTTTCTGCCGGATCCACTTGCCGGATCTCTAGACGGCCCAGCCGTGGTACCTGTGGTGGAGTAGAGCGACNCACCGTAATGAAGGAAAATGGGAAATAGCATCTGAAATATGCGGGCTTCCTATCGAACGAATAAAGTTGAGATTTCGGGATTCATTCGGTCCCTTTCTGCCGGATCCACTTGCCGGATCTCTAGACGGCCCAGCCGTGGTACCTGTGGTGGAGTAGAGCGACGTTACCGCTCCCGAGCCCGTGATTTCCGACCAACCTCGGCGCGATTGACCGGCGGTGGAATTGCCGGTATATATGATGGATATTGACGAAAAGGTTTAATTTTACGCCGATAGTCGACATTTTCTCCAGGATTTTGGAGAAGTAAATGGTTCGGGAGGGATGGAACTGCCACAGCCGTAATGGAAATCTTGGCCGTATTTTCGGCCAAGCCTGGTGGTGGAGTGTCCCAAACATTAACCGTCTGTCCGAGTCCAAGACGAGACCACATCGGACTCGTCCGACGCCGCCGAGGTAGATTTTGCGGCTCCAATTCACCCAAATTTTTGTTCGGGGACAAATACGGTAAACATTAACGGAGAATAATTGGTAATAAAAACGGTAAATTTTAACAAAAAGAATTCTAATTTTTTCAGGCCCAAAGTACGAAAAACGGTATTTAAACGATAAATCTTTAAGAATCTTACTCTAACAAGCTATAATGTGGTCGTAATTGTCGATAAGTTGCTCGTGGTCCTAAACAATTTGCCCATTTGTTTGGAGTAAAATTAGACTTATTCGCGGAAAAACCTACTCGAGCAGAAACAGTGTGCAGATTTACTGCCCTAACCGAATCGATGTTTCGACTGTCAGTGGAAACAACAGAAGGAAAATCGGAATGAACGGAATTTCCTCCTGACAAGTCTGGCATATTGTCAGTAGAAAATTGAATCAGCGGTTGAGACGAAAGTCTCAGTAAATCTAGCTGCAAATGTAAAAACCTATCAATTTCTAATTGAAGAACACCATCGGTATTATCGGTCGTATGGGTTTAATTTTACATTTTGTAGCGACACTATTTTCGATTTTTGCTTCGCAGCGTCTGGCAACGTCTCAACAAGGATGTTAGTTGGACTTGTATGTTTGATTACACGAAATGGCTCCTTCCATTTCCCTGTCAACTTACTAGAAAGACCCGGTTTACACGTAAATTTTCAAATTGCTACAAGTTGATTTTTCTCATAAGTGATTGGCAGATGTGCGGAATTGAACGATTGTTGGAAATTTTGCTGAGCCACGATGGTATTCCTTCTAGCCTCAGGTAATGCCTCCTGAACAAGAGGTATGGAAACACTCTGTTCCTCGTCTTCAAGCCATTGACGTAAAGTCGGTAAAAATTGTCACACGGTAAATTTAGCTCCCGGCCATACATCAAAAAATACGGAGAATGTCCCGTAATTTTACGAACAGTGGAATTCATCGCGAATGCAGCCCGTGGAAGGTACTGATTCCATCTTTTTGGTTGGCTTGGACAAATTTAGCGAGAATACGTTCTACTGCCCCCTTTGCCCTTTCGTCAACTCCATTAGCTTGAGGATGGTAAGGAGCTGTGCGGATTAATTTGATTCCTCGAGTCTCAGCAAAATGAGAAAGTTCCATGGAAGTAAAATGTATCCTCTGATTGTTAACAATTTTAATTGGACACTCGTGACGATTGATCAAGTAACGTTCGACAACTTGAATAGCTTTCAGAATCGTCATAATGGACAGATGAAACTTATATATAACGTGTAAAAAGTCAAGTAACCGTAAGGGCATACTGGCTACGTCGCTGTGTAATTGACAATGGACCTATGAAATCAATTCCTACAACCTCAGATGGAAATTATGGTGGCTCCATCAGATTACTTTGAGCCATTACATTTACTGGAGTACTGGAGTATTTACATTACAGTACATTTACTGGAGCGAGGTTGTGCAGTTGACAAGTAGCGCAGGTGAGAAGAAAACGAAGTACATGCTTTTACATACTTGGCCAGTAATATCGACATTTAATTGAATGCCGTTTTGAATAAACCCATATGGCCACAGGAAGTAACGTCAATTTTGGTAATTATTTGTTTCCAACGTTTAGCCGGAATAACAAACGCCATAGTCATTCGGGATCTTGGGCTGGTCAGTCTCCTCACTCCAAAAATTAATTAGTATTTTTCAAAAGTTAATTTTCTTTTCTTTTGTTGTTGGCTAAAGTGATTGGTTTTCGAGAATCACTAATTAAATTGGATTAATTGTTGTTTGTATTATTTGAAGTCCCAGGAGAAACTTCAATTATTGTTATTTTTTATTTGTGTTTGGTGTCCCTAAAAGGGACTTGAGGGTTAGTGTTGCTCCTCTGGACTATCGGATTTATTGGAAGAGAGGAGCCTGCCTTCATCCAGGGGTAGAATTTTTACTGAAGCTGCGAAGCAGCTTCGGAGGAAATTTTCGCCAAAAAATTTTTTTAAATAAACAATTTTACAAAGTAAAATTTTTTTAAAGAAGATTTCCTCCCAAAATTTTTTTTTTAAATNTTTTTTTAAATAAACAATTTTACAAAGTAAAATTTTTTTAAAGAAGATTTCCTCCCAAAATTTTTTTTTTAAATATTTTCCTCTAAAAATTTTTTCCTCTCTAAATTTTTTTTCCTAAATACATTCCTCCAAAAAAATTTTACTACCATCTTTTGTTCCCAAAATTTTTTCTTCAAACAATTAATCAATTTAATTGAAAGTTTGTCAAAACCATGTGGGGATTCAGGAATTCAATCCTAATCTTCATCAGAATCACGGTCGGCTGGAGTGTAGACGTCACCGTCAGCAAACTGTTGATCACAAGTGCAAATCAGCGACATAATATTCCAGCAGCAACAAAAGATTCCACAGATCTGGAGCAGCCTTTCCTCCACAATTCATAACATCTAGGACTCCAGTTGCAATGTCCACACTCGATCCAGGGAATATCTGCATCGGAGGGAGCTTTTGCATAGTGAAGGCTAGACCTTGACCTCGGCTGTTCAGTTACTGGTTGGTTACTTCTTCTGACAAACTCCTTCTTGAATTTAAGAAGTGTCAGCATTGGTTCCTCATCCTTGTGCGGGGTAACACTTGGAGCTCTACGTTGGAGAGCTTCTTTCACTTTATCCTGTTAATCATATAAAAATTAATCTCATGCTAAAAAGCATATTTTGAAAGTTTAACTTACGAAGCTTAAGATGTCCAATTTCAACTTCAATCGTGGGTTAGTTGAAATGTCTCTGATGAAGTGGTACCCTGAGACTTCTTTGCACCCACCGGAGTGCACACAAACCCCCCTGTGGATGTACGGGTATTTGAAACCTTGTAGTATTGTGGCTTTCTGGCTTCATTTCTTGCTTGTGAAATAATGTCACACACCAATCCTTCTAAATCTGATCCAGAATATCTGTTCAGACAAAAAGTACATTAAATTGACCTTTGCAGTAGGTACCTTATTCCTTCTACAAGTTACCCTTTCGTTTTTTCTCCAAGCTCTAGTAATTCCATACCACTAAGTACTAAGTTCATGTCATTACCAGAGCAGCACAAAGTGATCCTTATGATGAATAAATGCCACCTGCAATACCCAACACGGATATCTGAAAAATATTTGAGCAAACTCAGACGATGTCGTAAAGGTATCCTCAACAACACTAATGTCCGCAGTAAAGATGTCCTAAATATATCTTTACAAACATCTTCAAGGAATGTCTATTTTATATCTTTTGGATTTTTAATATGATATCCTAATTGTATCACGCCAAAGATATGTTGTAGATATTTGGTAAATAAATATTCCAGAAACAAAAAGTGAGTAATTTTATCAGAAAATTAACAGAAATTAACTCCCTTTAATTACGTTCGGAATGAAAAGTTAGATAAATATAATTTGGTTAAATTCATTTTCTATCCATATAACACTGTATTGGGTTGGTTTAAAGGTAAGGCAAGTCAAAACAATTGTGGTCACGCGTTTGTGTTTTTTCTCCGAAGCACCAAGATGTTAGTTCATTCCATCTCCATTAATTTTGCTACTGATCTGAAAAAAAGCAAGTTTAAAGAATAAATTAGCAATTTGAAACAATATAAGATTTTGAAGTAGGTGTTTTACTTCTTGTTCTGATGGTATTTGAGTGAATCCAAAATTTTTGGAAGGTATCTAGTAATCTCTTCATTCACAGCCTTTTCGTTGACATCTTGTAGGTCACGGCGTAGTCTCAAAGCATCTAGGCAAAAAAAAATTGGAACTTTAATTTTATCATACTTAGAAATGAGACATGTCTTACCGCAGATGATTTTACGCTTTGTAGCATGGTCGGATAAGCCCTCATCACTTCCCAAATCCGAGGTTAACTCTCCGGTCGGTAGACATGCCTTGCGTTTTGATACAAATCTATTAGAATCAATAAAAGAAAGTACATCTGTCTCAGAATTTAAATATCCAATGGACATATTCTAAATTTAACAGATGTATAGTCTGCTAATTTACGTTACTATATTAAGGTTAAAGATTAGGTTAGGTTAACAACTTACCAAACCGTTTTAAAACTATTGCATCATAACCAGACCAAGTATCAGTGTCAGGTAATTCTTTTTTTGTTATGGCGCGGGGAGTCCTATCTGATTTATAATTTGGCCTGAAACAAATTCCCCCATCGAACCAAGAAGACGGGACGACCTTTACATTGTTTGACTCGATGAATTTTACGATTGAATACATCTTTGATTCACTAAAATAATAGAAATTTTAGTTATACAAAATTAATATTATTTAGCATAATTATCGCACAGCAATAAGTTAATCTACTACACTCGAATAGATTTCTGCCAAAAAAAATCCAAAATTTTAAATTGAGAATTTACGAAGATTCAATACATAATGTGCAAGAATCTAAATAAAACTTAAGTTTGGAATTTGTCATTGAATCTTTAAAACTATAGGTTTGATTTATGGCTACTAACTTGAATTAAAGAACTTGATGAAGTCGAGATCCGACCTTCAGAAACAATTGGTTGTTCGGTTGGATGAGTCCGTGATAATTCTCTCTAATAAGGTTTTATTTAGTTCCAGTTTCCGAATTCTTCTTAAATGTCTTTTCCCGTAAATTTTTTTGTGATGAATCATTCCCATTAATAGTCAAACTAAAATAAATTTCTAAAATGGCGCGTCTAAGTGCTCAATTTGAGATCTGAAATATATCATAAAGTGATCTTTAGTCATATTGCTTAAAGTTGACATTAATAAACCTTTACGATATCATCTGCATGTCATAAGGACGTGAATAAGATATAAACTAAACATCCCACTAGGTTTTTGTCTAATAACTTATCTAATCAGAAACTCAGCTAAATTTAACTCTATATTCACATCTAATTGAAATCTACATAACCGTGGGATATGCTGGGCCTCGTTAAGATAAGATTTAGATATCTGAAGATATCTTGTGCTACTCGGGTACCCAGTTGCTTCTTGAATATTCCAATTCTTTCTTGTTTTCTTGGTAATCGTATATAAAAGTTTTACCTAACCGACGTCTAACTGAATCTTCAATAAGGTATGGGTGATTGGTAGCCCCAATAATTGTAACTCTTCCTGCCAACTGTGAATCCACTCCACGAAGGAACTTATTAACAATGCCGGCTTGACTCGCTTGACTTTTCGAAACAGAGTTACTTTTTCTAGGAAGCATTCCTTCCATCTCATCTAAAATGAATAAAAATGATAAGGTTATTATATTTAAAAGAATAGGCTTAGTACGAAGTTCTCAATTAAAAAGTGGAGACGGGAAAGTGAAAAAAGATAATCCCACCGACTCAACTCATTATTTTCAGACGATATGCTCTTTGAAGAAAGTATATTATATCCAACTTTTTATTAATCATGCTTATAACTTTAACTATAAAAATGATGCAAGGTTGTCTTTCTTTTGCTACTTGTAGCAGGCATTTACAGCTCATCTCAGATTCTCCGATATATGGTCCAAAAATGTCAGACCCGCCAATGTTTAGGTAGGAAACTCCATATTTTTCTGCTTCATTCGCCAACCCTGTTACTAGTTGTAACTTTCCGCAACCTGGAGGCTATAGAAAAAAACTGTTAATTGTAAAGCTTAAGAATTATAAATTATACACTAACTCCAAAAAGAAAGGCGTGTGGGGCTGGGGGTCTACTCGTTTTGAACAAATGAGGAAACCGGATTGGATCCAAAACCATTTTTGTCAACTGTGACTTTACATCATCAAAGCCTATGACATCGTCCAAATTGGCACTGTTCCTTGGTGCATCGAATAGTCTACGGAGGCGTCCTTTGAAGACTTCTGGGTCTAAGCCATTCCCACCACCACGACTTGAGTCGTAACTACAGAATTGATTATTTTATTTAAATTAATATCCAAATTAATGTCTAAAAAACAGTACATGTCACAAGCGAACAGACCGATTTTGGGTTCTGTAATTTCCCTCACACTGAAGAAATAATGATGTTGGGTGTTGAGATTATCATAAAACTTGCTGCGAGATTCATCTCTTCACTGCGGAGTATAACCAAAATCGGTCTATTCGCTTGTGACATGTACTGTACCAGTTTAGTTGATCCCAATCGTTATTAGTGCTGCCAATAAAAACTGTTAGTTTGTGCTATACCTAGCAAAAGCATTAATTCGTTCATTCAATAGTAGTTGAGCTCCAGAAAAGTGTGCTGTTGGAGAGTCAGAGTCACTACTCGTATCTTGATTATCTGAAAAAACTTTCAAATTAGTCTTTGCTCTAAATGCCCCGTCAAGGTTATTTCCTTCGGTTTCATCAGATGTGAGTTCAGAACTCAACCGTTGATATTTTGTAATGTAAGGCATTGATAAATCTAGTATTGATTTCGCTGCTCCNGGCATTGATAAATCTAGTATTGATTTCGCTGCTCCAAATTCTGGGTTGGAATTGTCGTATAATCTGTAGAAACAATAACGTAAAACAAAATGCCAAATAAACTTGTAAAAATTTTTTCTACCAAATGATTTACAAAAAAGTGAAAACTTTTTTTTACTTACACTGAGCAACAAGTCCAATTCCTTCTTTCAACTTTCTGCAGCACTTTCTCATCATTCCTTGCACATGGAAAGCATCGGCTTCATTGAACATGTTAAATGGCAAGTTCAAGTTCGTGTCATCCGCCTGTGGATTGCTTGTAGCCATTTTCACTGTAATTTAATTTGTTAACTTAAGCAGCTATTGCTCTGGTAATAAAGAGTCCCTGTCGGAGACTAAAAATATCTTTCTTTGCTTCTTTGTACACTCTGAAATATTTCGTAAGCTTCCCAGAGACTGGGCAGTACTCTGAAGGATCATTCGACGGCGTCAAACAAATTTTATGCTGATCTCATGATGTTTAAAATAAGCAAACTGATTTGATTCGGAAACAATAAATTTTATCTTAATGA
Source organism: Holacanthella duospinosa (assembly GCA_002738285.1). Classification (NCBI taxonomy): domain Eukaryota; kingdom Metazoa; phylum Arthropoda; class Collembola; order Poduromorpha; family Neanuridae; genus Holacanthella; species Holacanthella duospinosa. The sequence continues at coordinate 544,999 of NIPM01000029.1, forward strand.
TGCAGGGTGTTCTTATAACACTCATTCTCACAACCAAACAAATCCAAACAAAAAAGTTCAGTCCAGTAGTTTAGAAAGTCATATTAGTTTGAGTTCAGTTTTGTCTTCATTCTTTTTTAGCAAAACAAGTAAAATTAAAATTAATTATTTCTTATTAAAATGGCTACAAAATACAAAAGTAAACAAAAAGAAAAATGTAAGTATTGTGATGATGATGCAGTACCTATGCAAGCGGACAACCTAAAGCGCCATCAACAAAAATTCCATTCTGATCAACTTCAAAGCTCAAGCAAACAAATGGGAATGGTGGCATTTTTGGTAAATAAAATTTGCATGGTATAAAATTTTTACTTTTTAATCAAACTAAATTATATTAATTACATTAATTACAAACTAGGCTGACATGGAATTGAGAAAACGAGAAAGAGAAGAAAAAGATAAGGTCGAAAAGGAAACTAAAGAAAGAGAAGAAAAAGAACGTAAGGAACTAGAAGAAAAGGAAAAGAGGGACAAGGAAGAAAAAAAAAAGACCAGGAAGAAAAAGAAAGAAAGGACCAGAAAAAACGGGAAGGAAGAAACACGAAGAAAAAGAGTTTAAGGAACAAAAAAGAGAGAAAGGAAGGAACAAGAAGAAAAAGAAAGGAAAAACCAGGTAGAAAACAATAAAAACAAATGGAGGAAAAATTGGTTAGAGGAACGTCTCCTGTAAATTTTCATGAATTGCTAATGATTTTGATTTCATTATAGGAAAGCTCAAGAGTTGAATTGGACCATCAAATACAATTGGAGGCTGATCTTTCTGAAGAAAATTATGCAGAGTCACCACAATTTATAACTACAATCGTAAAAAAAAATAAGCTTTCAATTCTCATAAAGCTTGAGCATTTATGAAAAAATTAATTTCAGGATGCTAAAAAAACCATACAAAGAGTAAAACAAACTCGCGTTGACTCGGAGGTTTCTTCTTCTCAACCTCATAGTTCTGTAGATAATTTTGACTACTTGAAGTCGTATTTGGATAGAAAGTTTAAGGAAATGACATTGAATTTGCAGAAGAATACATTTCTTCGACGACCGATATATTATTCAGAAATTGGAGAAGCGTCAGTTTCACATGAAAGTGACGATTTTGAAAGACGTTCTTTATCTGTAAAATCTAGTGCAAGTCATTCCTTTCAAAGTGCGACTTTTCATTCAACCCAGGCAGGCAATATTACACATGAAGAAGAGGGACCCAATATAAAAGAAGCTTGTCGAATGCGCAAAAACTATTTGTTCGCAAAGCCAAGTCCATCGACCAAATTTTACAACATTGTAATGATCTAGAAATTTACTACCCCACCGAGGAAGCTGAGGAAATGCATCAACCTACTGCCCTTTGTTGCAAAATATGTTTTCAACACGGGAAAACGCTTGGGGTTTTACGATATGACTTTGACAATGGCAAAACTTCATTTCTAAAAAACAACCCCCTGCATTCCAGAATTTGAAAACTCGAGTACTTGAGCATTATGAGAGTAACATACATAGCATTCAGGTTGACAAAATATATCAGGAAAAAGTTACAAAAAGAAATTTGTCGATTGGTCGTACCTTGGCCAGTAGCGCTTACAAGTCAATAATATATATCAAGTATATGTTCATCACAGCTATCAAGAGTATGAATTGGAAGTAGCAAGTGACTCAGCTAAAGGATTGCATGTTGGCACGAAATGTCATTCTCGAAAATTTTCAGCAGAAATGACCGAACACTTCTATAGTGGATTACATAATAAACTTGATTCAGCTCTTTCTAAGAATCTGCCCGCTACTGGAAAACCCTCTTCTTTCTCAATAGTTGCGGATAAAATCACTCCAGCAAAGAAGTCACAACAAATTATAGCAATTATAACTCATTTAAATGGGGAAAACAAAGATATATTATTAGAAGTTGTTCCTGTGTCAAACCATACAGGCGTTGGTATAGCAAAGGCAATACATGAAGGTCTCCTGCAGCACTTTCGATCCGAAGAAATTAAAGAAAGTTTAAATTTTATTTCTTATAATTTAAGGTATCAATTTACTAACTTAAAAAATTTTTAGATGCGTTGGTGGGGCATTGGATGGCCAATACATCAACCTTAGAGTTCCAGAAAAACTAATGAAGGGAATGGGTGTACAAAATGAGGATGACCAAAAATGGTACTCATTTTGTTGGGATCCAGCACATTTGATTGAATTATCGGAACAGGATGTAAGAGTTAAATCCGAGAAAACCATTATGAAGTGGGTAAACAAAACACGGGGTATCATCCAAGAAGTAAATAAGGATATTGGTTATGGAAAAGCTTACGGAGAATTTCTTGAATATGGTGGGACTAATGTAAGGCGGCCCGTCACCTTCTCAGATACTCGCTTCGCAACCTATGCAGAAAATTCATACAAAAACTTCACAAATAATTTCCCCTACATCTGCGACAGGCTAAATGATATGCAGGATGATCTTCTTCGAAACATTAATAACGCTTCATTTGTTTTGAAAGCAAATGCTTTGACAGATATTTATTCGGAAATAAGAAAAATGTCCAGAATTGTTCAAGATCCCTTGCTACTACCATGGGAAACTGAGATTGCGATTTATAAAGCAATAAAGGAGTTAGAGAACATGAAAAAAAAACTCAGTGGGTCGATAACTTCACTTGAAACTGTAAATGTTATACTGCCGAATTGGGACAAGGCCATTGCAAAGTTGACTCTAACGTCGACTTACCAAAACAAACCAGTGCTTATAAAAAAATCCGCTACAACTTCACTCAGATCCCACAGCCAAAATTATGACTTTCACTCTGATAGAGGAATTCAAGGTCAAGTACTTCGAATTGGGAAATTGGCGTCAGACTACATTCAAGAATTTAACTCTAAGTCAACCAACCGATTTAAAGAGACTAGGAAATATTCTACTGAAATTGGATCTTCAGTTTTCAGAGTTGTTCTTCGGGAGACTACTGAAGACGTTCTTGAATCTTTATGTCAGTACTCGGTATTAGCAAAAAAAACAGAGAATTTAGATTCTACTGTCAGTTCTGAGGATTTACGGACACAATATGAAATATTCAAAACGATTGTGAAGGACAAGTCAAAAGATAAAAAATACACGGATGAAAAAGGAAGACTAATGCAACGAGTTTTGTATAATGATTTTTTGAATGATCCTAGACATTTTGAAAGTTGTAAAGAATTGTTACATTTGTTACAAACTGTAACACTGAGGACGCAATGTGAAGCTGTGGTGGAGAGTATGGGGAGTGTATTAAAGGATCGTCTCAGCTGCAGAGGGACGCTTGGTGACTCTCGGATTTCGAAGGAAATGTTCATTAAATGGAATGGACCTCCTCCTACATCTGCGGTGGACCCACTTCTTGACACAGCTTTGGACCTTAAATTTGGAAAAAGAAATTGGCAATTTGAACGGCGTACCAAACGCACAGACATGTCAAAGGATTGGGAAATCTCTAAAGTGGTGGACCATGTAAATAAAATTAACGGAAAAATTTCACTTCAGTAATTGTTTTGTTTTTTGTATTAATTGTTCTATTAGGAAATCTTATTTATATATTGCAAATATAACCTACAACTTTTACTTTAGTTTTAAAAATTTGGGAGAAAATTTTGGCTCAGATTTTGCTTCGGAGGAAATTTTAGGTTTTATGAAAGAAATTCCACCCCTGCCGTCATCCCTGACATTAACACCTCCACCATCATCCTCATCATCCAACCCTGCAGGTACCCTCAATTACATTTTTTTTATCAAACCGCGGCACTTTCCGCTCAACACAAACTGACGAGCAGGATCTCGCTCGGAGGATTGGTTCATCGGTGTTTCACCAGATCCTTCGGTGGCTGCTAACGGCAGACTGCTCCTCTCATCACTGCCCGACAGGTCATCTAGAGTTTTGATCATCTTTCTGGTATTTTTTCATCTGTTGTTTCTAAGAGATCCAGACTCAGTAAGTTTTGATATTTTTTTTTGCAAACTTTTTACAAATTTATTCATTATTTTAACACCGTTTACCCCGTTAAATTGTATCATTTTTCATCGAATTTTCATTGGATTTAAGTGATTCTATTTCCCACTATTTCCGAAAAATTTTCAAATTTTTTTCTGCAAATGTGAAAGCTAGTATTCACTAACTTTCACCGTCAACATTTCATATCGATTTACCGTCAAAATTTTTAATAGAAACAGCCAAAATGGTTCATTTTTTAGGCTATTTGTGGTGGTTACAACTATTATTTTTTTTGGAAACTTTTTTAATTTTTAATTTTCGCAAATTTTTTCAAATTTTTTTTACAAATTCATTATTCTTCTGCTCATTTACCGTTAATTTCATCGAACCATCAACGGTTTACAGTCATTTCCGTGAGTTTTCAGTGAGTTTCATCGTTATTGTCTCTGCTAGTGATGCAACCGTTTCGTTTCAAAACGAAACGAAAAACCGGTTTCCGTTTCGTTTTCGTTTCCGTTTTTAGGTTTTCATGAAACGAATTTTCCGTTTTGTTTCGTTACGTTTACAGTTTTGCAGTAAAAAACGAAACGAACCAAAACGAAACGAAACGGAAAACCGTCACGTGGGTGTGCGACAAGGTAATCTTGGTTTTGAAAAAATTTGAAATTTCTTAAAGTAAACTTGTAAAACTTGACTTGATAAATCTTTCTTACACTTTTTATACTCACATTTGTTCCGCCAGTAGATGTTTATTTATGTTTCGAATACATCCGCCTAGCTGCTATTTTTAGTTGGGCAAAATTAGGATATGGGATTGGTGAAGGATTTTGATTTCAAAAGATCCAATATTGGTTTAACCTTACTCAGGGTCACGAGTCACGAGATAATTAATTTTAGAAATAATTAACGATAGGAGGTTTAGACAAATATTTCATTAAATGTTGGAGTAAATGAACAAAATTATTGTTTATTTACTCCAATATGGGTCAGAAATACATCAATCAACCTAAATATACCGATCGGCCATTGAGCAATTTCTACAATGCACAACCATACAGTATGCCGGATATCAAGCATCCAGTAATACCTGGTTGCCGGATATCGGATATCCGACAAACTTGCTTACAGAAACTCAAATTGCCTATAATTTTTATCAAAAAAAATGCGTTTTGTGACACTTTTCAAGAAAACGTGCAGCAGTCGATTTTTTAAACGCTTATCTAATAGCACCACGCGTAGCACTTCGACTTTTTCGGTGCTCATTTGTTTAATATTAATAAAATTATGTATTCATTTCTTAAGATTTCTGAAAACACTTTTTAGAAAATTATGGGAAAGAACACCTAAAATTGTCCAGTATTCGGCGATCAGTCTATCCGGCAGAATTTATTGTAGGTTATTCGGAACATCCCAAATTGTCACTTTTTAACCATTAAGCCCAAAATTCTAATTTTATGCAAAAAAGATTTAGCAAAGAGCACAGAATCAAAGTAATTTCAAGTTTGATAAGTTTAATGCAGCATAAGGTGCATGCCATATCTACAAGCTACACAAAGTTATTCATCAATTGACGTCGTACTCGCTCAAATCTAAATCGGTACCTTTAGCTAATAAGTCATATGCTAACTTTATTGCAATGATTTGCAAAATGTTGTAAACATTTTGCAAATTACTATTAACAATGTATATCACATCCGTAATAGACGCTGAATTTTCGGTTGATTGACGTATTACTTACCCGGATTGTACAAATGTTTCGAAATTAATATTTTTGTTCATTTACTAAAACATTTAATGAAATATTTTTTTTGTCTAAACCTTCTATCAGTAATCATTCTAAAAATTAATTACTTCGTGACTCACGAGGCAGAGTAAGATTCAACCAATATTGAATCTTTTGAAAGCATCAAAATTTTTTCCTATTCCCGTACCCAAAATTTGCCAAACTATGACAAGCAGCCGAGGTGGGTGTCTTCTAAACAAATAAATCTTACCTGATGAGAAAAAGTGGAGTTCAAAAATTGTTAGAAATACAATTTAAGGAGGATACGTTAATGGCATCATTAACACCTACTGATTCAACGGACATGGATGAAACTCGAGAGAAAGTGTTAAGTTGGGACAGCGACAATAACAACGATTATGAAGATAGAACATCAAGTGTAAGTACAGGAAAGAAGCTCAAGTTGAGGTCGAAAGTGCATGACCATTTCAAGTTTGATGCAAAAACAGACAAGTATTATTGTAAACAATGCAATTAAGAATTCATTGCAATGCAAAATAAATGCCCGTCATTGATCGTAAAATCATATTCAAAATTTCTTGTTTTGTTTACATAATTGTTTATTTTAGAAATCAATTTTCTAAATTGCGTGACGGCTCTACGGGGAATCTTTAGAACCAAATTAAGAATAGACATCCAAAAATGAAATCAACCACAAGTACAGTTATAACTGTCAAAGACTTTCTTTTGCCTAAACCTGAAGTAACTTGTGAAAATAATTCTCAGTTTAAATTACATACATGCACTACATACTGCTTTTCTTATTTGTTAGAAATTTGCACCTGATGGGTTCAAACGAAAATTGGTGAAAGTCATTGTAATGGAAAATGAAACTTTTATGTTAGCTGACAGTGATAATTGGAAAGAATTGTTTCTATATTTGAACCCAAGTGCAAAAATTCCTTGTCGAACTACAATACAAACCGAGATTGGCGAAATGTATCGACTTGAACTGGCTGAACTTACTCGCATTCTAAATGTAACTATTTTATCTTTCTTGTTTAACTTCTTCAGCTCATTTAAAGTTTGCCTACTATTTTTTCAAGGAATCCCCAGAAAAAATTTCTTTAATTATTGACTGCTGGACGTCAAGTAATAACCATCCCTTTCTTGGCGTTATTGCACAGTGGATTGATCTGGATTGGGAGTACAACTACGTCATGCTAGATTTAAAACTTCTCAATGGGCCACAGAGAGAAGTGAATTTGGCAGTGGCAATCATGAGAAATCATTGATATGTATGCCATTTCTCATAAAATTTTATCAGTAACAACAGACAACGCATCTAATATGGATACATTTTTCACTCACTTTGAAGAAATTGCAAAACAAAAAGTAAGCGATAAGCTACAGGAAGTAATATCTTATTGACTAAACAAAAAAAATTATTGCAGGGATTACAATTTGATGTGCAGAACAATAGAGTTCGATGTCTAGCTCACATTTTGAATTTGGCATGTTAAGAAGCTATCACAACTGTAAACACCAAGGCTACCTCTTTGGATGGATTTGATCTAGAAATGGATGATAATTTAGATGTTGACCTCCTGAATAAAAAAGCATTTGTTGCTAAGGTGCGAAAACTTTAAAACCTTTATTTTTTTTAATAATTTTTTAAGCAAACATTTTATACTTTTATAGCTTCGAATGTGTATAGTGAAAATAAAATTTTTCCCTCAGCGAAGAGAAGCTTTTCATAGGCAATGTGCTGCTGCGAAACTTAATCAATTAGAACTAATTTGTGATGTAAAGACTCGATGGAATTCCACTTTTGATATGATCAAGCGTGCAGTTCTTCTGAAGATGGTAAGTTTACTAACTATTAAGTTAACTATAGTCATATAATCATTAATTTATCAGGCAATTAATTTGACTGTTATCGCCGACAAGGATTTGTCTCGCTTTGCATTAACTGAAGCAGACTGGCATGCACTAGATGAATTGTTAGAATTGCTACTGGTAACAAGTTGCTCAACGCTGACTTAAATGCACTTATTTCTTAATTTTTTTGTATTTCAGCCCTTTAAGGATATTACAGTATTTTTGTCTTCCGAGAAATATCCTACAATATCATATAGTTCTATTATGTACCATACTATTTTTAAGCACTTAGAACAATATGAAGTGAATTTAAAGCGGAATTTGACAGGAATTAATTCAACAACTGGTGAAGCTTACCCGGAGTCGATTAAACTAGCTGCATTTAAGGCCAAACAAAAAGTTGAAAAATATATTTCAACTTCAGATGGTGCAGTATACGTAATTGGCACAGCTTTGAATTTAATATAATTTAAGTACGGTCAGTAAATAAAGTATGGTTTTTTTGTATGGGCATACGAATGATAATTGTCACAGCGGCAACGTAAGAAGAATTGAACATGGTACACATGACAAATGTCAGTAGCCTGACATCTGTCAAGCCTGACATCGTACAAAGAAAACATGTTTTATTTATTACGCCAATGACATGTATATATATATGGCCATCAGAGGGTTTTTACAGAGGCGCCTAACTAGATTTGATATTTATAGTGCTAGACCCAAGATTCAAACTGGAAGTTTACTATGAGACAATGAAATTTCGTCAGAATATTATCTCAGGTTATAAAAGGTAAAAAAAATTGTCTTTTTATCCATGTACTGTAGTAAACGTATATTTATTTAATTTAGGCAAGTTAACGACATATGGAAAAACTTGTACAAATCAAATGAGGCTCAGCAACCTCCGAGATTGGAAAAGCTTTCATTTTTATCTCAATAGTTATTTTCGCTTAGAAAACAAGACAGTTATGGAAACGAATTGGAACGATTCTTGAAGGAGAAACCAGTGTGATCTGATCTTGCAGAGCAAGGAGCATTGGGATGGTGGAAGGTATTTTGCTGCTATTAATTTCTAATTTTATTTGTTTTAATTATTTTTTAATTCTACCTAGGTTCATGAAATGGAGTATAAGAATTTATCAAAAATGGCTCGAGATTATTTATCAGTCTGCGGCACCGGAGTTCCTGTTGAGAGGCTTTTTTCAATTGGTCCAGAAATTCTACAGCACAAGCGAAAAAGAATGTGCGCGGAAACTATTGACGAATGTGTGTGTCTTAAGTGTTGGCTTTCGTTTAAAAAGAAAAGAGAGAGTGCTAGTGCTTTTAGAAAGGTTGTAGTGGCAAAAATTTTAGGAAACCAAGAATAGTGTACGAGCAAAGGTTAATTTAAAGAGTAGATTATGGATTCGATCTAACCTATATTTAAAATTATTCTGCAGTAATAAATTGATTTGCTCAACCTAATTTTTTACCGTTTTCCGTTTTGTTTCGTTTCCGTTTCGTTTCGTTTTCGTTTTTGCCTACTTTTATACCGTTTCGTTTCGTTTCCGTTTATTCTGAAAAACGAAACGAAACGAAACGGTTGCATCACTAGTCTCTGCTCTTTTTGCAACCAGACAGGCTCACACATCGGCACCTTTCGCTCAGCTCAGCACAAATTTATTTATTTATTTCTACGCTCGTTTGACCCCGGGAGAGGTCAAGCTCTATACATCGGCTTTATTTACGCCGCTCCGCTCAAATTTGTGGTTATGTTTTTATTGAAATTTTTTTCTCGTTTGGATTTTAGCAATTTTTCCGTACTACCTTAGGATTGCCAGGTTTATCAAAATAATTAAAAAACATTTTTTAAATATTTTGAAAAATTTTTTTAGGATTAATTTTTTTTCTCATTTAATGTTTTTTTCTCTTTCACGTTCCATTTATTTTTATTTTTTGGTCTTTGGCTGGTTAATTCTTTCTACAACTGTTCACTATTTGGGCTTTTATTTCGTCATACGTTAAAACAACTGTTCACGATATGTTGGCCATAAATTGGGACAAGAAGGATGTCCAAGCTCAGGCCATAATTGTGCCATAATTGGCCGTAATTGTGTCCAAGCTCAAAGATGTCAATTCGGACTCAAGTGCTTTAACTAAGCAACACTTTTTGTCGACATTTTTAAATTACTGGATAAACCCAACTCAGTCTGTTATAGCTGCATTTTTGGAAATTGAACAACATGCCCGTTCTTTCAACGAAAAGGGGGTTAACATAGCAAACACTATGGTAATTACAGAAATTGTATCTTGCCTGCCAGACGATTCTTATTATTCATTTAAAAAAGCATGAGACAGCGTCCAAAAAACACGCAGTCTAATAATGCTTCGCGACTGCGGAAAGAAGATCTGGAAAAGCCCAGAGCGAAAAATCTGAAGGACAATAGAAAAAAGTCCACAGCTTTTTCAGTCTATTGCCCTAGCAAAAACCAGTCGAAAGACTCCAGGGCTGGAATTACTGAGCTCAAAATGCGTACAAACTCCAACAATTGCGGTAAAAAGAAGCATTGGAAAGCCGAGTGCAGAAGCCCAAAAAGAAATGGCGAAGATTCCCTAAATTGGCAACAATCTGGTTTCAATCACATCAATCTGGATTTAATAACCGTCAATCCAGATCGAGCCAATTTCAAACCGGAGACATAACTCGTCATAACACTCATTCATTAAAAATCCATGGTTTTTCAAACAATGGGAACTCGAACACCCAAGCAAACTCAGCACATGCATTATGGTCCACTGTAACCAAGCTGCCAAAGATCCTAACCTTTACTGGATCAGCGATTCTGGCACAACGCAACATATGGCTGGAGATAATCAATGGTTTGTCAATTATACACCTTTTTAGACTCCAAGGCCAGTCTTACTCTCAGATCAGAACAGAGTTAAGTGATTTATTCGATTTAGTAGTCCCCGAAACCCTTGTAAATAAGCCCCAAAATTCAACAATTGCCGACTTTTACAATATGGATACTTTAGTCAGCAATTTCGATGGTGAAGACGTGAGTATTTCGACTACTCTGTTCAGACGTTTGGTGTATTTTGATCCGATTGAGCGAAACAGCTTCATAGATACAGGCGCTTCACTCTCAGCTATAAAGCCATCGTTAATTCCGTTCATTTTTCCGAATATTGTCAGCGAGAAACCTGTTTTACCATTTTTTATCAGCCTTTCCATTGGTCAATCAACGGCTTAGTTTATCAATACGTTAATTTGACTTCGTTTTACCTCCAACAGTAAAAACGAAATTCTTCAAAGACCCATGAAACGAATAAAATTAAATGAATTAATTTTAAGTAAATGAAATTTAGACACAACTACCTTTAATCAGGACCTCTACTGTGCCAATTCCTTGTTTTTTAAATCACCATTTTTGCACAATGTTGGTATGACTTTAACGGTCTCCAAACTAGCAACAATGAACAAGTTGGAGTAAGGTACATTTTTAAATTTTGTTTACAAATATGGAATAATTGATTTAATATATATTTTTGCCATATCAAAATTTTTCGCATTCATCCTAAATTGTAGTTTGGAACATTGAAAAATTTTTCTTTTGGCGTTGATGTATTTAATATTTTTTGTGTAAGCTTGAATCTCATGTTTTGTTTTGTTGTATTAATTTTTTTCAAAATGTTTGCTCATACCAAATATGTTGTCTAAAATTTAGAAAGTATTTGTCAAATATTTTTCATTGCATTTCAATTTTGTCTTAGTTATTGTTACATTTTGAACATTTTTGGAATAAGTTAGGTGAGTCATCTGAGCTGAGCGCAAGCCAATGGAGTTCCGATTTTTGCCGACAATTGGCTTGAAACATTTCAACTACTCATCACGTTGGTCCGCCTTTACAAGTGTTAAAAGTCAAACTTGCAGTTTTGCTACGTTATCCACAGTTGCGCAGAAGAGCTCGTCTACAAAATAAAATACGGTCGATACCTGGTTGTGGCTGACTATGCTTAGCGTTATAACCTTATTCAGAACTTTGATCTGGTTTTTTCCCTAAATATTGACCTTTATTTCTTCTAAACTGAAAACTATTTCGGAGTCTACTGTGCCAATTTGAGTTCTGACTCTGTTTTCTTATATTATTTTCTCTTTCATTATGACTTTCCTGCTTTTTCTCAGGTTTCTCGTCATAGCTAACTAGTGCAGGTAAGGTTGACTGAACATTATTATAATTATCTTCTGCCACTAATTTAGCATGGGCTAACCTACAAGTCTTTAATAAGTCTTCTGGAGTTTTAAACTCAACCGGACCTAATGCTGTCTTTAATTTAGAATGTAAGGCTGACTTAGTCCTATGAGTCGACTCTTGTGTCGTCTCATTTGGAAAAACAATTTTGAAAGCCTAATTATGTCATAAATATGAAACTTAACAGAATCATGACATAATTGCTTCCTATTCTGAAATATTTTCATGCGCTCATTAGAATCTATCCAACTATCATACCTACCAATAAATTCAGCTTTGAACTGAGTCCGGTTCATTTCTGCTGTGATTATATGATCTTCCCAAGCTTTAGATTATTCAGGTAGTATACCCTTAATCAAGAAAAGAAAGCTTTTGTCTTTGGAATTACCCGCTTGAAAATTTCCCTCAACTTCACCTAGGCAGGACTCCGCTGAAGTTTTTCTGGGGTTAAAAACAGGTACTGGGATTGGAGTTGAACTTATTCTAAACTTGACCTTTCGTAAGCTTTTTGCTTCAGCTTGCCTATCTACATCTACTGTAGCTGCTTGATCTATTTTCTGTTGCATACCTGCTACAACCTGTGCTAGCATAGCATCAACCTCAGCTTTTGTGTAAGAAGTCATAAATTGATCTCTTATCAGAAACTGGGTACTCTATATCGTCTAATATATTTCCTACCTGAGTCTCTAAGTTCTAAATCCCTAAGTCTATATTCCCTAAACTTCCAGTCGCAGAATCTGGAGACTTAGAATTATTCCTGGGTGTTAGCCTACCTGACCCTTCGCCTGAGCTAACCCTTAATTTTGCCACCTTTTCTCCAAAATGACTATTCGGAAGGGCAAACTTTTTTAATTCCCTAGACTGCTTTGTGTTTTTACTCATAAATTTATGACTACAGACTCTGAGTCTGTGACGCTTTAAATATTCGACCTTTGTCCCTTTAATTTGTCTAAGTCTTACTTTTAAACTTATGAAGTCATGAACTTTGACTTTGAGTAACAAAGTCAAAATCTCGACTTCCCTGTTACTACAAAACAACAATCTCAAAAACTTCCGATCGGATTCAAAAACATTCCAATTTTCACAATTCAGTTCTAATAACTGAATTGTGAAGAATAAACGAGCTGTAAAAGATCTCACTTGGTCTGGGTGACCTTTGGTTGACCCAAACAACCCAAATCCCACGTCGGAGGGTGGTCAGGAGCAGACCGACTGATGACTCGACTCCTCTTACTGATGACTTCAGAAGTAGTTAGAGCTTTTTGAATTTTTTTTCACTCCCTGTTTTACAAACCTCACTTATACATACACCATCCTCCAGAAATAAACAGACATTGGAGAAAATTCTCACGACAAAGTGAATGTAAAAAAAAACATGAGTTGACCCTTCACGGCAAACTCAATGCTTCTCCCATTCATTCCACTCACTCAACCGTCTGCTGACTTCTGGAGGATGGTGTATATTCAATCCAAATATTAAAACTTTCTCTTAGTGTATACCCGTCACAATGCAGAGTCGGGTACGACTACCACGAAATTGCTCAAGATTCCCATGGTATGTGAAAAGTGCGTTTATTATGAGAAGCAAACCAATTAAAAAGAATTGAAAATTGGGAATATCATTCCTGTTTGTTTACGCAACCAGGTGGCAGAAAATTTTGTTGGATAAATTTGTATACATGCAGAAAATTTTTTTGGATAAATTTCCATATAGCCAAAAAAATTTGTTGAATATATTTTCATACAGGCAGGGTGTGGACATAGACTGCTCATATAACGCCCATGCTCCTTTCAGATGACACATTGAGGAATTGTACAACGCTGAACAATTGTTATTAACGTCATTTTAGGATTTATGTAGGGACATGGAAAAAATTTGTACTTTGAATTTCTATTTTGTATATAGCCTTATGGAGAAAAACTTACAAATATTTTCAGATAGGGTATGTAATGGTAGAAACTCAGTTTCTACCATTACATACCCTATCTGAAAATATTTGTAACTTTTCTTTTTTTAAAACTTTTCAATTTTAATAAATAACAATTCAATATCAATATCTTTACCTTCACTTGCTTTGGATTAATATTTTGAAATGTTATCCTATTTAAAATAAATTCCAAAAACTTTTAAAATCAAAAAATTAAAACAAACAAAATTAAACACGTCACCACTTCAGTAATTGAAGTTCGAATGAGGCTTCCGTAGATTGCAACAAATCCGTTAGAGGGAAATAGATTTAGGCGGGTGACCAAAGGTGCATTTAGATTGAAAAGCGGTTGGGGAGAAATGAATCACACTCAATAACAATAACACTCCTAAATCAATCATTAAAATATGCAAGGCAAACGAAGGCCGGAGTGAAAAAAAAATTAAAAAAGCTCTAAATACTTCTGAAGGCATCGGTAGAAGTAGTGGAGGGGACAATCCACTTGTCCAACTTATTTGGATGTCTTGGAGTTGATTTCAACTGAGTCTTTTACTTAGACTCACGTTGACGGAAAACTAAAAACACATAGTCTTCCACTTATAAACTCATAGAAAATAGACACAATAAACAAATTAAAAAAATATTTCCAAAGATGGCTGCTGTTGACAGCAGCAGTAGCTGCTCCTTCTTTCTTTGTCGGATCCTCGTGAGTAGTGCGTATGTTCCTGCTAATAAAACCAACCCAAAGAAGAAAGGAATCATAGATGTAAATATGTCACATTTTATAATGGGAAAATCAATATAACAATACACATTTAACCATTAGTTAATGTAAAAATCATATCAGTATCAAAAATGGCGTCGTACGGGAACCATAGGACCAATGAAATCTCGCGCCAATTTGAGGCACGTAGGGTAGAATTGTCATTACAACTTAACCAAGTTCTAGAGTTTAAAACAGTAAAGTAACGAAGAGATTCGAGAAGGCGTATGCAAGCAATTCAAGACGGATTTTTACAACTCCATTATGATATAAGAAATAGGGATCCAGAAAAGCGCTGTGGAAAACCATGTTGAGTTTGTGTCGCACTAGAAACTCTAAGATGGGGTGATAAAGTAGAATCGACTCAACCTATTGGAGAAAAGAAAAGTATATTTAGACGACCTAGCTGATATATACATCAGTTATAAACATGGCGTTGACTAAGAAGGTTGTCCAAATTGACAAACAATGTAGAGTACGAGGACCCTAAGAAATTAAAAAGAATTTACAACGAACAGATTCAAGCAACTTCCAGAGCGCGTGTACACAACTGCACTATGATATAAAGAAACATTGGTATCGTTTCAGGAATATACTGTGGAAAACCTGGACGGGACTGCAAGCAACATGTAAAATTTTGTTGGGAGGGTATATAATGAACAATAATTTCCAAGTCATTATCAATTCATCATTACAATGAATAACTTTTATGTGCACCTATAAAGTGACTCCTCACCAGCCTATTTCCGAGACAACACAATATCTAATTTTAGAAATCAACTGTCAGCCCCATTAAATCTCGACACCAATCTTTATGAAGTAGCTTTGGCAGAATACACATATACATTCAAAACCCCATATTTGAAGAAGGGTATAAAAATATGGGACCAGGTTGATTATGCAGGTGTAGATGACATTATATTTATTTCATCATCCCAAACGTCCACTTTTCCGCTGGACAATTTCAAGTATACCAAGTTGGATCCAACGTATTCATATGAAATTATCCCAACGTCACAGTTTCGTATGCAAAAGTCTATCAAGACTGATACAGAGAATAATCATTGGACTGCTGTTAAATATGCATCAGTTCCTGTATATGCAAGACAGGGTATTGTATCTTTTGATGATCTAGTCCAAAATATTGAATACAAACTAACAACATTTTTGTATAAAGTGGCTCTAAGAAAACATCAAGTTGAGAAAAATTTAATACTACATCATGCATCACGAGACGAACCGAAACATGTAAAGGACCTGAAATTTTCTGATGTTGCCAATACGTTTATGGCACACGATCCACAACTAAATCAACTAAAATTAAATTGTATAACAAGGATTTTGTACTACGTTTTAAAACAAACGAAACTGCAATCTGTCCAGCTGGATATTTGTTGTTTACAATCACTCTTTACGATCAATATTTGCATATAGTTACCAACATGGCATCCAATATAAACTTTGTAGCAGACAATCATGTGCCAGTATCAGCAAATATGCACTTTGAGTCACGAGAAACAAAATCAAATATCGACGATGTGAAAAATAAATATCTGAACGACGGCACTACACCATCAACCACTATGGTCCGTGTTAAGTGTAAGACTACACAGCTTCAATTGAGTCGTGATATCCATTCTCTGAAAGATTTAGTTATATATATGAATGAGTATCCAGACTTTTTGAAAGTAATAAAACATAGAAGTTACATTGCACTCAAATATTATAGTGGAAAGGGTGAAGATAAAAATCACATTCTTCTAGATTCTAAAATTAGTGCAAGTCTAGGAATGACAGAGACAAGATACATTGTCGACAAAAAGGATTCGACATTTGAAAGTGAATATGTGATTGGACGCTTCACCCATCAATTTAACTATGGACAAACACGGATGTTCATATATGCAAACATTGTTGACAATCAGCATATTGAAAGTCAGATGGCACCTGTCTTGAGAATTGTAAACTATAAAAGACAAGATGGTGAAGTTACAACTAATGAATTCCAACATTTGCAGTAAGTACCATTATCCTCGTCACTAATTGGTTACATACATATGTATATAAGAAGTGAGACTGGCGATAATTTACAATTCGACTCTGGAACGTTCGCGGCAACACTTCATTTTCGTCAAAAGAGATATTAAAAATGTATAACTACGACGTGGACAAAGTATATAAATTCGACAGTCCTCAATATGGTGGAGGAACAGAAGAAAGAATTGTGTACTATAGACCAAATTTCGACAACATGGGTCTGGATTGGGATCCTTTTTTAGTTCACTGGGAAGAAAACTACTACCACTCGCAAAAAAATTCATATTACCACACGCAAAAACAGTCCTTAAAAATGTCGCCAGAGATGTTCTACAAAATGACAAAAATGTCGTTGATAGTCTACGAGACAATTCTATACAAGCTATAAAAGATGTTGGGAAGCAAATATTAAATCAGTCAGGTTTAGGTGTTCATCGGACGCACACAAATTTGAAACCTAGAGTGACCAACAGCTTAAAGGGTGGAAAATCTAAGAAGAAACGCATTACTACAAAAAGAAAAAAGATCAAGAAACATCAAAAATCAATATTTTAAAAATGGCTCGTAGAAATCTTAACAGGGCTCAACGAATTGATTATGTCCGTGCAGAACCTGATTTGTTTATAGAACCAGGGTATGATATTACAATAAATTTATCAACAATAGTTGAATTTTCATTCTTCAAACAGTGTATCTGAGCGTACAGCTCCAATCACTTTTTTTATTCAAGGCAATGATTTACAGTACATTGATTTTGCCGAGTCAAAAGTTTATGTGAGAGGAAAATTTACAAGATCTGACGGAACTAATCTTGCATCTCTTGTTGATCCAGACATCCTAACATATGCACCAGTTAACAATCTACTCCATTTAATGTTTGAACATGTTACCGTTCATCTCAACGAGATGGAAATTACAAGTAAATGCAGTCACTATCCTTACAGAAGCTAGATTGATGATTTCTTGGGATATTCTAGAAATTTAAAAAAATTTCTGGGTGAAGCAGGAATGTTAACAAAGACAGATTCTGAGATTAGTACTACAGACGCAGAATGGCTAAAACGAAAAGATTTGGTCGACGGTAGTAAAGTTTTTGAAATGGCTGAAAGACTACATACTGAATTATTCACACAACCAAGATTTTTAATTCCTGGTATTGATGTAAGAGTCCAACTCTACCGAGTACCAGATGCTTTTTACATTCATTGTGTGGGATCGAGAGCGATCAATGTCAAATTTGAAATAATTGAAGCAAAACTCTTGATCAAGAAACACACGCTACTTCCTTCCATTCAACTAGCACATTTGAAAAATTTGGAAAGTGGAAATCCTGCCATCTATTCTAATCGTATGGTTGACATGAAATCATACTCTCTACCAATTGGAACCTTTTAAAACACCAATGAAAATTTAATCATTGGACATCTGCCTGATAGAATTGTGGTGGGTATGGTGGACAGTACAGCACTTCATGGATCATATGGAACAAACCCTCTTGTCTTTAACCATTTTGGTTTGACGCAACTGAATGTAAAACCTAATGGAGAAACAGTGATTGAACAAACTACAGAGATGGATATTGAAGAAAACGAAGCTGTGCTGTCATATTTATCTGTTTGACAACCTAGGAATAAGTATTGCGACAGTGGAATTGATATTAAACTGGACGAGTACAAGAATGGAAAAATTTTACATGTGCTCAACATTCGACATATAAGGGATACATTTTGTCTCCCAAAATTTGGCAACGTATCAATTAATCTACGTTTCAAAAGTGCAATCAAAAGTACTATGTCAGTAGTGGTGTACGCTGAATACGAGTCAGTCTACTACATAAACAAGGACAAGCAAATATATTTCAAAGAACTATTCAAGAGAATAAATATGAATACTATGGAAATATACAACATCATGCAAAGAATGCTAAAAAGAAGACGTTGTCAGTAACACGTCATTCCTGCTGATAATTTGGATAGTTTGAAAGTAAATATTTATCCTATATTCTTGTGTGTAAATAATCAAACTTCAGACGAAGATGGAGAGCATTGGATTGGAATTCACGTGAAACGGATGGGAGAGAAATTGGAATTCTTTTGTAGCTACGATCAGGGAATTGGAGATTATTCTGCACATTTTACCAACTTTGCACTGAGGCTGGGTGTCAACGTGTTAGAGAACAAACAATGTCTGCAGGGACCAGGATCAAATTTATGTGAACATTTTGTAAATTTTTTTTGTACAACAGATTTGTTGGATGTCCATTCTCTACCATATATTGTATTTTAAATAATGATTACGACAAAAACGACAAAATTGTTTCTAGTTTAGTACAGAAACTGTTTATTAATCCAAAATCAATTACAACATGTACTACAAATTTCAATGTTGTAAAAAAAATAAACTAAACAAAACAAAATTTATTGTAGTTTTTGCCATTTTATTTTCTTGAACCTAGTCGTCAATGGATTGTAAAAATTTCCATCTGGTAGTTTGATTGTAGAGTAAACTGGTTTTGAAAATATGGAGCGAGAAATAATTTCTTTTTGAATTTCACCAATCACTTGATCCAAACCAATTGCTTGATAAGGGGCTGTTGAACCCGATAGAGAGCGAAGAATATCGGTGTAAATTGATCCATGTATAGGTACTCCCCTTATAACAACCTCATTAGTAGCATTTGGTACAATATCCAGTTTCTTTAAATGTAGATATATTAGTGGTGTTTTTGCATTATCTACATGTGACAGTGGAGAGGAAAAATTTATTCCAGTCTTGTTACTAATTTTTACCGTATCCTTGTGTTCTAGATCCTTTGACACATATTTTACCATGATTGGTATTTTGTTTTTTCTTTCAACTGAATTTATAAGTGCTCGATTGGCGTCTTAATATAACAATCTTTTCAAATCGTCTGCGATACGATCATTCAAAAATGACTTTGGTTCTCTGACATTTAAATCTTCAAATTGTTTGCTTTGAAGTTGTACTTTGTGGTAGAAAGCTTCACCCACAAGTTTCATACGTTTAGCCATTACAAATTTGCAGCCAAAAATGACAGTACAGCAGGAATTAGTGCAGGTAAAAATCCACCCTTTTGAATCAAAAGGGTAGTTCTTTATGAACAATTCTTTAGGCTGAAGTGACTTTTTTCAAAACTAACAACAAAACAACTTACAATTTAGTTAAACCATTTTTCTTCANGCATTCATACTATAAAAATACCATATTTTTTAGATTTTTAATTTCGCTCCCGGTAATTCGATATAGGCATAGCAGTAATGATTTCAAATAAACATATTTATGATGCTTGATGGATGCTAAGTACCAATGCATTCATATTATTAAAATAGCAAGTTATCAAATCATATATAATTTAATTAATTAGCACAAAGGAGTCAAGTCCATCAAATGACTCCTGATCCCCAAAAACCTTGAGAGTCAGTCAATGTGACTAAATCATGAGACTCAAAGTCATGCGAGTCAAAGTCATGGAGGACACTAGCTCAAAGTAAAGCGAAATTCACTTTGTATTTTTGTACTTTATTCACTTCTCGTGAGCGAGGTACCTCCGGGGGTCTAACCAGGTATCCTGAGCACTTACTAATAGTGAGTTCACAATTATTTACTTTTTGATTCGTGGAGAAGAGTGGGTTGGTGGAGGGGTGGGATTTACCTTTTGTTCGGCATCTTTATAAATAAAGTGCCCATGCCCGAAACATTAAAAAAGAATAGTTCAGAAAGAATTACCCAAAAGCCTTCTAGTTGCAATTGGTTGTGGGTTTGTAAAGGCCAACTCGTTCAACGACACCTTGTATGCTTTTAATCGTCTTATTGTTTTTTGATTTACTGGAACGTTTCGATTCGCCACATTCAAAATTACTTCACGAATTGCTTGCACTGTAGTTGCCGTGGTAATGAGAGCATTACGCTTTTGTGGTGTGGTTTTTATCAAGCTCCGGAGAAACTTTTTGTTAGGTATAATTCTTTTCGTAGTAGCCATTTTTACTGTTTGATGGTTAAAATTGTATTTTCTCTTAGTTTGTCAGGTGACGTCATATGAAAAAGTATGTATGACGTTTCCATAAACTAGTATTCAATATACCACGGAGGATATCACAAAAGCATACAAGGATAGAAAAAATCCAGGGGCCTACTCGAGTGCAACCAACTTTTACAAAACAAATGAATTTATAGGAAAGAAAAATGTCCATGAAAATCTACTAGGTGTCAAGGGATATCGTCTAAATTTTCCTTCAAATCGAAAAATTCCACGCAGATCAATTTACGTGCCAGGCCAACATAATCAGTGGGGCATTAATTTAATCGACATACAAAAATATAGCAAGTCCAATTATGGAACACGTTACATTGTGGCTGTAGTCAATTTCTTTAGTAAAATGGCATGGATGAAACCAATGCGAAAAAAGACATGTGAACAAGTATTGGCAGAACTGACATCAATAATTGAACGGTCTGGTACCAAGCCAACTTATCTACAATCTGATGAGGGGAAAAAAATTATGGGAAAACAAATGAAGCAATTTTGTTTGGATAATAATATAAAACAATTTGTGGTACATTCACCTCACAAGTGTTCTTTTGTGGAAAGGTTCATTCGAACAATATTTCAAAGATTTTCACGTTATATGACGGAAAATAATACAAAACTATTCAAAAATATACAAAATAATACGTTTTGTACAAAAGCTTCTAGAGTTTGAAAATAGTTATCAAAATTCCTATCACACAAGTATCAAATGTACACCATCCAGTGTAAATAAAAAGACAGAGTCTCAAGTCTGGAATAATTTGTACGGAAAACGAAAGCCTACTTCCAGTCTTGCAATATTAAACATTGGATTAAATGTACACGTTGTTTGTGAAAAAAGTATTTTTGAAAAGGGCTACTCTAAACATTTCGAAGAGAAGATATACCAAATTGTACGTGTAAAAAATACAAACCCAGTGACATATGTCGTAGGCGACCAAGATGGAATTTTAAAACGGTGTTACTACAGACAAGAATTAGTATTACACAAATAGCGGTAAACATATTGTTATGACTTGGAATTGTTAAGACTTGGAATTGTTATGACTTTAGTAGTTTTTTTTTAAGTAATAGTTTTTTTACTTACCTTATATTTTTCTTTAGTTATTATTAAAAACTAAATAATAATAGACTTTGTGCACTAGGCANTTTTTTTACTTACCTTATATTTTTCTTTAGTTATTATTAAAAACTAAATAATAATAGACTTTGTGCACTAGGCACTTTTTGAATAATCATGTTATAATTCCTTTGTTATTTATTATTATTTATAATAATAGTTTTTTTTGCTTTTGGCACTACAGGGTTCATAGGTATATAAACCCTGGGATTTTGCCCAGGAAATCATTCTAGCTTTAGACTTCGGTTTCTCACCTTGAGTAGGTAAAGCTAGATCCCTCAATTGTTTAGTACATTGTTGAATTATATTTTCGAATAAATAAAAATTTTATTATTCTTTTCTAAAAATATTAATTGTCATAGAATTTGTTGAGTTTTATTGAATAGGTTTACATTTACTTAATTAAAAAAAAACTATTTCATTGTTGAGAAAAGATACAGTAAAGAGTAGCAGGAGCTATGACTGTTGAAAATAAAGTTAGAGAAATTGTGGGAAAACCACAACTTCAAAATTTAAAAAGTTTATAAATTTATTTTTCTTCTTTCTTTGTTATTATAAAAATCAATTAGTTAATTGTTTAGTGTTATGGATCTGGAAATTTCGTCCAACAAACTAAGGTGAGTTGGTCGATTTAGACCTTAGCCATAACAAGTGGTGGAGATATCTTAATTTTTGTTTAAATTTTCGAGATTTTTTAAAATTTAAGCATTAACGTTTTCGCAAAATCTTGCAGGCTAAGCTGTGTGCTTTACAAAACTTTGTGTTTTGAACGCTTTGTGCGTAGTAAAGTTTGTCTTTACCGGCTTTGTGCCTAGGAAAACTTTGTGTTTTTCAGTTAGTTAAGTTTTGTACCAACAAAACAACTTCAAGCACGCAAAATGGCGGAAGTAGAAGTTATTGAAAAGATAGACTATAAGTTTGTACTTAGGTCGATTCCAAAATTTGATGGAAATTCGGACGTGGATTTGTTCTGCGCTCGATGTGACGCAGTTTGTGCGGCAGCATCTGTTGACAACGGATGGCTGATTTTGAATTTTCACCAAATAATCGAAGGAGAAGTCCTAGATTGGTGGAAATTCAATCAAATTAAGTTCATTCGAGAGCTGACAGCCACAAATAAATTGGCAAAGTGGACTGAGCTCAAAACTGAACTGAAAAAATTTTATGAACCAGAGTCTGTTCGAAAAGAGGCTAAACAAGCCTCCAGTCGTATTCTATTCGTAGAATGCAAATCGGCTGGAGAATATGTCTCTAAGAAATTGGGTTATTTCGGGATTATAGATCCCCGAATGAGTACTCAGAAGCAGGTGGATAAATTGATTAAGGGATTACCCTTATCAATTCGAAATATAATGCACTGCTCTGAGCCCAAAGATGTAAATGAGTTTCTTCATAAGTTGAGAAAAATGGAGAAACCAGAGACATATCAGAGGCCTCTACCGAAGGCAGAGAGTAGTTTTCGTCGTGGCAATCAAAGCCAACAGACAAAAATAACTGGTACTGAAAAGTTAGTACCAAGTAATTCTCAGAGACAACAGAACCCACGTTTTGAGCGGGGGAGATGTTATAAATGCAGACAAACAGGGCATTTTATAAAAGACTGTCCTGAGAATACGAGAGTAGTCGAGAAGAGTTCGACCGCTGTTTATGGAGTTTTTGGGGAAACGACCCAAAACCCTACTATTCCAAAAAACGAATAGAGTGGGCTAGGGGACTGTCCAAAAACCCCAAAAGTAATGTCAAAAGTGGTAACATAAACAGTTGTTTTATGTTGAAAGCCACAGAATTAAATAAAAATAGACATGTAAAAGACAACTTCACGTGTGTTGAAGGTGATTGGTTGCCTGTTACGTTCAGAAAGCGACGTATAGGGCCAAAAATCACAACTAAAGTTGTTTTTGGAAATAGTACTTTTGTAGTACGAGTTGATGAAGGTTCTAATATTTCGGTTATTGGACCTGTATTTTTAAGAAAAATAAAAAAATGTATACATAAAAGATATAAAGTAGAACCGTTGTGTGTGTCTACAGCATCAGGGAGAGTTACCCTCTCCGATTATGTGGAATTAATATTTTCTCATAATGATGAAAAAAATGTTTGGGGTTTCTATGTGATGCCCAAGCTTCCAGAACCCTTGTTGTTAGGGACAGACTGGACGACTAGAAACATGGTTGAGAAAAATGACAGTCAGAAGGCTGGAAAGAAGGAGGACTCGGGTGTGGAGGTTGAAAAATCAACTTCAAACCCAGAGACTTCTCAATTTTCAGAGGTACCTGTGTCACTCGACTATTTTTCTGAGTCAAATCCAAAGGTGTACAAGTGTTCGTTGGTAAACACTGTACAAATACCACCAAAGATGGCGGTAAGAGTCAAGGTAAAGATACCTGATATCTTATCCGGATCTGCGATTTTATGTCCAAATCGTGAGTTACAGGTTTCCAAAACTGTAATCCAACCATATGTCTATGCTGTCGTAGTCGACTATGAGACAGAGGTCTGGATTACAAATATTGGCGTTGGTCCAATTATGTTGAGGAAACATACCACGATAGCTTCGGCGCAGTTATGCCCCGGAGGAGCAGACATTTTTCTCCTTAACGAAAATAACCCAGTTGCTGCGGAGAGCGCCGAGCTCTCTAGGATTGAAGAATCTAAGCAAAAATTAGGGGTTAAATTTGGAGAAAATTTGACAGTATTTGAGCAGACTCAAATATTGAAAATCGTAGAAGAATTTTCTGATGTTTTTGTAACAGAGGAATCCCAAGTGGGAAAAACAAATTTGTTTAAACATAAAATTGAGACAGGGGATCAACTCCCGATTAGGTCTCATCCCTACCGCGCATCTTTTGTAGAGCGTGGGAAAATCAAGGAAAAAGTTAGTGAACTCCTTGAAGCAGGGATTGTTGAAGAATCGAGCTCGCCTTGGGCAGCTCCAGTCGTATTAGTTCCTAAGAAAGGAGGTGGATATCGTTTATGTGTTGACTATAGGAAGTTAAACACTGTGACGAAGAATAACGCATATCCTCTCCCTAGAATGGAAGATGCGATAGACAGATTAGGATCTGCGAAATTTTTCACAATGTTAGATCTTATTTCAGGCTTCTATCAGATAGAAGTTGATGAAAAAGATCAAGAAAAAACGGCGTTTGTTACGCCTGATGGTTTATACCAGTTTAAGAGATTACCGATGGGTTTATGTAACGCACCATCGAGTTTTCAGTACCTCATGGATGTGGTATTGTCAGGTTTAAAGTGGACTATGGTCCTAGTATACCTAGACGATATCATAGTATTTGGTAGAAACTTTAAGGAGCATCAGGAAAGGTTAAGATCTGTTCTTCAATGCCTTAAAAATGCTAAGTTGACGTTAAAAACCAGTAAATGTAAATTTGCTGCGTCCAAAATTNTTAAAAACCAGTAAATGTAAATTTGCTGCGTCCAAAATTGAGTACTTAGGACACATAATTTCGAGTGAGGGAGTTGAGGTTGATCCTGGGAAAGTAACATCAGTTACAAAGTTTCCAGTGCCAACGACTCTAACTCACATTCGATCATTCGTTAATATGTGTGGGTATTATATCCGATTTGTCAAAAATTTTGGCAAAATCGGATTGCCCCTCAATTTGTTGTTAAGAAAGGACCAACCCTTTTTGTGGGGAAGGGACCAACAAGAAGCTTTTGAAAAATTGAAACTAGCATTAGTTACTAGTCCAATTTTAGCCTATCCGTTAGAAAAAGCTGAAACAGAAATACACTGTGATAGTAGTGGCTATGGTTTAGGCGCCACTCTTGTACAGATACAAGATGGAATGCCGCGCGTAGTAGCCTACGCAAGCCGCTCTATGACTGACACAGAAAAGCGTTATACCGCTAGTGAGCAAGAGTGCCTAGCAGTTGTGTACGCTGTACAAAAGTTTAGACCTTATGTGTATGGGATTCACTATACTGTTTTTACTGATCACCATTCTTTAAAATGGCTGTTCTCAGTAAAAGACCCGCATGGTAGACTTGCGAGATGGTCGTTTGCTTTGCAAACACAAGATATGGTGATCCATCACCGTCCAGGGAAATTGGCCAATGATGTTGATCCATTGAGTCGATTCCCAGTAGGACCTCCTGAATCAATGGATTCATCAGAAGTTCTAACCCTTGAGGGTATAGACTTTAAAGAAAAACAGTTAGAAGATCCCTGGGTGGGAAAAATCCTAAAATATATAGAGAACGCTGAGAATAGACACTTAAGCGACAAAAATATATTTCCTTTACCTGTTCTTCACATGGAAGACTTTATTGTCCAAAACGGAATTTTGTATTTCGCTTGTTATGAACCAGAAGGCAGATCATGGAGATAAGTAGTCCAAAAGAACTTCGGCGAGAAGTTCTTGAAAATATACACACCGCTGAGTTCGGTGGTCATTTGGGTATGACTAGNCCTTTACCTGTTCTTCACATGGAAGACTTTATTGTCCAAAACGGAATTTTGTATTTCGCTTGTTATGAACCAGAAGGCAGATCATGGAGATTAGTAGTCCAAAAGAACTTCGGCGAGAAGTTCTTGAAAATATACACACCGCTGAGTTCGGTGGTCATTTGGGCATGACTAGGACATGGGCGACAGTAAAAGCTCGATTCTACTGGAAAAATATCTATCGAGATACCCGTAGATTTGTGCTAGGCTGCGCCAAATGTCAAATTCATAGAGTTCGCAGAAGTCCTGGACAAGGACTAATGCAAGACGTTGAAGAAATCAGTAATCCCTGCGAAAGAGTGGGAATTGACTTCATAGGTCCGTTTACGACTTCTATGAAAAATGGCAATAAGTATGCTTTGATTTTTGTTGACCATTTCAGTCGCTATGTGGAGTCAGTAGCAGTTCCTGCGGCTACGGCTGAAAGTGTCGTAGAAGCAATAAAAGAAAAGATTTTGTTGCGACACTCAATGCCTAAGGAATTTGTTACTGACAGAGGGCGCCAGTTTATATCCAGGCTTGCTAAGGAAGCGAGCGAAAAATCTAGATATAAGTTAAGATTTACGGCACCTTATCATCCACAGAGTAATGGAGTTACAGAAAGATGTAACCAAACTCTGAAGAAAATAGTTGCTAAATTTATAAGTCAAGATCAAAAAGATTGGGACTTTTGTTTAGCAGCAGCGACTTTTGCATATAATGCAACCAAAAATGAGTCCACAGGGTTTTCCCCATTTTATTTAGTATATGGGCGTGAACCCAGGTTACCGATTGACTTAGATCTCCCGCTTCCTTCAGAACCGGGGATTGAAAGAAGTTTTCCAAAAGATTTGGAAATAGCTCGGTATAAAGCTAAAAGAAATTCAAAAAGGTCTCATGACAAAGCGAAAGAACGCTTTGACAAAAAAA